>JAKKCX010000018.1:1230000-1478370 GCA_022023575.1 Geotrichum ghanense (nom. inval.)
CATTTTTGTTGATAGTTCAAAGTCAGTCTTAAATCAGACTTGGAATCAATGAGGTCACTATCTTTTTGATAATGTATTTATTATTATTTTCTTTCTTTCTTTCAATTATATAATAGTAGTATTATAACTATTTCTCACTATTATTTATTACATCTATAACTCTAAATGACTTTTAAAAAATACCATATTGCTTAACATTGAGCTGGAGAAAAGTTGCCTGATCTCAAAACTCACACACTCTTGGACAAAAAAAAAATAAAAATAAAAAAAAAGTAAGAATGCACAGAATCCCTCCTGACTTTTGCTGTTGACGGTTAGCGTCCCGAGGCCCACTTAACATAGCGCAGCGCAGACCCGGTGTATCCAGATCTCTGTTCCTGTCCCGTCACGAGCTCCGGCGTGCATTTTCAGATTCAAAACCCATGATTTCTATGTTTGATTATTCTTTTTAAAAATATAATAAAATAAAGAATGCTTTCAATACTCTCTCAGCTGGTTCAGTGCTCTTTGATACTAAACTAGTCAAATACAAAATGGTTTGTAATTATTGAAAGCATGATTATGATTTTTATCATCTGTATCATTATATATTATAGTAATAATAATAGTAAAAAACTTTACTTGTCGGATCTTGTCTACATTGTTGGATAGTAAACTATAGTCCTGTCATCGGCTTATATTAGTTCCGACTCACCATAGCAGTTTGGTATTTTTCGTACCAGTGTTTTTTTTTTTTCTCTCTTTATTTTATTTTTCCCAGCTTAATCCCTTACTGATTCTTAAGTAGCAGATCCTGCAATCCGGAGCTTTTAAAGACAAAATCATCATCATAACTACAGTACTAGATTTATTTTACGACTGGTTATATATCTATATATATAAATTTTTTTTTAACGTATTCAAATTTGACCTGAGAATTCCATGTAGTACTGCTGTATCGCTCTATGTTTGAACTAAAGTACTCCAGTTTACCGGACGTCCTTAAGTGAAATGGTATCTTTACCCGACGTTCTCTACTGCCGCGGCTCCATGGCCTTTTCTGGGTACTTTTGGACTAAGCCATAATTACCTTTTTACAGACTTCAATTGCTTCACAAATAAATTTTAAATAGTAAAAACAAAATAGTACTCGTATTTTACATTTAACTTTATAAAAATAGGTTGCTATTGATGTTGTTGTTTTGTTTTGTGTTTTTTTGACATTTTGAGATTAAATTATCTAAAAAAATCGACCTCGGTGAGGGTTGAACTCACGATCTTGCGATTAACAGTCGCACGCCTTAACCAACTTGGCCACGAAGTCATTATTGAAAATTATATTTTTTTAGTTATCCAAATTGCTCTTTTAATCTAATTTTGCTTATGTAATCAATTGCTTGCTTACGCATCAAATTGATTAAAAAAAACATTTTCCAAACTTTTTAAAAAAAAAATAAACCAGAAAAAACAAATGTGAATTAAAAACACACAGACTATAAAATGTATCTATGAAATAATAATAATAATAATAATAATAATAATAATAATAATAATAAAACAATTTACTAAATAAGCGTTAAGCACGCGAGGTACATTGATGTTAGTAGGTAAAATAATAAAAATATTGTTAGTAATATTTTTGTTGTTGTTGTTTTTTTTTTTGGACTCATATTAGAACAATATACTAATTTTCAATAAGTATATATGAAGTTTAATTGAGAATTATTATTTCCATATGAACTTTACTATCAGTTTTTAGTAAATGAAAATATATAGAAATTGGTAAGTTGTTTACAAAAAAAAAAATAATAATAATAATAATTAAAAACTGTAATAATTGTATTCTAAATTTTAAATACACAAATATTTCAATTTGATATTAGTATAACCTTTAGATATAGAGACAATAAATTGATTTTCTATCCATCTATATCAATTTGGGATTAATTTTTATTTCCAAATAAAATAACCTCATAATTATCTGTAGATATTTAAAATACAAATTATCTACAAATTAAACTTTTCCAATATTCGTTTTTCAAAAGAGAGAAAAAAGAGAAGAAAAAAGGTTGTTTTTTTTTCTAAATCTTCTAATCCTTAACAGGATTTAGCACTTAGGAAGAAACAAAATCACCGGCACTAGTTGATTAATAGGTTAAGGAGGTGAGAACAAAAATAAAATAAAATAAAATAAAATAAAATAAAATAAAAAGCGCTATGATTTGATCCAAACTCTTGAGGATTACAAAATGGGAAAATCTAAGAGTGTCTAATAAGAAAGAAAGAAAAAATAAACATCAAGAGGTTTAAAAATGAGTTTAATGTAAATGCTAGTAATTAGATATTAGCAGCCATAAAGAATATTTTCGAGGGGGAAATAAAATAAAATAAAAGATTATCCAAAAAATTCCATGGGCCATCAGTCTAAAAAGTATTAACAAGATAGATATCAAAACAAACTTTTTGAATAGATATGAAAGTGGACTTGAGAGTGGAGAGGAGAGTTTTAAAGATATTTATTGATCCTCCTTGCTAATCGAAGTAGTCGGATGATCGCAGTTTCACAAAGAGTTGTCAGAAAGTAAGAGCGGACGGTAATCAAAATGATATTTAATATTTCAGTAGTAAACAACAGATCTACCTGCATTTGTCTAGAGTGATTTCAAAATCAACAACTTCTACAATCACGAATATTGACTATCAATAGTTGATATTACATTCCCAATTGTACTGGTCGCGATGTCACAAGCGGTCGAACAAACCAGTACATTTTCCACATCACTCTACAGAGTAACTCCATCAGTGCAGTTTGTTGTCACACCTACTACTAGATGTGGAAATTTCAGTAGACCCAAAGGCTCTTTTTAAGTAAGGATTTCAAATGTATTTTTGTTCAAAGATCATGCTGATTTCACGACCGGGGTGGTTCAAGATCTGACAGGATTAGAGATGCGATGGAGGTAAGGCGGCGGGTCAGGGTCTGATTAGCAGATACTGGAAAAGATGGTATATTTTGTACTGTACAATGTAAACTTCAAACCAGGCAGGATAGATAACCATGTCTGATGTCGTAAATAATTTTAATAAATAAATAAAAAAAAACTTTACCAAAACATTAATCTGTAATCAATGATTGTAATTGTTTAATGACATGAAATAAACTTGAAAGAGCTGTAATTCAACTTTTAGGATTATTTTTGTAAGACAGTCATGTAGATTTTATACATTATGAATTACAAATTGAAAACAATATAAAGGCTTTTCAAATTATTATTATTTTTTTTTTTTTTTTGATACATTATATTTATTTTAAATCACGAATATTTTGTTTTCTATTCTTTTTTTCTAAGACATTTGCGATTTTGTGTAGTTGTTAATGGTTTCGGAGTTTTTTGTTTGTTTTTTTGTGGGGGCGTATATATTATGTTTGTTTTTAGCAAGATAGATAGTAACAAGAATGTTAACAAATAGATGGCTCAAAGATTTTGTCTTGCTTTATAAATTTCATGCACCGGTGATTAGTTATATTATGCTATTCAAAAAACTGAAACCATGGATCTTTTAATACAAGTCTCCGATCTACAAGTGGTTCCCCACATAATGTCACTGAGGCTCTTTTAAAAAAAAACGTGCAAAAACTATTAAAAAATATAAGACATTTTGAAGAGTTCCAGTTGATGGTCGTTATTTTCAGCTACAGATCATATGTAGATGCGGAACAAACTTATTGATTAGGAAATATTTTGAAACTAGATATTCTACACTAAATAATATACGAAATATGAATAAATGAATAGTAATAAATATAAATAATTATGATAAAAGTATATGAATTAAAATAATTAATAATAATAATAATAATAATAGAAATGAGTCTTTACCGAGGTAGAGTAAACAGATGCAAGTTTATTTTGACGTTTTATTTTACGTTATCTGTTCCGGAAATTTTCAAAGCCCTACTTGGATACACATCAACACTCAAATACTTACTTTGTTAAGAATAAGAGCACATGCTAAAATCATAATAGTGATATCACAAATGGGCTCATAATTATTCAAATAGACTAAAAACGCCAAGTTTCATACTTCTAGAGTGATTTTAATTAAGGGTATCAGGTTCATGCTAATTTATTTTAATGATAAAAAGATGTAGTTGCCCTAACAGGAAGTTTTTTTGGTTCTAAAAGTAAATACTCAAAATGCATACAAGACAGAGAGTATATATATATAAAGCATGAACACGGATACGCCTTTGCATTTAACACATTAATGTGAAATACGTGAATCCATCATCACGGTATAACGTAAGTATTAGGAACACATAAGTAAAATTCAAGAAAGAGGGAGAAAAAAAATGAATAAATAGACAGTAAATGGAAATTTTCCAGTAAAAAAAAAATACTTCCCAGGTTTTACAAATGTATCGGATAATTTTGATATGTCCCAGAATATCATGGTAAATGATTTCACCTGGAACAATGTGAGAAATTTAATACTTGTTCTACTATTATTTTTTTTTGTTTTGTTTTTGCTATGAATAGTCGTCATATTATTATAAATTAAAATCTCTGTTAAATCTAAATAGTTATTTTTCATAGCTTTGATATTTTTTATAATTTTCATTATTCTAGATTATGAAATATAGGTTTAAATGATTTCAAATTATACTTGCAAATATATATCATTTTATGATAGCATGCTGTAGAGTAATTTACTTCAGTAGGTTCATATAATGTCCGAAAGTTATGGCGAAGGATAATTATAGTCACCAATAAAACACTCATATCTCAGTAAGTTCTTAGTTTTATGCTTTGCAGCTTTTTTTTCCTTTCAATTTTGTATTTGAACCGATTAGTTTGTACAAATAAGAAAGTTTACTTAAAAGCATTGTCTACTTTATCAATTGTTGTTTTAATTTTTCATGTTTTACCAAATATAAATGTTGGGAGATAATTGTACTAGATATTTTTACTTAATTGAGTTTGTAAAAATTGAGTAAAAATATTCTTGGCTTATCCAAAAGTGTCTCATATTTTTTGTATTTGAAAAAAAAATCTTAAAGATACTACTTGTTATATTTTCATCATTTGTATAAATGAATAATACATACATTTAAAACTACGTAAAACTTACAAATTTGATAAATGAGTCGTGAAAATTTTTTTCAATATCTTTGTTAAGTTACAAAGAAAATTGAATATTACAAAAAAATATAATCTTTAATACTGAATTTAGTAATAGCCTGAAATCGAATCTTGAAATGATTTATTAATATTTATTGTCATTTCAGCATAGTATTCAAACATAATTACAATACATCCACAAAAAATCACAAAGGGAAAAAAAAAAATTCTTGTTCTTGAATCGAATATTAAATCTTTTGTTAAAATTTTTATTTTGTTTATAACAAAAAAAAAAATCTATATATACCTTTAAATTATTATCATCATCAGTTGATCAAAAGCGTTGGCTAGATATACCTAAGTAGATTATTTACAGATGCAATTGTCTCGAAAAATAAATAAAAACAAAAATAAAAATATTTGAAAAATTCAAAACCATCACCAACACTAACTTTTACAAAATACCGTTGTTTACTTTCTGAATAAAGAATCAAAGTGGCGTATTTAAAAAAAAAAAAAAAAAAAAAATAGTTTCGGCTCGGTTAATGATACCAGTATTTAAATCAAAGAATGGAACAAATAACACCAGTTTATTATCGTCATTGACGTCTAACAACAGAATTCGCATGTAAATTTTGGACCTAAAACCCATAGTATAAGCGCGTAGTAGACAAGAACTGAGTTAATGAAAAGGACGCAGTAGAAGCTCCGGAACTCAGATACGCCTGTGGATAGATGTGTACCTATAAGACCGCATAAACACTATTATGATTTGCTCCCCCTAACTTTCCTGGCTTATCCTAAGGCAGTTATTTAAGCGAGAACTTGCGAGCCAATTACTCTCTCTATCTATCTCTTTCTTTTTGTTCCTCTTTTTCAGCGGATCAAAAGGGACTACGGCGGCCAGATTCTAAGTTTATATAGCTCAAGATATGGGCCCTGACGTGCGGACGGACCCAGTACCCATACATGTGGACCTGGAATGAAGATGACTGATATTGGTGTGCAAAAATGGTGGATGTATGGACAGTGAGTGCTGCTGAGCAGACTGGATGCAGCGGCAGCAGCGGCAGAAGTAGAAGCAGCAGAAGCAGCAGAAGCAACAGAAGCAGCACTTGGTAGTGGAATGTGAGAAAACCGTTAGATGGAATAATCTGGTACCGCCACCAAAATCCCAAATTTCTGAACGAGTACCTGACAGTTAGTCACACCGCTAGCTGGAACTACCGACATCAGATCAGGTTTGCAGCGCTTCTAGAATTGGAGTGCACGTTGAGCTCAATCATTTTATGTATACAATATTATTATTTTTATCACTAGACACAACGTACATTTATAGGTATAATCATAGCTATCGTCGGATAGCCATCTGTACAATCCATACTGTATTACAGGTAAAATCTGTGGCTAAAGCGGGCATTTTTTATCCCTGATAATGATATCATTTACGGGCTATACTAGGCGCAGTTGCCATAAATTAGTACCTAAATTGTACTAGTGGCCTGCCAGCAGTGGGAAGCGTATTCATCAACCTCCTACTGCTGGGACTACTTAACCTTTTCTTGAGAAAAATATACACTGGTTGCCGTCTCTGCAAGCACACGCAAAACCGTTTCTTGGCCTACATTTGTTGTTGCCGGAATTACTTTGAAGGTATATATATATACATATATTTAAATATATAGATATATAGATGATCCCATTTGGCTGCAGTATCATAAGAGAAGGAAAAGGAGAGAAAGAAAGAAAAACAAGCGAGCTTAAGATATCATTATTATTATTTTATGACAGTCATCTGTGTGGGTACCTACTTCGGCTGGCGCGGACCACTCTGCGAAAATGACGAGCAAATTATTTAGATAATCGTATATTCAGCTACAGGTGGGTTTTTGGACTGTTTTGTAACACAAGAGGCAGTGAGAAGATTGCTTTGGATAATGTAGCTAGTAAGTATAGCTTTGTTGATGGGTATAATTGAGAGATGGTAGTAAAACAACAAAATGTTGGCGATTCACAAAAAAATTCAATAAGGTACTATATTAGCCAATTTTTCAACATTTATAGATTGATCTTTGATTCTGTTTTTGTTTTTTTCTTTGGTTTACAAAGTTTATTCAATCAACATGTCTTGGATATCATTTGTTGATACGTATAATTTGTCCGATATGTATTATAATAAATTAGTAAAGTTTATAGAATGATCATGATTCCAGGTTATACATATTATTATTATTATTATTATTATCTTCTTCTTCTTCTTCTTCTTCTTCTTCTTCTTCATCATTATCGTCTTCTTCATCATTATTACAATTGTTCTTCATCATTCTAAAAGTTAAATTCTCTTGTAAAACTAAACAATGAGGCTTGTGGCAGGAATCGATCGTTAGTAAAAGCGCTGTTAATCATTTTGGGATACTAAGAGAGTTTGGACCATCCTGAAGCCCAAGTTTCTAGACTATACTGGGAATGGTGACATCATTCGGGGTTGTTGTTGTTTTGTATTTTTTTGTAGTAATATTTCTGTTGTAAACTATTGGTCCGACATGAATTGATGTTGATTTCTGGTATGAGTGTCTCAAGTGTATTAAAAGCACGGGAAAAGAGTTATACGAACATAGGAGAAGCATAAAAATGCAAGTTATTATCAATGACAGTTTGAATATGCAATTAAAAATATATATATATATATAGACATAATAAATCAAATGGTTTAACAATATATTATACTGACAAGATAAATGGAAAATGAGTTTTAACGGGGAGCTGATTACATTGACTTCAACGGTCAAACGGCAAATCCAGACAGAGTCTTCCAACGTTTGTCTTTAAGGAGGTTGTAAGCAATAGGACCCATTTACCGACATCTAGTCAACTGCCAGTGTACGGGATTTGTGTGCTCCCAACAGCAGTTGCAACTTAATTGAAGAAAGAACTGTTGACCTGCCGCCAGCTGTTGGATTGGCTGTCTCAGTGTTTCAATAAATGTCTGCAAACCCAGTAAACATGGAAATTTCTACAGGAGAGGGCGTAAAGTGGTGTGCGCTCGGACGTACAAGTTCACTTGGTGACGGTGAAAAAAAAAAATAAATAAATAATAAATAAATAATAAATAAATAATAAATAAAAAATAAATAAAAAATAAATAAAAAATAAATAAATAAAAAATAAAATAAAATAAAATAAAATAAAATAAAATAAAATAAAATAAAATAAAAGCAGTACCTTTTTATTTATTTGGTTATATTTTTGACAATTACCTATATTGGAAAGATTTGATAGCTTTAATATCGTGTATTATATAAATATATTTATTTGAATGCTTATATTTGTAATTTTGGAGCTCGCATTCAGGGACCAGAAAGTAATCATAATCTGTTGATAAGTTCAAAACTTGCACATGAAATATATTTTGGCTCAGCAGATTTATCTTGAAAGTAAGATTCACCATGTGTAAACATATTTTATAATTATTATTATTATTATTATTATTATTATTATTATTATTATTATTATTATTATTATTATTATTATATATTTGCATTTTTAAAAACAATTCCTACATCAGGCAGAAATTTTATTTATTTGACATGAATAATGGCTAAAATAATAGTAAATATAATAATAATAATAATTAATGATAGTATATAATAATTGCAATGGTTTATAATAATGATAATATTATTCAAGTATTCAATATAATATTAATCGAATGAATACCAAAATGAAATAAAAAAGCAAAAGCCAGTAAAACGGTGTTACTCACTCTTGTACCTTTTTCGCTAACGTTTTGTCTTTTTTCAATGTATTTTTAATAAATTTTTAAAAATAAAAAATAAATAAATAAAAAATAAATTTAAAAAAAAAATCAAAGATAGTAAAGAAATTGAGTAACCAAAATTAAAAACACCAGAATGGATTAAACAAATAAAAATAGATAATTTGAGGTGGGTTTAACGTCAACACGATAACTATCATCACTGCCTCTACTACTACTAATGCTAATACTAATGCTAACACCAATATTTCATGACCAGTTAAAACCGGGTGCTTCTCGGATCACGTCTACAAAAACAGCCTACCTCATGGACCTTAAATGCACTGTTTATAATATCTTCAACATAGATTATACCGAGTAGTGGAGTTGGTCTCAGTGTGATTTCTGGCATGATCAGACGCCAACTAGCGGTAGTATCGATCAAAGGCCTTTGAACAGAAAAGTCTAAGCTCGAAGCTGAACCTATCAACAGTTCCTGAACTGGTAGCAGTGTACAAAGAAGGCATGAAAGCCGGTGAATGCATATGTATAAGACAACGGTTGGTAATGTACGGGAAATAAAAATATAGGCACCCTACCTACTGCGAGTACTTCCACGTCTACTTCCACGTCTACTTCCACGTCTATCTCTACTTCTACTTCTACTTCTATCTCTACTTCTACTTCTACGTCTACTTCTACTTCCGCTCCCACTTTTACTAGCACTCGTAAGTTTCCCCTATACAGACACATAAGGGTCTCTGGGAAATACCTCCTGATGTGGTCTTAGATACGGTTTACGCGCTGAAACCTAGGTACTGGAGAGCTAGTTCGCCAACGCTAATGCATCTGTTTTCATTTGTAGTACAAACTCTGGATACTGGTACAAATAGTCACCGAGTGGTCAGACGGCCTTGAAGATCCAAAACGCTTTCAGGTTCAAAATGTTTACACCCTTCAACTTCAGATCACCACGTCGTCATCTCTGCCGGTCGAGTGGATAGGTGGGCGTAGTAATGAAGGATGTTTTGTTTGTTTGTTTGTTTGTTTGTCCTACTAATACCCATATACACTCTATATCCTCTCTCCTCCCATTACGATTACTCGTTGAATATGTACAAGTAATGGAAACCAGGCTTATGTCTTAGAACTTAAGTCTCGAGAACCACGCAACAAAAAAACATTCGATTTCTGTTGTAGAAAAAATGATACAGTAGTTTGGATTTACACCCGATTCAGTATAGCTTCAGGACCACGGCTTCCCCCACTTCTGTCGGTTACCAGTTTTAGCCAAAGTATCCGAGTCTGGTGGCAGGCAGAGGACAACATGACAGGGGATAACCAATCTCAATCAAGTTTTTTTCTTTTTTTTTTTTTTTTTGTATCACGAAAAGAAAAATGAAAAAATTATTTATACAATGAATCAATGATTGTGATTTATTGATTGATTGATTGATTGATTGATTGATTGATTTGTTGATTTGTTGATTTGTTGATTGATTGATTTGTTGATTTGTTGATTTGTTGATTGATTGCAATTGATGAATCATTAAATTGATAGATATATATATCAATGGATTGAATTTTTTTTTTCATTAAATCAACAAAATAATCATATATATTCCTTTACGATGAAAGATTAAATCCCTTACAAAATTTGTATATGTTGAAGATTTTCATTCAATATAATCACTCTTAAATTTTGAATATACCACCAATCTAAAAATATTTAAATAAATTAATTATAACCTTTTAATTCAGATTCTTTCAGGAGATTTGTTCATCTATTTATCAATTATTTTTACTTGAAGCTTTAGGAATGTTTTAAAAAAAAAAAATTCAACTACTAATCTTTTATCAATTGTCACATCCATCACATAAAAATATTTTAAATAAATAGTTCTCAATAATTCTCAGATTCAAAAAAACAGGTCGTACCCGGGATCGAACCGGGGTTCCCGGAATCAAAATCCGATGTGATGACCACTACACTATACAACCAATTTGTTATTTTAATTCTCAAAATGAGTAATACGAATTAAATGAATGAAAAATTATTGGCTAAAGCAAGTTTTTTATTAATACATTTATTTTTGTTCAATGAAACACTTGAATTTTGAAAAAAATAAAAATAAAAATAAAAGGTTATCCAATTTAGATAGAAACAATAAACTGATATTTTATCTATCTATCCAATTTAGGTATTTTTTTCAAAAAAGGAAATCACATAAAAAATTTTAGACCTTCAACTTGATAGATGATGAGGAACATTATGTATCATAAAAAAAAATGGTATAAATAAAAATTACTGTTTCTCCTAAAGTTTGATTTCAATGTCTTGATATATAAAAGTACATAAGATATATATCTCAGGGAAATTGAAAAAGTAGCAATCTCAGTGCGTTTAGAGAGTGTTCATTTTGTATATGATATACCAATTTTTTCCTCAAGTCTGAGATGAATATGGTATCCATAACATTGATGTTATTATTTTAATTATTGGCTTTCCAACAAAAAGTCAAGACTTAAATGGCTCTCAGATTAAATTAGTTCATCTTTATCTAATTAATATAACTGCTGGCTCAGTTCGTTAGAGATGCATTAAATATCATCCAATTGAAAATAAATTTACTCGTTTAAATTTTTATAGCACTCATGAAAAACTGAATACTCTCTACCATGTTGAATATCCATATTATCATATAACTAATTGAATTTGGCGTGCCTTTTCTATGTTGACTATAGATACAGTCATAACAAGCTGATTTCTTCAATCCATTTAGCACATGTAATAAGAGGTTTTTGCAAATTTTATACCAAGAGATTCTACTATATTTATTTTTCAATTGCTTTGTACAGACTAATTCAACATGAATTTCGGCCTCGTGTCCCATTTTCTATGATCTTGTTAAACGCATGAGAAGAGATTCTGTAATTTAGTGTATACACTGAAACTGGAATTTATATTTCAATTTTCATACATTTGTGAAATGCTTTTGGCACCGTTCAAGTATAACCATGTGTATTTATTAGCCCAATAATGCCCCATGGCCGTTTATCCGTATCCGATATTGATAATTCTTCAAACTATTGCAACGTTCTTGCATCTACATGTTTTTATTTTATTTCACTTTTTCCAACATCTGTTGCTGTCATTTCTTTGAATTACTCGTTTATTTTGAAATTTTAGCTTCCGTGTCGCAATATTACACTTTCTCTAACTGATATACATTCTTTAAATTAATATTAAAATATGAACTGGTTTTTCCTTTTGGCCACAATTGATCTTGTATCTGCACAAGCATGTGCTTCACTATGGTCGCAATGCGGTGGTAGAGGGTATGGTGGGCCCTTGAACTGTTGTGGTGATAGTATTTGCAATTATGAAAACGACTACTATTCGCAATGTATACCAAATCCATCTAGTTCGCCTCAGAAGGTAACAAGTGACGGATGTGCTATGTGGTGGGGACAATGCGGTGGATTAACACACCGGGGACCTACCTGCTGTGCTGCCGGGTCTGAGTGTATACGTCACGACGAATGGTATTCAGAGTGTAGACCAAAAGAAAACTCAGGATCGTGTGCTAGTACATGGTCACAATGCGGAGGTAAAGATTATCGTGGCCCTACATGTTGTCAGGAAGGAACCAAGTGCACTTTCGTGGATCAGTATTATTCACAATGTCAACAGATCGTTGATGGAAAACAGCCAAAGACAACAGCCAAAGCTTCTAGTAGTCTCGCAATGAATACAAATCAGCAAGATCAATCTAGTAAAAGTCAGCCAACAGTCAATAAAATGACTCCCGTAAACAAAATGAAGCATGTTCATACCGATCGTCCAAGAAGACATGTACACAAAAAAAATCACCCGGTGACAACCGCAGTTGGTGGAATCAATCAAGTACATGATCCCAACACTAACACAGATATGAATAAAGATGTTAATGACAACAATTACAGCTATAACAATGTCAGCACAGAACCAGACTACAGAAATCTTACATTTAAAGCAATTCCAGGAGGGAAAACTGGGGTAGGCCACACTACGCGATACTGGGACTGTTGCAAGCCTTCATGTTCGTGGGCTGGTAAAGCTAACGTCACACAGCCGGTATTTGCTTGTGAGCATGATGGAATAACAGTTGTAGATATTGAGACTGAATCAGCATGTGAGCCATCTGGTAGTGCTTATGCTTGTACAGACCAACAACCTTTCGCAATTAATGCTACATTAGCTTTCGGATTTGCAGCTGCTACAATTGAAGGATATACTGAAGAAAACCAGTGTTGTAGCTGTATGTTGCTTACATTTACCGATGGTGCTGCAGCAGGTCGACAGATGGTGACGCAAATCATCAACACAGGTGCTACATTGTACGGAAATCATTTTGATATTGCTCTTCCTGGAGGAGGTGTAGGTGTATTCCAGGAAGGCTGTCAACGTCAGTATGGTGTTGAGCATGGCTGGGGACCAGCATATGGTGGCATAGAAGCCATTAACGATTGTTCATCTTTACCAAAAGACCTTCAGCCTGGTTGCGAATGGAGATGGGATTTTTTAGATGGTGGAGATAATCCAAACGTTGTATTTCAAGAAATCGAGTGTCCTTCAGAAATTGTTGAAATTTCAGGATGTCAAAGATTGTGAATACAATTATAGATGTTATTATTAGCTTATCGTTACCAGTACAACCTTTGATGATTTTTGGATAACTTAATGGCTTAAAATACAGAATTTAGTTAGCTCTTATCATTAGAATATGGGTATCAGTTAACACACCGTTAGATAAAAACAGATACAATAGTAGTATGCATAAATTAACATGTTTTTTTAACAAGTTTCATAGCTATTAGAGAGTTTCTGAGCTGGGTTTTGATAACAGTAGTTGTACATCAAACCTTAAACCTAGATCTAAACTATTTCATTCTTTGTATATTTACATTGGTAAAAAAAGGTACCAAAAAAATAAAAAAAAATAAAAAAAAAATAAAAATATATGGTCTGGTTATATTCAAATAATTGATTGAAACAACAAAGGTGAAAATATGAAAAAGAATTATATATTTCATATCCAATAATAATATAACTAGATTCTACAAGTTATTGCTTGATAATCTTTAAAAAAAAAAAAAAAATCCAGCTCGTAAATTATTATAATTGTATTTATATAGATTATCATTTGATTTAGCATTAATAACCTTCTAACTAGATGAAGGGAAAAAAAAACACTCCCCATTCATATTGTATGTAGTTGGGCTCTACCTGAATTATTTACTAGATTCCGGAATCGATACCAAATGTCCTACGAGATTCAATAAAAAGATAATTTTATCTTTAAACACGAGAAAGATTGGATTTTGACATCGCCTAAGTCGTAGGGTATCGTGAGAAACGACAAGTTATGGTAACAGAATAGCATATAAACTCACACATTGAACAGTAAACGAGCTAGAGTTTCGGTAACATGTAATAGCAACAAAAGTCACATTTGTAGATTTTGTTCTGATTTTTCACATATATTATTTATTTCAAACAAGAAACAAAACCAGACTGACGATATTTGCTCAATATCCAATTAATCAAAGAAACGACTACTTGAAATTTTTAACAAGAGATTCCCTTTTTTGGACAACCAAAACTTGGTAGAAAATTTATGCTGGAAGAAGAATTTCATTTGGTATTGGATACGCTGTTCAGTTCTATAAAAAGGATTTTAGTATATAGTTTTGTCATTCATGATGGAGGACCGACTGAAGAATATCCCAGAAAAGCAGTGTAGTTGAGTTCTTTCCGTTCAAATAGTGAGGCTTTGATATAAATATGTAAAAACTATGATATATATGCACGTTCCCGTATAAGAATGGGTTGGTCTATAAAAACTCGAAATGCCAATTTGGCCCAGCTTGATCCCTGAGTTAATGGACTAGATCAATAAAGGTCCTACCTCTTCAATAGAAACATGTAGACAAAGATAGCAATAAGATTCTACGAAGAAGGTTTAAGTTAACGCGTACGACGAACTATTTAAAATTAAAAAAAAGCAGCATTGAAATTAATAGCCAAATTCGATTTTGTAAAATAAAAACCTGACTGTATCCGCAAGAGTAATCTTCTCTCTCTTTTCTTTCTTTCTTTTGATTCCTGCTTTTGGGATTGCTTACGCTCTTTTCATTATTATTATTATTATTATTAGTATCATTGATCTTTAGTATTCCTCTTATACTGCTCATTTTCATTCAGCAAAGCTGTCAAGACGCCCTTATAGCGCCACTCTTTTACATCTTTTTTTTTTTTTTTTTATAAAAAAAAATTTTATTTTATTTATTCTTGTATACTTCTTCTTCCTCTTTTTCGACCTAATTGAAATTACTACTATCGTGAAAAGCAACATATTCTAATTCGATTCAATAATATTCAGCAATCTTTTTCTTCTTTTAGTTGATAACCGTGCTATTTCCCTTGGAGTATCAAACAGTGAATTTTATTTTATTTTATTTGGTGTTGAATCAATACTACGTTTATTTTTGAAAACAACAACAAATAAAAATAATAATAAAATTAGAAAGAAAAAAAAGCAGAGAGTAACAATAATAATAATAATAATAATAATAATAAGGTGCCAGAATAACTAAACCTAAAATTATAAAAATACCTTTCTTTCTCACCACCACCACCCATCCACCTATCCACTCAACCACCTAATATTTCTTCCCGCTTGCTGCTACGTTTGCACATTTTCTAACTGGAATAATTCTCTCCTTTTTTTGTGCTAAACCTTCTCAAGATGCAGCAAAACCAGCAGCCTCCTAATCGCCAGGGCCGCGCTGTCCGCAACCTCCACATTGCTCATAGAAGAACACCATCGGAGCTCACTCCGTTGATGGGTAAGTTTTTTTTTTTTTGTTAATCTATTGCTAAAGTTGTCAATTGAACGAATACTAGCAGCCAATTGGCTTTAGCAGATCCACTTCAGAAATACTAACGTGTTCTAGTCGAGCAATTGGCTCTTCAGCAGCAAATTGACATGCTTCAAGCTCAACAACAACAGATTATGGCTCAGCATCAGCAATACGCCGCTGGCTTGATGACTCCACAACCATTACAGCCTGGTCTCATGCCGCAACCGGCTCCATTCATGCCCGCTCCTTACGGCCAATTCCAACCACAGCCTACTCATAGACGTGCTCTGTCAACAATGACTGGCACTCATCACTATTCGGCCAGCTCCTCTGGTAACGAACCTAGCAAGCCTCCATCTGGCCAGGGCCACGCACGCAGACACTCATTAGCTCTCTCTGAGGCTAGACAAGCTGCTGCAGTAGCTCAAGCAAAGCGCTCAAATGATACTCTGCCTTCCCAACAACAATCTGGCTCAGGCGCTAGTCCAACTCCCGCCTCAGGCTCTTCTACCTCTCAGGCTTCAAGTACTTCCTCTTCAGAATCTCCTTCAAAGTCCAATGTCCCTTCTTTTAAATTTCCTTCTTCCCCTGAGAAACCTGATTCCGGATCAGCCGCCTCTCGCCATGGCCGATCTCAGAGTATGCAGTATACTACCAAGAACTACAATAGAAATTCATCTCCTCAGCGTAACTATCAGTTCCCTTCTCCTGACCACCATTCGCATAATAGATCAAATTCAAGAAATTTAGATTCCAATTGGCGCCAACCCCCTCAGCAACAACAACAGCCCCAATCAGAGTACTTGGTGGCTCCTTCTCAATTTGTTCCTGGTCACAGATCTAGAGGCTCTTATAATAGCTCCATTTCCTCTATACAGGCTTACGGACTCATTAATCAAAATCAATACTCTTCTGGCCCTCCAGGTACTCCCGGCGGAAATCAACAACAACGAAAGTCTTTGTTTTCCCCATACTTGCCTCAAGCTTCTTTACCCAGCTTGCTAGCTGAAGGTAGATTGGTTTCTGGTATTTTGAGAGTCAACAAAAAAAACCGTTCAGACGCCTATGTTTCTACGGATGGTCTTTTGGATGCCGATATCTTTATTTGTGGATCCAAGGATAGAAATCGTGCTTTAGAAGGCGATCTCGTGGCTGTAGAATTGTTGGACGTTGACGAGGTTTGGTCTGCCAAGAAAGAAAAAGAAGACAAGAAGAAACGCAAAGACATCACTATTAATTCTGTTGAAGAAAACCGTCAGACCGGCGGAGAGAATGGTGGACTTCGCAGACGTGGATCATTGAAGCAAAGACCCACCCAGAAAAAGAATGATGATGTTGAAGTTGAAGGTCAAAGCTTGCTGTTGGTTGAAGAGGAAGCTCTTAGTGACGAGATTAAGCCTCTCTACGCCGGCCACGTTGTAGCTATTATTGACAGAGTTCCTGCACAAACGTTCAGCGGAACACTTGGCCTTCTACGTCCTTCTTCTCAAGCTACAAAGAACAAACAAGATGCCGAACGCAAAGATAGAGGTGAGGATGTCTCAAGATCTCATCATGACAATAAACCTAAAATTGTTTGGTTCAAGCCAACAGACAAACGTGTCCCTTTGATTGCTATTCCTACAGATCAGGCCCCCTCAGACTTTGTCGAAAATCACGAAAGATATGCTGATAAGATTTTTATTGCTTCTATTAAGCGTTGGCCCATCACTTCTCTTCATCCTTTTGGTACTATGGGCGACCTTTTAGGTACTGCTGGTGATGTGAATGTCGAAATTGAGGCTCTTCTTAGAGACAACAATTTCACTGCGGATGTGTTTCCCTCTAATGCCATTGATTCCATACCTGATTCAACTACAATTTCTGAAGAGGACCTCTCTAAGCGTCGTAGCTTTGAATCTGATTATGTTGTTGCATTTTCACCGAAGGACGATCTTGTTGAACAAGCATTCCACGTCAAGAAGCTTTCTGACGATAAGGTTGAAATCGGTGTCCACATTGTTGATGTCTCACATTACGTACAAGAAAACTCCCCTCTTGACAATGAAGCACGCAAAAGAGGTACTTCTGTGTTTTTGAAACAACGTACTGTTAACCAATTCCCCGATAAATTCAATGAATTTGTTTCTTTTCACTCTGGCCGCAAGTCTTTGGCTCTTTCGGTTGTATTTGACATTGATCCAAAATCCTTTGTTATTACTGAAACATGGGTTGGTGAATCTGTTATTACACCTAGTAAAGTTATTCCTTATTCGGTTGGGCAAAAAGTTCTGGACAACGAAGAGAACACCGGTGCTACGCAAGCTGAGGTTGATTATATAAAGACTCTTCAGCTTGTTGCTACTAAGTTCCGTCAAGAACGTCTGAACCTTAAACCTGGTGTCGAATACCCTCCATTAACTTTATTGAACTATGTTGATGACGAAAGTGTTGTTGTCACCAACAATATCTTTGACAACTCTGAAGTTCAATTGATGTTTGATGAAATTAATATCAAAGTAAACACTGCAATTGGACAAAAGTTACTTGCTACTCTTGGTGATCAGGCTTTCTTGCGCCGCCACTCTGATCCTATTTTGCAGAAAATAGAGGCCTTTATTGAAAGTGTAAAAAATCTCAACTTAGATATTGATACTACCTCGTCTGCTACAATTCAGAAATTCATTTTAGAAACTAGTGAAGATGATATCCGTAAAGGATTGGAAGCTCTTCTTTACAAGTGCTTAAACCGTGCAAAGTATTATGTTGCCGGTAAACAAGAAGCTGCCAGCTATGGCCACTATTTGTTAAATGCTCCAGTTTATACGCATTTCAATGCACCATTGAGGAGATATGCTGATATCATTGTTCATCGTCAATTACACTCTATTATTTCAGGAGAACCTTATGAAGGTGATATTAGCAAGTTGGCAGGTATTGCTGATCTTTGTAACTTTAAGAAAGATTGTGCTAAGAACGCCCAAGAGCAGTCTATTCATCTTGCTGTCTGTCAGGATATCGACAAGAAAACAGTAGCAACTGGACAGTTGATCATTGACGCTATCATTATTCAAGTTTACGAATCTGCATTCGATGTTTTGATTCCTGAATATGGTATTGAGAAGCGTGTCCATGGTGATCAATTGCCATTGCAAAAGGCTGAGTTTGATAAAAAGACCAGACTTTTAGAACTGTTTTGGGAATCAGGTGTCGACTCTGCTACATATGTACCAGATAATGAAAAGAATGACAAGTCTCCTACTCCTCGACGTGGCCGTGTTCGCGCTTCAAGTGCTGCATCTGCTCTTGCTCAGGAGCAAGGATCTCAACTCGAACAAATTTCGAAACTGAGCATCAACACAGACAAGCCAGACATCGATAGCAACAAGGTTCTTGCTCCTTATTTTAAGAAGGTAGTTACTAGAGTTGAAAATGGAGAGAAAGTACAAGAAATCAGAGTGCTTCAACATGTCCCTATTTTGCTTAGCGCTGAACTGGGCTCTAGTATTCCTTGTCTTACTGTCAGAGCAGTTAATCCTTTCATTAAATAGATGTACTATTACCGACTGGCTAATTTGTTTGTGATATTTTTATTGCGTTTAATTTGCTTTTATTATTTCTGTGGAAAAAAAAAAAAAAAAAAAAAAAAAAAAAGAAAAAAATAATGTAAAATCTCGAGTAATTTATTATTGTTGAATAATCTGTTTTGTTAATTATATTTTTGATTGTGTATATGTACAGTCTGTAGATATCTATTGCCCAGGAAGTGGTTTATTTGATGGACCGTCATCTATTTCAGGAACCTCTGGCTTGTCTATTAATGATGCATGTGGCATATTTTTACGAGCTAAGAGTTGGTCAACAAATTCATAACGATCACCATATTTCTTCATAGCATCTAGTCGGGCAACTTTAGAGTCCTCCATTTTTTGTCTCCAAATAATTTCGGCTGGATCTTGATCGGGTTCAACCCATTGAAAACCTTCACCACCACGAGCCCAATATTCCTTCATTAAAGTCTCTTGTTCAGTCTCAATTTGTACCATTTTACGTTCAAGCAATCTCTTTTTGACCAATACACTGCACTCTCCTTGGTTTTCAGGTAGAGAGCGGTCGACATCAGCAAGTAGTGACGCCATTTTCATCTCTTGGGCTCGAGTATACCAGTATGTCGTGGGAGTACCTGGAACCCATTTTAAAACATCTCCGGCACCAGAGACTCGTCCAGCAAACGCGAGACCTGCTAAAATCGTCATGTTTCCAAGATAAGCAGCCACCATTGCAAGAACTCCTACAGTGCTGGACCATGTTCCAACTAATCCTGATTTAAGCAGGAAATGAACTGAAGCCAATGTAGTTCCAGTACCCATGAACCAATGACGAATATATCTTAGCCAGGTAGCACGGACATTTTTAAGGTATCCTTTACTTGCAGAAGTAAGATCAATGATTTCAAAAGCATGATCAATCTTGGCTGAATAAACTGCCTTACGGTAAGGAATAAGACCAATCTCGATAGGTACAAATCGCCTTCCTGTTGAAGAATAGCGACTATTGTAAGCCTTCAAAAGCTGGATAGATAGGTCTGTCTGTTCTGGTGTAGCAACAAGAAATGCAGACTTCAAAATCTCGGGTGTCAGTTGGGCTACAGTATCATCATTCTCAAGAATTTTGGAGAGCTCTGCTTTTTGGAAATCTAACGTTTCTGAGTCTGTCATACGAGTGGGTGTTGACTTGAAGATAGAATTGATCTGAGATTCAATAGCAGCTATATTTGCGCTTGAAGATGCAGTAGTCGCATAGCGACGAAGTGAATTTCGAAGAAGTGAAGTATGAAGCATTTTTTTTTTTTTTTTTTTTTTTTTTTGGCCGGGATGCAACGAAGTATATGATATCCTGGTGTGAGGGTGTTTGACGAATAAATGATGGAAATTTTTTGAAGGTCGTTTGTAAAGTTTATTTGAAACTTATGACTTAAAACGAATTTGAGAAAGAAGCTTTACCTCAGCTTTAGGTGCTAGGATATATCGCCAAATTTGGAGAGTTAACAAAATAATTAAGGCTAGTTATAGATATTACAAATTATTACCTTCAATATATTTCCAATATACGATTCAAAAGTTATAGTTTACTCTATTATTGTTGCGATACCAATAGATGGTATTGTGAGTTATGATAGGAAAAGCACAAACAATGTGTTAGTAGAAGAAGTAAATTATAAATCTTTATCTTTTGCAAAAACATTATCTTTTAAACTCATAAGTTCATCTCATCAATCTACAATTGGTAAAATCTGGATTTTATATAAAAAAGGAAACAAAATAATAACAAATAATGGCAGCTCGCAAGATTCTTGATACTAACGATGGATTTTTTACCGTTATTTTTCAACTAATAATAACATTCGTTCGTGGTGCTTGGGAAGCCACTGGAAATCTGATCAAGTCGGTCTCTGTTTGTGTCACTTCAAATGGTAATCAATTTCTTGATTTGACACGCAACCAATTCACTGAAGTTTTTGGAACAATTCGTACCTTTGTCACAACTATGGTTACTTCTAATGCCACTTATATTCAAAGGTCTAGTGGCATATTTATGAATACTGCTGGTTGTCTAGGATCTTCAATTCGAGGTTATGTCGCAGCAGTTGGAATTTACAAGTCCAAAAAAAAATTGTGAACAGTAAATCCAGATAAAAGAAAGATAAACTTGAGAAGAATACTATTGCCTATGTAGGTATTGAAAGAATACTGATGTTACTATATATATATATATATATATAGTTTATTATATTTTATATAAAATTTTTATTAATTTTTGTTGTTTGATAAAGACGACTTATAATTAATACATTTATACGCTATTATTATATCAAATATATACCAAAAAGTAGTATTATAGCTAACCTTGCACATCTATATATAGTGGGTATTTCAAACGTAATAAGTTTTTTTATTTATTTATTTTATTTTATCATGGCTTTAAATGAGTTATAAAGAAGTTGTAAACTTTCAATTTGATAATTTTCATTGCATTTTACCTGTAGATAAACTGCTCGCAAACGCTTTGAAAATCATACAATAATTTGACAGATTCTCAGCAATGAGATGAAAATTTAAACTTTACGTGACTGTTTTGGAATTTAAAGATATATCGATTAACAAAATAAATAATATAATATAAAATGCATTGAAACGGCTATATGTGAACCACACATCTTTTACTGATTTCATTTGTTAAATAAATCATTTTAGTATAGAGTTTAGACATAGAAACAATAAACTGTTATTCTATCTATCTATTTGGAAATAAAAATAAAAAATAAAATAATAATAATAATAATAATAATAAAAGCATATTTACAGTAAATATTCAAAAAAACAATTAATTTGATCAAAAAATAAAAAAGTGACAACCGAGGGATTCGAACCCTCGCCTCCGAAGAGATAGGAACCTTAATCCTACGCCTTAGACCAACTCGGCCAGATTGCCTTTGTATGTTTCTGGAAACCTTATGGAGTAATGTAAAACTAGCTAACGATATTATCAATTTTTTTTTTTGTTGTTATATGTTCTATAAGAAAAATGACACCACCACCACCAGACAAAGATAAACCGGGAGCAGACCCATGCATAACGGGGTCTGTAGCTAATAATTGGAATGATTCTTACAGTAAAGAGCCAGTAACAGATGAGCTGGAAGTCTTGAAGGCCACCGTTAGCAACATGACCCAGGTAAATAAGGAACTCAGTGAAAAAGTGGAATATCTAATGACAAGAGATGACAAGGCAAGATCCCGTAATGATGGTTTTGAAGCCATGGATATGGACTTTGGATCGGATTATGACATTGATGACACCAAAAACAAAGGGGTTAGAGAAATTCTGGATAGAATCAACCAAGTACAAGATGGATTTGGAGAGTGGACTATTGAGTCTGAGGAAAAAGCACAGGAAACAAGAGACGATCTAGAGAAACTTAAAAGGAAATTTGAGATCATGGATGAAACTATCAACATATACAAGAACAAAAACAGGATCCTAACTCAGGACAAAGATGAGTTAGCTAAACAACTTAGGGAAAATCAGGAGTATATGGAAATGGTTCACACCAAGGTAATCAAAATAGATGAAACCATGGACAAATTTCTCTTGCAACAGAGTGAAATAATTGAGGCCCATTTGAAAAAGTCTGACAGGGAAAGGGATGCCAGAGTTAACTTAATGAGAATAGAAATGATTGAACTCAAGAACACCGCTGAGTCCGCAGTAAGGAAAGCCAAGGCCCTGAACCAGTCTCACACGGAAACTAAACAAGTAGCAAAGGTAGCCAGAGATGAATCCAGGATCGCCATGTCCCGTGTATCTCAAGCACCTACTGGAAACCCGTGGAAAGTCGTACAACCCAGAAAGAAAGTAACTATTAGACAAATCATGAACGAGGAAAGAAGAAAGGAGCTCGAGAACCCTAATACTCACCACGTTTATGTAAAAGTTACAGACAATGAGAAGAGATATGACCTTGACGAGATTGGACAAAAGGTAGCCAACAGCAAAGGTGAAGAAGCGATTAAGTCTGTCGGTCGCACATTTAGAGGTAACATTAGAATCACATTAACAGATGGTGAAGCTGCTAAACAGGCTGAAAAATGGATAAGAGAAATAGATCCATCTTTTGACATCCTCAACACAGACCAATGGTTTAAAGGTGTCATTTATGGCATCCGCAATGACATAGATGTTGCTAAATTACGTGAGAGCATTGAAAAAAGGAATGGAATCAAACTGGCCAGTAACCCCAGAATCATGAAGGAAACGGAATATGGTTCTACAGTGCTTCTCAGCTTCGAAGATGATAATCAATACATGGAATGTATAAGCAGAGGTATATGTATAGGATATCAATCCTATAGGATGACCCGGTACAGAAGATCATCAGATCGTAATAGGAACTTCAACTTCCGACCAAGATTTGGAATACCGTGGAATGGACCTGTAAACGAGATCCAAAAAGCGGACACTAACGGGCTTGAAACCAGTATACATGCAACCCCAGACTCAGACATGAACATGGACGACTCCACAACCCCTAACAATGCCAACAATGATTATTAAAGTAATTCAACTCAATTGCCAAAAAAGACTCGCGAGCTCAAACCTCGCTTTAAACAACAAGGACGCAGATATATTATTAATACAAGAACCATGGATTTACAACAACAAACCGCTCACTGGTGACAGCAGATGGACGGCACTATACGACGAAAAATCAAACTCGAAAATAAGAACAGTAACGTACATTAAGAAGAACTCAACTATTCCAAGCATAACGACACTATCAAAATGGACCAACAGCGATATGGTGGGTATAGAGATTGGGGATATCACAATAATCAACATGTACAACCAGAAGGATTCGCCATCCCACCAAGAAGGAGTCATCCAATACTACAGAACAAAAACAGCAAATATCACTATTGAAAAAACGATCATTGCCGGCGACTACAACTTACACCACCAAGAATGGCAAGACAACGTATCAACAAATAGAACAACAAGAGAGATTGTCGAATGGCTACACGAAAACGCATTTGAACTTTGCTCAACACGAAACATACCGACTCACAGACGTGGAAATACAATTGATCTTGTATATGCCACAGCGGATGTATCGCCCAAAATTGAATATCTAACTAAATATCCCTTTTCACAGGAAGATGACCATTTTTCAGACCATTATCCTCAATCATGGCACCTGCACTTACAAGATCACGAAGGCAGCCTGACATACGAAAAAACTCAAAAGGGGTATAACACTAACAAAGCAAACTGGGAGGAATTCGACTCAACGTTAACGGATATGATCATGCAATTTCGACTACCACCAAATCGTATTAAAAGCGAATGGAAATTGGACATGATCACTGAGAAACTTGAGATGGCTCTAAGAGCAACGATGGAGGCAACCATTCCCAAACTAAAGATTGGCCCATGGACTAAACGATACTGGAACAATGAGCTTACTGAGTTAAAAAGGAAGGCCCAGAGTGCAAGACAAGAGGCAGCTTACACGAATCAAAACAGCGACAAATTGAAAGCTGCACAAGCTGTCGAGGTATTTGAAAACGCACTGGTCAAAAGTAAAAAAGAATGCTGGAATAACTATTTAAGCAGTCTCAGGAACCAAGACATCTGGAAGGTCAATCGATACATCAAACCTAAACAAAATCAACAAGTAATGCCACACCTAATAAAAGACGACGGGACTCTTACCACAACCAACAAAGAGAAACGTAACTACCTGTGGAACAAACTACTACCTGGATTACCGGCAGCCAACGAACCACCTCCGGTGGTCAAACGTGAAACTGAATGGCCTGAACTGACCATGCACGAAGCAGAGACCGTCATAAGATCTCTGCCGAAGAAGAAAGCTCCTGGACCGGATCTCATTACAGGAACTATTCTCCGAAAAGCATGGGAAAATAAAGAGTTTAAAAAGATATATTTTGAAGTCTTAAGGGCAGCAGTCGAACTCGGTTATCATCCCAAAACATGGCGAACTGGAACTATCATTATACTCAGAAAACCTGGCAAACCCAATTACAAGACACCAAAAGCTTATAGACCAATCACACTCCTAAAAATCCCTGGCAAAGTATTAGAAAAGATTGTGCAAAAAAGGCTAACTTACCTGACTAAAGATATCTTGCCTGAAGAACAATATGGGGGAAGAAAGGGCTATTGTGCAACTGATGCAGTACTGGAACTTAATCATAACATCCTGGCAGAACCAAGGCAAACAACTACAGCAATGATGATAGACATTCAAGGAGCGTTTGACAATGTAAACAGAAAAACACTTATAGATACGATGGAGCACTACAAACTCCCTAGTGCTGCAATGAACTGGACGTACCACTTTGTAACGGAAAGAAGGGCTGATATGGTAATTGATGGAGCAAAAGGAACAGCAAAGAGAGTGGATACGGGAGTGCCGCAAGGGTCACCAATCTCACCGCTATTATTTCTGATTTATACTACACCATTATACGGAGAAATCAAGAGTCTAGGAGCAAAAGTGTCTGGATTCATAGACGACATCACTATCTACATACCTGGCAAAGCTGAAGAAAATGCGAAAACAATGAGCAACATTCTAAAGAAGTGCATTGAATGGGCACATTCTAGATCAACCAAAATTGACCTCAGTGATAAACTCGGATTTATACATTTTAGTAAAAAAAGACTTTCGACAGAAGTAATTGATAACTCGAGGCTGACATTACCCGATGGCAGCACGAGAAAGTCGCAAACGGAAGTAAAATTATTGGGAATAACTCTTGACACAAAACTATCCTACAGATCCCACATAGACAAGGCAACCAAGCGAGCACAGGCAGCAATGGCAATAATATACAATCTCGGAGGAGTAAAGACTGGTATGACGGGAGCAGCAGTTAGAAGCATGTATTTAGCATGTGTGAAACCAATCATCACATATGGTATCGAGATATTCAAACACACGATGAACGCGACGCAAATAAAAAAGATCGCGAGTATTCAGAACATTGGCCTCAGAAGAATCCTAGGTGCAGTGCGAACTACTCCAATAGAAATCATGGAATTGGAAGCAGGAATACCACCTATACAACTAGAACTAAAGCGGTTAACAGCTAATAAGGCGATAAGACTGAAATATGGACTTGGTCGCAGGAATCCAGTCAGAAGTATAATAGAGAGATGGGGTTACATACTTACGTATTGGGCATTTATAGAAATGGTGTCAAGGATTAACTTTATAAGTGAAGCAATCAACGTACCTGAAGAAAGCCCACCATGGGGCAGCGAAGAAGTAAACGAATCTCAAAATATCCAAGTGGATATTTTCAAGAAGCGAAAAACAGTTACTGAATTTGAACTACAATCGATGCTTAATAAATGGCAAGAACAATACGACAACGGGACAAAATGCAAGTGGTATAGAGATCTTAACCCTTCTGCAAAAATCAACAACAAAGTCCCCAAACTAGTAACAAAAGATGTACTTAGAAATGAATCTAGGAACATCATGAGCAAAATCACACAGTTCAGAACCGGTCATGGCCCTATAGGAGCCTGGCTTAAGAAGTTCAAAATTCAAAGAGATTCATACGATTGCCAGTGCGGTGCTCCAGAAACATACACGCACATTATCAAGGAATGCCCAGTCTATGAAAGACAAAGAGCAATACTCAGGGAGGTATCCCCAGACCTGGATTTATCCAAAATACTTAACACCTCGAAAGGTTTACAGGCGACTGTAGCTTTTCTTAAGGCTTGGGACTAGTTCCCGCCTACGCTAAACGTTTGAGATGGTTGGATCAGCCGTGGGTTTTTTTTCACTCGCAAGAGGTTTTTAACGCGGCAGCTGTGTACTACAGTAAGTAGTATGAGACGGGAATCCATGAATCAACCTTACCTCAAATTTATGCAACTTGTCTAAGTAGTGAAAACTACAATTATGAATATAAATAACAGTTCTTGATGATATATGTAAATTCTTTTAGATGTAACACTTGAATAGACAAAAATAAATTCAAAAATGTTATATGTTCTTGATGATATATGTAAATTCTTTTAGATGTAACACTTGAATAGACAAAAATAAATTCATTCATTCATTGTTGTTATATGTAAATCTTTGAGATGTAACACTTGAATAGCAAAAATTAAATCAAAAATTATAATTGGAGACAGTTGAACACATTCTTAAGGACTACACTCTACATCCTATAGAGCATGAAATACTGAAAACAGATTTTCTATTTATCTGAAATATATTGTTGTATAAATTATATATTAGTATATCCTCGAGATATAGGGACAATAAACAGATTTTCTATCTATACTGAAATACTGAAATACTGAAGACTATTTCTCTGGAACTTGATCTTCATACCTTAAACTGATTTTCTATCTATCTATCTTTTCAATCGAGCTGACTGGTTGAAAGAATTTACTCTCCTTATTGCATAGTCATAGGCCTTCTGTGCATCAGCCATTTCCATTTCTATACTTATAATTTCAGCTTCGCGTGTTTTGTCGATCTTCTTCAATCGGGCTTCCAGTATTTCATCTTGCTGTAGGAAAAAGTTGTCCATGGTTTCTTCAATTTTGACAAGCTTGGCTTCAGACATTTCCATATATTTCTGAGTTATTTCGAATTGCTCAGAAATTTGTGTCTGGGTCAGAGTTCTGTTTTCTTCCTCGTGTGTCCATACTTTGATCTAACGAATCAATTTTTCTTCTTAGTATGTCTAATTCATTGAATATTTCATTTGTCTGATTTTCTGATGCCGCGCGTTTGGCTTTTAAATTGTCTTCTAGTTGGGTAACCTTATCAGAAATTTCTTTCCATATTTTTTTGGTGTTTTTTTTATTAAAATGCGATTTAGAATCCAAACGCGTAGTCTTTTCAGAATTTGGTTGACATGTTTCAAGCTTGCCTGATTTTTCTTTTAAGTAGTTTACTTTCTCCATCATATCTTGATTTTCATGCAACACCCTCCGGAGAGTAGACTTCCAAAACTCCTCAACTTCTCTTACTGACTGATCATTAGAAGAATCACTCCAAATATTAACTGTAGACCCCGTTACGTAGGGGTCCTTTCCTGATTTATCTTTATCTGGTGATGGTGATGCCATTGTCAAAACACGAATTAAGGAAGAAAAAAAGTTTGATTATTGATATATGGACAGATAGATAGATGGAATATCAGTTTATTGTCCCTATATCTTAAGGCTATGCTGATAATAATTTATACAGCAAATGACATAAATTGGATAGAGAACCATAAGTTGGCCTATACTAGAATGATTTGAAACTGATATTCTACCTACTAGAGTAATTTGTAGAAAAAATGATATAAGTAGAAGAAATGCGGTTCATAAATCGCATGGAGATTATTTATACAGGTTGCGTAAATTTGAGGTAAGGTTGATTCATAAAGTCCAATCTCATAAAATTTTTTAGTATAATTTTATAAGCGAGTTTTCAATAATCCCAAATGTCATGAAACAATATATAAAAAGGCAATCTGGCCGAGTTGGTCTAAGGCGTAGGATTAAGGTTCCTATCTCTTCGGAGGCGAGGGTTCGAATCCCTCGGTTGTCACTCTTTATTTTTTGATTTTAATTATCCCACTTTTTACTGATAGAATGGTAGATAAATGTATCAGGTTTAAGCTCAATCAAAGATCTTTTTAATTATCTAGTTGATCAGTAGTAATCGATATCTATATCATAACTGTAGGCTATGCAAAAAAATGAGCAAAGTTTCTTTTGTTCTGAAGAAAGGTAGATAATAAGACTTTTTATTGGCTTATTACATTTGTAACAAGCTCGTTCTAATTCATTTTCACTTGGTCATTTACTAAAGTGGACCACTTGATATTTAAGATATTTAAGGGATTTAAGAGATTTCATATTAATACGTTTAAATTTACCAGTTTTTGAATATTGATAAGTAATTTTTTTATTTTTTTTTTTTTTTTTTTTGCTTTTATTTTTGATTCGAGGTTAGAAATTCAAGAAAATACAAGTTAATCATAGATAATTTACTTGATTTGTGATTTCAAATGAATCAAATTAGGTATGATGTTGAAATTTATCACAAGCTATATTTTTTTTTTTCTATTTTTTATTTAAAAGATCATTCGTCGATAGCCAATGATGAAACAGATTTCGAAACGGGATCATCTTTTTTTTTTTTTTTTCTTCTTCCTCTTCATTATGTTCAAAATAAATTCATATATATGATACAATGTTTTAGTATTCATGAAAATCACTTCTACCTTATGGAATTTGAAGTGGCTTATTTAAATGTGTTTTGTTCTTTTGCTGGATTTGAAACATTTGAAGCTTGGTCCAACGTATCCAGATTTTATTTGTAATGAAAAAATATATATTTGGCAAGTAAATAGATCTTAGAATGCATTGCTCATTTATGAAAATACTCTTTGTAAAACATACCTTTTGAAAGACACAATTATCCGATATTACAAAATATTTTTTTTTTTAAAACTCCCAATTGAGAATTATTTCCCACTTTCTCTTCTGTTTAACTGACCAACCAACATGGTCAGCTACATGAAGATTTCAAGTGAGAAAAATTAGCAAAAATATACGACACCAGCAGGACTCGAACCTGCGCGGGAAAATCCCAAAAGATTTCTAATCTTTCGCCTTAACCGCTCGGCCATAGTGCCTAATTTGTTAAAGATTAAATGTTTCAAACATTTTGTAAGTATATCACTCAATAGACACAATAAAAGTTGAACAGTATTTTAATCAAATTTTCACTCAAATTTTCATATTTTAATTAAAAAATAATATTAAAAATTGATGATCCATCTTTGTAATCATGATATTAAAACTTTTATTCAATTTCAATTTTTTTTTATAAAATAACGAGTACACACTTGATTTTTGTAACATATAATGTGTATTTTTTTTTTTTTTGCTTTCTTTTTATTATTTATTATTTATTATTTATTATTTATATTTTTTTCATTTTTTTCGTGTTTTTATATATATATATTTTTTTTTTTCAATTTTGATACAATATTTCTTGAATTATTTCTACTCTTTTTTATCAAATGATACTCAATTTTTAAAGTATTAAAACCTGAATTTATAAATTTGTTGTTGAAAAAGAAAAAAAAAAAAAATTTACTTTTGATATTGTAAAATTCTGTTTTTGGTAAATTACTGAAAATGGAAAGATATTACTTTAGTTTAATTATTATGTGAATATATATACTTTTTAAAATAAAGCTTTACTATCAAGTATTTTAAATCAAGCTTTATGACAGTTGAATTTTTATTAATTTTTTTATCTTTATTAATACTCAATTACATGTAGAATTATGATTATTTTTTATTTCATTTGTAGTATTTATGATTTTGTATCAATACCTACATTAGCGGTCCCATTATCTCATGACTAAAAGAGCTTGGTTTGACCGTATGAGACACCATTTTGCAGTCGTTTAAAATAAAACCAAGGAAAAAAAAATAATTGTTATTTTTACCTTCTTTTGAATATGAATAAATTCAGTATTTTAAAAGTTAATAGACGGTTTGATTTTGTAGTTGCTGTATGACTTTGATAAGATCTTCATGAGCTCAAACATTGAACTTCATTTAATGCTAAATGTTTAAGATTATTTCAAGTTATCAAAGTTCATTAAATCTCAACAAGTAAAGTTTTTAACCAACTTTTCATCTAAGACATTAATTGTTATTCGTATTCATAAGAGTTGATGGAATATGGTTTGAAAATTAATTAATTTAAAGATGAATATGTCAAAGTTGATAATATTAAAGACAAAAGTGATTATAGTAACCATAAACAATCAAAACCACATGGAACTAGATTCTTGGAACCGACGCTTTTACTATTTTTTTTGTGAGACACGGTACTCAAATCTCAAGTTTTATAAAGTCTGACTTTTTTTTATATTATTATTATTATTATTATTATTTATTTTCTGGTCAGTGCAAAATAACTGTTGCAATGTGAAGCTTACGCACATACTTATTGCAAAGGACATGATGTTTACTTCAGAAAGATTACAAGCATCAACTACAAAACATCAGGCATTTTGTGGACCTTAGTAGTAATGCTAGGAACCACGGTGTGAGTCCACTTGTCATTTAAAAGCAAAATCAAACTTGGCGAACTGAAATCTAACGAATATATATATATATAAAAGCTTCAATTATACTGAACTGAAACTTTTTTTTTTTTTTCCAGCTAGACGATAATAATTTTCATGATTTGAGGATCTCACATGGTGTAATCCAGCCTTAAAGACCAATATATGCTTCTAAATCCACTAGATTTACATGTTTCATGAGTTTACATTGTTCTTTTGAGTTCATTCAGCAGGGATCAAAATTATATCCTGTATAGTAGGCAAACAGTAGAACTTTAGAAGTGTAGAAGCAAGAAAATCTGTATGTTTCTAAGACTGAGGTTTATTTTATTTCATTTACTTTTACAACATTGAACCATAGGGGAAGAAAAAAAAAATAGCACAAGATGAAAGTACTGCTTTTCCTAACCTTTTAAATTTTACTGACTAATTTATTTGATAACAAATAAATAAATAAATAAATAAATATTTGAGAGAGAAAAAAAAAAAAAAAAAAAATTTTTTTTTGCAGGCTGTTGTCTGGGCAAATTAAAGTTGTTGCCACAGCAACATGTATTTTATTATTATTATTATTATTCATTTTCATCAGCCTCAACAGCTTAGACCGCTTATATGAAAAGTAGTGGCAATTCTCAGGTGGAAAACCGTATACGGATACCTATTACTAAAAAAAAGTTATTGGTAAAAAACCTAGGAACGGACGAGAGCGATGCTTGTTGCAGGATGTCGAGAAATAACAATGGCCTGAGTCACCAATATGGCGGTTACAAACACACTGCATTCCTACAGCTAATCTAGAGTAGGAAATAGAAGTCAAAAGAAGAGAAAATGAAACAAATAAATATCACAAAAACAACAAACTGTAATGGAAAAATAAACAGAATACGCCATGTTTTGGAGTTGATTCTAATAATTGTCCTAAACAGGAAAGGGGGTACGCGAGCTTACCTAATGAAAACTTTACCAACTAAGATGATGATAAATTGAAAAGCCTTGTTTGGTTTGGTTTGTATTTGTTTATTTTTTTTATTTATATTTCGCGACGGAAGATGTCCGCTATCTAAGGCAACGAACCCGTATGAAATAAGGAAAAGACACCGAGGTTAACTATTAATATTTGAATCTTGAATCGTTTTTTTTTTTTTTTTTTTTTTTTTTTTTTTTGATTTAATGTAAACCGTTAAATGGAAACTTTAACTTGTCAAAAAGTTTGTGAAAGCCTACATATAATCATGAAGTTTCAAAACATCTTTTCACTTCATCAACATGGTAAAATCCATACATCATTTTGTATTATTATGAACAAAAAAATCTATGTCAAGTTTTAAATATGATACAAAATTATTATTAGACTGAAGGAATTTAATAATAAAAGGGAATCATGTGTAAAATATTATATTGGTGATTTTGTTTCTGTATCCCTTTTGGCTGTACACTGAATGACTTTGATCCTACACTTTTTTATTTTATTTTATTTTATTTTTTTAAAACAGATTCGTAAAGCTTTGAGCTCGATGAAATCTTATTCAGAATTAAATACAAACAGAGAAAATCAAAATAAAATAAAAAAGCAAAAAATATAAACAGAAAACGATTTTTTTTTTCCATATAAAGGATTTTTTTTTGGACACCCGACCGTTGCTAAGTATCATAGCATTACACTATATATGCACCGGTTCCGACAGCTTTGCCGGACCCGTTGTACCGGTCTTTGTTTACTTTCTTTAGTGTTTAACTGTTAGTCAGTATACTTGAAAAGGAAAATAAAACGCCAGAAATGGGTGACCAGCATCCCGATTGAGGCATAGCTTTGCTTGTGTAACGTTACTTACATGTAGTGCTTCACGTGCAAAAGTAACCCGAGAAGGAATAGAAAAAAGCAATTTAAAGCTACTAGCTGAGTAAACCCAGATTGACGCAGATTCTAACCCATTGTAAACCTTAAAGCAGAAGTTAATATATGGTTAAAAGATATTTAGTCTATACTATAGAAGATCGTGTGGAATGGAAAACATTTAAAAGGAACGCGAGTTGCTGCATTTTTCATGCTTCTTTTCCTTTTTCTCTTCTTTTTTTTTTTTTTTTTTTTTTTTTTTTCCCTTTCTACTTCTTGATTCTAGCTTGTTTTCCCTTTTTGTTGTTTACACGATATCTCGAAAAAAAAAAAAATCAGCACCTGGTTTTCAGTGTTAACCTCAGCTACCAAAATCGATCTCACTTAGTCTTTCCTTAAAATCGCCAAAAAGCACACTGAGTTTTACACTCCTTACTATTATAACTACACTCCTTGTTTGAATTATCTATTATCGACTTGAAGTCATTTTGTCAAAACGAATTGTTTTTAAAGAAAGAAAGAAAAAAAAAGGGTACGTATATACTATTAAATGATTTGAAAATTGTTTGTGAAAACGTGGGAAATATTGAAAGCAAAGAGAAAAAACAACAACAATAATTTACAAGAAAAAAAAAACATTGGTGGTATAAATATTAAAATCATTACACTTGCAATTAATTTAATTATTATTATTAAATGATTTTTTTAATATTTTGATATTCATGTTTTTTATTAGCGAGATGATTGTTGATGATTGTTGATGGTTGTTGATGGTTGTTGATGATTATGATGATTATGATGATGTTTGTATGAGAATGTTTATATCTTTTTTTTTGGGAGGAGGAATCAGAAAAAGAGACGAAAGAAAAAAAAATTTAAATTACGTACTTGAACAATGTGTTGGCGTGGAAAAGTACCTAAAGAGTACTTAATTATTGATTGGAGCAAGCATATTTCTTTTTATCAACCATTTTTTCTTTTCCCAGTGTTTGTGCTAGCCGATTTCTTTTGTTCTATTTTCCATTTTCCTGCCCTCCTTTTTTCCCGCGCCTTCTTCTTTCTTCCTTTTTCTCCTGCCATTCTCCCTCCTCAAAAAAAAAAAAAAAAACTCTCCTTCTACAAAACAAACACTCGTTCCTTCACGCATCTGCTCTCGCTATATCTCTGTCGCAACGCCGCTTTGCTGCGATACCCACGCTCTTTTAATTTCGCCGAATCAAAAAAAAAAAAACTTTCAAACCAAAAAAGACTATACTAACACTCGTTTCTTCTCTTCTCTAGTTCTCCACACGTAACTATGAAATCCACTCTTTTTTCAACCGCCGTCGTATTGGGCTCTGCTGCACTGGCTGTAGCTGCCCCTCATGCTCATGCCGAAGTTCAACATGGTCACCACGCTCATAAGAGAGCTGTTGCCTACGAATATGTCTACTTGACTGTAACTGTCGACTCTGAGGGAAACCCTATTGAAGTTCAAACCACTGAAGGAGTTGACGTTGCCGCAGACATTGCTACCGACTCTCCTGTTGCTGCTACCACTACTTCTGCTGCTGCTGCTACTACTTCTGCTGCTGCTGCTGCTGCTTCTTCTTCAGCTGTTGTTGTTGTTGGTGATGACTCCACTTCTTCCGCTGCTGAAGCTACTTCTGTAGTTGTCGCTACTTCTTCCTCTTCTGAAGTTGCCCCTGTTTCTTCTTCTGATTTACAGGTTACCTCTACTCAGGCTGTTGCTTCTTCTTCCTCTGCTGCTGAGGAAGTTTCTTCTGCTGCTCCTTCCACCTCTTCCAGTGCAGTTGCTCAATCTTCCTCCTCTGCATACGTTGTCCCTAGCTCTACTTCTTTGGCTGTTGTTGCTTCCAGCAGCAGCTCTGCTGAGGAATCTTCTTCCTCTGCCTCTGGATCCAGCTCTCCTTCTAGTTCTACTTCAAGTTCCGCTTCCAGTTCTTCTTCCAGCTCATCTTCTGATGATGATGATGATTCCTCTTCCAGCTCTTCCAGCGATATCTCTATTTCTGCTGCTGGTTCTGAGGCCAGCTGTCTTAAGCCTGTTTCTGCCTACTCTACTATCAGTGACAGCTTTGAAGATGGTTACTATGACTGTGACACCTTCCCAGCTGATGAGCCTGGTGTCATTTCCCTTGACTATCTTGGTTACGGTGGCTGGTCCGGTATTTACAACTCTGACACCTCTACTGGTGGTTCTTGTTCTGAGGGTTCTTACTGCTCCTACTCTTGTCAACCTGGTATGTCCAAGACTCAATGGCCTTCTGATCAACCTTCCAGCGGTGTCTCTGTTGGTGGACTCTACTGCAAGGGCGGTAAGCTTTACCGTTCCAACTCTGATGCCAGCAACCTTTGTGTCTGGGGTGTTGATTCTTCTGTCGTTGTTTCCAAGTTGAGTGAGGATGTTGCTATTTGCAGAACTGATTATCCTGGTACCGAAAACATGGTTATTCCTACCATCGTTGGTGCTGGCTCTACTGCTGCTTTGACCTGTGTTGACCAATCTAGCTACTACGTTTGGAATGGAAAGAAGACTTCTGCTCAATACTACGTTAACAATGCTGGTGTCTCTCAAGCCGATGGTTGTGTTTGGGGTGAATCTGGATCTGGTGTTGGTAACTGGGCTCCTCTTAACTTTGGTGCTGGATACGTTGATGGTGTTGCATACCTCTCCATCATTCCTAACCCCAACAACAAGAGTGCTGCCAACTTCAATGTTAAGATTGTTGCTGATGGTGATGACTCTGTTGTCAATGGTGAGTGTGTTTATGAGAACGGTTCTTACAATGGTAGCGGTAGCGATGGTTGCACTGTTGCAGTCACCAAGGGTAGAGCCAAGTTTGTTCTTTACAACTAGGTCTCTTTATACTCATTAATCTAGAAACTTTTCTTTCTTGTGTGTATCACTATTATTATTTTTTTTTTTTTATTATTATTATTATTATTATTATTCTGATTATTATTATTATTTTATTATAATTATTATTATTTTTTTGTAGATTTGGAGGAAGAATTTGTTGTCCTCGTATATATGTATAATAAAGTGTTTCTAAAGGTATTATTTGATTTATTTATTGTGATGGAAGTATTTAAGTAAGGATAGAATCAAGGGATGTGATGTCTTGAATCTAGGAGGCAGTATTTGTTTTACATTCCAACCACGCTGGCAAAATTTCAATGTAAAAAAATTTTTTTTACATTTTTTTTTTCCATCCATCTACCTAATCTTTAGAATTAACAGAAAGAACAACAAACTATAGTAAAGAAGAATACTTGGATCAATATTCATGCTGATATTTCAGCATGAATGACAAACGGTTAAAAGTCTATATTTAATCTGTAGATCTGATATCAGCATGAAACAAAAGTTTACTTGAGTGTCTTTGTAAATCAAGCAAAAGTTGTATATATAAATAAATTACTCAAAGTTGATGGGGCTATATATGATCTTCATGAAAAGTTTTGATTTCCTTTTGAATCTTGATTCTATTAACTATGAGCAATGTTCATTATCAACATCTCATTTGAATTGAACTTTCGAGCGTTCATATATGAAAAACATACTTTTCGGTTACTTTGGTTTTTGCGCCTCAAACTTTCCATATTATATATATATATATATATATATATATATACATATACATTTCAATTTTTCTTAGTTTAGTAACAAAATAGTCCTAATTGAGAATTTAGGGCTCTTATGTTTGACCTGTTAAGTTTGGGTACATTGGAAGTAAATCTTAAACTTTAGCTAGTGTAGAATATGGCTGGGTTAGTAATACATATAAGGGGAAGCGTCTTTGTGTTGTTGATATATGGACGTTGAGTTTATAGATATACATGAAGGACAATAGAATTGAATATGTATTATTGAATATCAAATATAAGGGGATACTAAACAAAGAATGAATGAATATCTTGAGGCTGAGTGAAGTGCAGGCTGGATGTAAGTAACCAACAAATTCCAAATAACAGTAAAATGAATATATCATCGTCGTCTATACAAATAGATTGCTCTTGTTTGTACTGTTTCGTTTTAAAAAAGTATTACCAAACTACTAATAAAACTACCATTTTTCACCCTTATAATACTAATCTTTAGCCAATATATGTGCTATTTCATCATTGTAATACGTCTTCGTATTCATTGATAATTCTTTTTCATTATTTTTTATATTGAGGGATTACGTACAGAAATTCTATAGTGCATCATCTTTAGTTGACCCCTAATTGTCTAATCATAGAACTTTTGTGATAGTATGTATTTTCACCATACAGTATTTTTTTTTTTTTTTTTTTTTTTTTTTTTTTCTTCTTCTTCTTTTTAATACATTTCTCATATGTGAAAGCTGTGTACTATATCTCTTATTCAGTTATTATCGCTGCATGATTTCAAGTTTATGCTGCTCAGGTGTCGCCGTCTACTCTTATACGTACTACAAATGATGAAAATACTGATTCTTTGTCGTCGATCTTCGCTGAGAGCTGGTTATTTTATACTTGTGATAAGGAGAACAGACAAAAAAAAACAGCTTATATTATAAGTAAGATATTAGATGATTAGTTGTGTATCAGTGATACGTAAGGTATATATATATATATATATATATATAACTGATGATTGTTTATATTATCCAATTGATATAAATGTGAGTTACTAAAAGTTTCTTTCTTCCTAAGAACAGAAAACTTGTATCTTCAAACTTAAGATTTGTTTTGTGTATCAAGTTCCAAGACACAACTCAAATGTTTGTAGTTTAAATAATTTACATTATCGTCTTAGTTGAATTCTTCATAAATATATATACAAAGTATGAAGCCTTTGAAATTAGAATTTACTCCAAAAAAAAAATACAAAGGCAATTAAATATAAAGACAAGAAATAGATTTTTTTTTTCCTTCTTCTTCTTCTTTCAACATTTTTGGTTATAAAAAATGCACAGAAACTGTAAAACTCTGTGTGTGTGTGTGTGTGTGTGTGTGTGTGTGTTTTTAACTTGACAATTCTCATAAACTGTTATTAAACTTGATGCAAATATCAAATTAATAAAATAAAATAAAGAAAAAGAGATGGACCTCCACATTTTGATTGAGCAAAAGCTCTAAAGTTGTGTCGAAACTTGAAAGTGCTTGCAAATGGCTGCTAAAAAGACCATCCAGATAATATATATATATATATATATATACATATATATTCTTTCCTTATACAAAATACAAGAAGTAAAAATCAAATGTATATGGAATAATCTTGAGACAGATACCAGATGGGTCTTTTTCTAAACTCGGATATCATGTAGATCAGGAACTAAAGAAATCGGCAATAACAATGAAGATTCAGGTTTGCATTTTATGTTTCGGTTATGCAAGTTGGAAAGTAATGAGATCCTTGATAGATGAATAACAAAATCAATGTATTTTCTTTACATTTCATATCTATATTGAAATAAATCAGACGGTGAATGTGATAGGAAAAAAAAAAGAGATGTAATTCAATTATTATTTATACATATTTAATGGAAATTGACCAACTAACGTTTTCAGCACGTTTGAGAAAAGTTTATATAAACATTTCAGGATTAGATGATATGAAATTCTTTATGGCCTACATAATCTATAAATTTTTACAAGTCAGCTGAAATCAAATTATTTGGAAATGATGCAAGTGTGGTTGAAATAATAAAATATTTTGATTTGAAATATAGGCTTTTAGAATAAATGAAGATTTTATTTTAATGATGAATACAATTGCAAATCAAAACAAAAAAAACATTATAATCACTGTTTTTGATTTATGTAAAGTAAAATGTTTTCACCAAATTTAACTAAATAAATGAATATATATATATATATATATAACTTATTGGGTGAAATTTAGTAACAATGTAAAGATAACTAAAAGCTAAATAAAAATACAATACCAGATCATTTAATAACTATAATAATTAAAACAAAAGATATTAATAGCTTAAATATATATTTTATCGTTAGGCTATCTCATCTCTAAGTATATATTACATTACTTGAAATTATAATGTCTCTATTGCCAAACCATAATATATATATACATTATATGGAGATTGAAAAAGGAGATCATTGAGTGTTAATTATATTGAGTAATATTGACTTTTTAATCGTCAATAAATCTGTATGGAAAAAAAACCTCGTTTTCAATATATACTTTACGTCTTATGTCTTATGTCATATTGATAAACAGATGTGAACTAAAAATAAACATTTTATACTCAGAAATATTTTGAAATAAATTAAATTTTCAACTTGATTATAAAAAAAGGGTTTAATTAGATAGATATCAAGTTGAAATGTTTTTTTGGTTCAATTTTGAATAAACTGTTACTTCAATATCTCTATATCAACTGGTATTCTTAAACAAGAAGAAGCGTTAGTGGTTTAGCGGTAAAATTCATGGTTGCCATCCATGAGCCCCCGGTTCGACTCCGGGCTAACGCATACTTTTGCTTTTTTTTTGTCAAATTTCACAATTGGAAGTCATATTGTAAAAGTATTGAATCAATGACACAGTCTGGGAAATTTAATTATGAATTTTTTTTTGTTGTTGAATAAAATCATCAAGCGCTACATTTGATAAGTAGTTAAAAAAAGCAATATATTATATTTAGAGAATATACGAAAATAGCTTATACAATAAACGATATAATAGGAAAAGATGCTATTTTAACCAAAAAGTATTCAAAATATAAAATTCTTGAACTATTTTCCATACTATCGATTGAGTTATCGCTCGTCTAAAATTCAAGTCAACAACATTTTGTTTTTTGGTTAATAGACACAATCTCAACAAAAAAATTTTTTTAATTTGTATATATTACAGGACGAAAAAAATCTCGGCAACGGGGAATTGAACCCCGGTCCCCCGCGTGCTGTTCCTAGAAGGAACTTATGACAGGCGGAAATTCTAGCCACTAAACTATTGCCGATTTCATGTCTAAGTTTCTTCTCAAGTATATATGAACAAATTGCACATAATTTTGAATAATTTTTTTTTTTGAATCACAACTTTCAAATAACCAAAAATGAGTCCATTTTTTAACATTAAAAACCTTTTGACATTACAGAAGTGCACCATTATGAGTAGAATGATACATATTCCAAAATTACGTAATCAATTTTTGATATTAAATCTTTATTCATATATACCTGAGAAGATATTTAGACATGAAATCGGCAATAGTTTAGTGGCTAGAATTTCCGCCTGTCATAAGTTCCTTCTAGGAACAGCACGCGGGGGACCGGGGTTCAATTCCCCGTTGCCGAGATTTTTTTCGTCCTGTAATATATACAAATTAAATACTAAAAAGAACAATAGTATATTATACAATCGTTTGACTATTTTGAAATGAAAAGTCAAGTTAAACTTTTATTTATTTTAAATATTTTGCTTGAGTACTGAAGCCCCTAGACGCTGAGACCACTACTCTGTCAATCTACATGAAATAAAAATATGAACCACATTTCTTCTACTTAAGTCATTTGCTGTATAAATTGTTATTAGTAGAGCATTTAGATATCGGGACAATAAACTGATTTTCTATTCATCTACTATTAAATTCCAATTATTTTTTTTTTTTTTTTTTTTTTTTTTTTTCTTCATTTTAAACTGGTCAACAATTATGAAAAGTCACCATAGATTTTATTCTCATTATAAAATCAATGACATTTGAATATAACACATCATCTCAAGCGTAATATCTAACGATGTGAATTTTAAATATTTGTATAAGTTCAAAACTTTGGCTATGAAGTAATTGACTAGAATAAGTTAATTGTGTTGAACAAAAAAAAAAAAAAAAACAGTTAAAATCAATATACAAATTTGCTTTGTAATTATTTTAGAGCACCAAGTATTATTTTATTTTTTTTTTTTTTTTTTTTTTTTTTTTTTCATGTCTTTTTATTTTATTTATACAAGTTTTTTCTTAATCCCCTTTTGATATATTTTTGAAAATTTACACCAAAATCTATATATTTCCAGATAAGGAAATTACCGTTTATACATTAATTTATTCATCTTTTTCTATTTAAGATAAATCTCAGATTATGAAAAATTTATTCAACTTTTCTATCAAAAAAAAAAAAAAAAAAAATAATAATAATTGAATAAATAAATAGTTTTATACAATAAAAACATAATCAACAATGATAAAAAGCAAACGTCATGTAAAATACTAAAAACAAAAAACAAAAATAGAAAATAAAACAACAAAACAAAAAAAAAACAACAAAAAACAAATAAAAAAATGCATAATTTTGAATCTGTTCAAGAATCGGACCTGGCACTGTTCGAGTTTGATTTAACTACTATTGTAGCTGGTGTTCTAACACCATACCCGTGTCCATACTTTTCGATGACATCCTTTACCTTTTCCATGGAAATTGGTTTTTGAATAGCCATATCCATGCCATTACCCCATCTTTCATCTCTCATTTCAATATCCTCCAATTCCATTCCAGTGATTCCAACAATTGGATATCCGTAACCCCACTGCTTACGCGCAGCAATAGCAGCTTCAATACCATCAATCTCACCTGGCATTTTTACATCCATAAATACAACATCAAAGTGATATCCAGAACCTATGGCTTCACTGATTTCTTTTACTGCACTATTTCCATTGCTGACGGTTTTAATTATCGCCGTGGGACGTAATTTTAATAGCATTCTTGTCAATATCTGAATGTTGATTGCATTATCATCAGCAAGAAGAAACTTGGGAATTCTTGTAGTAACAGAAGAAGGTGATGAAGGACGATGTAATTCCTTATCGCCATGAGGTTTTAGTTCAAAATAGCTGGGATGACGTGTAGGCATTTCCAAAAGAGAGGATCTAGAAGAGAGCATGCTTGAATGTCTCGATGGCGGTTCGGCTGCACTCAAAAAGCTTTTGATATCAGAGCCAGTACAAGACTCAGATTCCAGCTCCTTATCAACATATTTTTCAACTCTCGAATCATCATAAGCAGCACCAAGTTGAAGATCACTGATTTCTATAACAGGCTTTTGAGGTTTGTATAAAAATCCCACAGGGATTTCAAACTTAACAATAAGACCCCCACCTTCATCTGAAACGTTCCTAAGGCTTGCCTTTCCATGCATCAATGTGGTAAGTTGTTTGCATATTGAAAGGCCCAGTCCAGCTCCACCATGTTTTCGAGATAGAGCTTGGTCACCTTGAACAAATGGCTCAAACATTTGATTTAATTTTTCCGGTTCTACTCCAGGTCCTTCATCTTGGACTTCCAATACAAGAGTCCCATCAGAAAGATGTTGAACCTGATCTGCAGAAACTAATCTTGGATGCGTAACTCCAGTAAAAAGCCATATTCGAACACCAATTGTGCTTTCCCGTGGTGCAAATTTCAAACAGTTGGAAACTGAATTTAATAAAAGATGAAGAATACGTCCAGGATCAGCCAAAAGAACGATCGACTTGTATGTGTACTTAGGTTCAATAGCATATTCAAACCGTATACCCTTTGTTTTTGCTTCGTGGGAATATGTCACGTTAAGCTGCGTTACAAGCTCATCAATGTAAAACTCCTTCTCTTCCAGCTTGATGTTTCCAATTTGATTTTTAGAGAATGTCAATAAATCATTAAGAAGATTGAGCAGTAGCATTCCTGATTTTGATATGACCTTCAATGAACGCTGCACCTTTTGAGGGTCTTCTTCTGTCAAAGAAATTGCTGTCATTCCTAAAATTCCATTCAATGGAGTTCTTAGTTCGTGTGTAATGTTTGCAATGAAAGACGTCTTTGCTTCATTTGCTGCTTCTGCCGCAAACTGAGCTTTTCTAAGCTCTTTTGTTCTTTCTTGGACAATATCTTCTAAATGTGTATATTGTTTTTCCAACTCATCTGCCATTCGGTTAAAAGATTCCTGTAGCGATACCAGTTCGTCAGTGAAAAATTTATGATGAGAAACTTGAACCCGTGCTGGAATAAGCATCCGTTTTTGTGGTTCAACAGCGGCCCCAGAAGATATAGGTGTCGTTTTAATACTTCCATCATCTTCTGTGTTGAAAACTTGTCGGGTTTGCTCAGCTGCTTGTTTAAGCTTATATATTGGTCTGACACCGAGATTGACACAAAATATTACGACCAGCACACAGCCCACTAAAACCGAAAATCCAGCAATTATTGTAATGTTCCGTAAAGTGTTGATAGACTGGTATAAGGTCGAGTGAGCTTCCGAAACCAAAATTACCCAAGTAGCAGAAAAGTCACGCATCACAGCATATCCCACTGCCCTTCGACTGGTTCCAAATTCTTTTGAGTTCAATATAGTTCCCGGTTGATTTGTTTGCAGCGCAAGTTTAACAACTGGTATTGTGTCTAATGGATGATAAGGATGTGTTATGTTGTTCCTGCCACTCCCTGGAAGAACAGTTTTAATATACGATTCCACTTTTCCATCTGCATTCGTAATGTTTTCCATGGTGACAACGCTCATACGTCCATTTGCATTAAGCCCAATACTGTCGTCAATAATCGCTTTTAAAGAGTCTGATTTGTAAACGATCGCAAGATACCCAGCCAGCTTGTTGGAGTCGATGAAAATCGTGCTGTTGCTTGCAACAGGGAGAGACATAGACATGAGATATTCTGAGCTGTAATTATTATAAAGTGGTCCCGATATTATTGCTTCTTCACTTTGGCTTCCCAGCAAATGAATCATTTGATCTGTAGGAAAAAGGGAGTCGACAAATTTTAGTTCGTCTTCCGGAAATCCTGTCCGTGAGTACGAGATATTGTAAGCAAGAGACCCACCTGTGTCAAAGAGTCGAGCACCAACTATGTTCTGGGTAGTTCCAAAAGTTGAAACAAAAATAGTATCAACCATAGTCCAGTTCGCGCCACCCGCTGCATACTTGGTAAGGGCAAGTTTAATGGGATCCCTAATAGAGAGAAGGTAAGCTTGATAATATAGGGAGTTAATGACCTGAAGAATCTGGGAGGATTTTAGAGTAGCTATGACCTGAAGACTCTCTGCTCGAAGAGAGAGAACAAAGTGTGCATTGTAAACACCCTTAAAAGGTTAATATAAAAAGTTAATATACTAGAACAACAGGACTCAAAAGAAAAATACTCACCGTAGCGACTGAAAGAATGGAGATAGAAACAATAATGATCAGCACGACATAAATGATTAGTTGTAAGCGAATGCCGATGACGATGTTAGTGAACAGACCTCTCAGTTTAGACAACCCAAAGCGTTCTTTCTTCATCTAGGGCTAATGCCTTGAGCATAGATATCAACAACAACAATAACTACAAAACAAAAATCAGCAGTAACAAAGACTAACACAAAATAGAATATAAAAAGAACGATTGGGAATAGAGGATTCTCGACAAAGAGAAGGCAGATGATGTGTGACAAAAACTAGAATAAAGCAGCCGTTGCATATTAGAAAATTCAAGCTTCTAGAGAGATTAGTCAATCATTACTTAGCCAAAGCATTTTTCGGTTTAGTTCCGGGGTAAAAAGATATTATATGACACTTGGATATTAAGATATATACTTTGATACTTATTAATATATACTTTAATACTTGAAATTTAAAACATAAAATATTAAAATTATTTGTGTCTCATGGATTTAAGCCGCACTCATTTTTGTGGCAACAAACAATCTTTATATTAACTAACCATAATTCACTTGTCTTGTTAAATACGCAAATAAATCCATAAAATCCCCAATATATTCACATCATCAGCACTGAAGAAAACAGTTCATGATATATATATATATATATTTATAAAAAGTATAAAAAAAATCTCAAAAAAAAAAAAAATAAAAATAAAAATAAAAATAAAAATAAACAATAAAAAAAAACATGCGTACTTATATAAAGCGTTGAAGTTCACACTAAATATAGTAATAAAAAGATAAACTCTTGTGTCAAAATCATCTCATTGGTATATAAAAAAATAATGCAATTCAATCAAATTCATCGGTAGGACTTATAACAAGACTCTCCATAGCCCTTTGAAGTTCCTCCGACTTACCAGCAGGAGGTCCACAGAAAAATTCATCCTTAAAGCTCGAAGGCTCTTCTAACGAGGAAGAAGAGGGTGAACCTGTGTTCATTGGTTCAAAAACAGCTAAACCTTTAGCTCGTCCAAAGTCAAGCTCATCATATTTAATAGCTAGTCCATATAGCTCTATGCCTCGCATAAACTCATGGTCTTGTTGGTCATATTGAGCTGTAGCCAGAGTTGCATACCGATCAGTATACAAGAATGGATAAGGAAGGCAAGATTCCTTTTCGTAGAATGAAATTGGATCAATTCCGTCAAAACTGTCGAGATCACGGTATACAATTGGGTCACGAGTGAAACCTGGTTCAGTGATTTGGTCATCAGGCGTGACAGGAGAGTCGCGAAGTTCGAGCTTATCCCCCATAAATGTTTCGCTGATAGGGTGACTGGGAAGTTCATATTTCCACATACATTCCCCGCTATGTATGTTTACTATGATGATTTCACCTTCCCTTAGCATTGCAATGTTTGAGTACTTAGTTGTGCCCATGAATCCAGAGAACTGATGGTCGGGATTGGAGAATTTCCTTCTCATGACCTCACCTGTGCCTCCAGTTTTCATCTCTGGCTCTTCTCCAATATTCGAAGAAATCATACACATATCTGTGACACTCCATCCTGAGAGCTTCCATTTCTTTCCTCCATCCAAAAGACTGTCTGTATCAATTATATCATCATCGTCTTCAGCCCAGTACTCGTTTGATCTTCCATGGCCACGTCCAAACCAATGTACGCTGCCTTTGCCCTTAGTACCAATACCTAAACCACCTTGTTCGTCCCATTCTAGCATAGTAACCACTCCGGGGGTTTTACCGCGAACAAATTTATCTACAACGCGAACAACCTTTGGAGTAAATGACAGATCATAAGTATAGACACAGTCACCTTTACTACTGACAACGGCCATGAGTGGGTCATAAGGTGAAATAGAAAGGTAAGACGCTGGTGCAGTGACAAACGTGCATATCTCAGCCTGAGATTCTAAATCCATAATTTGAATGACAGTTTGAGCAGATGTCGCCGTAGAGTTAGAAAATAGACTAGATAAATGGCTCTTATTTGGAGGGGTGTTGCTGCCCAAGTAATTCACACAGTTCCCATTTCTCTCCGGTTCCTTACGGATTAGCAATGAGTTCAATGCACCCGGAGATAGGTTAGGAGAGCCAGACTTGCTGCCTAAATCTTTCCCAGGTCCACCTAGATAATGTTTGATTCCAGCAACACCTACCTCAGTTAGAGTCTTTAGCGAGGCCGCTGTTGAGCTTGACAAATTGTCCAGTATGCGATCCATAAAAATGCCTTTTCTACCTGCCATTTTGACTGGAGTCAATCCAGTTCTCATAGCATTCCCTGTAGGTGAGTAAATGAGCCATCTACCGCAAAGGTCAAAAAGAGGCATTCCTTCAGCATTCAATCCAGTCTCCAGACCCGACAACGGCAAGATCCTGAATTCAGGAATCGAGTACAGTGTAACTGCACCTGATTTTGTAATGACAGCGATTGTTGATTTGCATTGTCGATTAAATATTGTGTATGGGCCCGGACCAGATGAAGCTGGAGGAAGAACTAAGGATTTCACAAAGCTTGGTTTTTTGTTAAGTTCATGAACCTGCAGCTGAATATCATTTTTAACTAAAACTTGTAACAGCACATATAATGGGTTATTGAGCTTCGAGTTGTGTCTGTCACTTGGAGTCTCACTGTTGTTGTAATCTGAGTGGCAATCCTCATTATCATCGTAATCCTCATTGTAGTCCTCATTAGAGTCGTCGCTACTTGCGTATGAACAATGGTCAATCATATGGCCAGAAATGATCTTACCATTAACGCCAAAGGTGGAGCCTGTCAAACAGAATGCACCTTTTTCCTCCAAAAATTCCCACAACTGGGCCACGTTTGGATAAGATACAAGTACTGCTCCTTTTTTGGACGATAACTCGATTGTTGGTTTTGTGTAATATTGAGCGGGGTCTTGATAAGCTACCGAGATAGGAGATGAGGAAATGGGTGGAGGTGAGTAAGGACCTCCCAAAAACTGATTTGCTGGTTTTGTCACCGATGTTTGATTGACAGTTGATGGAAATATCTTATTTCTTGTCCATCTAGTAGCGGTCACTAGGAAGTCATGATTTGGAAAAGGAATTGTACTAGTTGGTGAGAAGTTAGTATGTGGGGGAGGAGAGGACAAAAACAAGATATATATCAAAGAATTCTGACTATACACTTACGATTTGTAGATTTTAGTAGAATCATTCTGGAAAGGCATTGTATTGTGGTCTGACGTCCAATCGTAAAAAAAAAAACAAAGAAGAAGAAGAAGAAGGGGAAATATATAAGGTAAAGAAAGAAGGAAGGAAAAAAGAGAGAGAGAAAGAAAGAAAAGAAGAAAGGAAAGAAACAAAAGATAAGAGTGATTTCGAACTTACTATGTTTCTGTTCCACACACCACACAGTGGAACGCTAATACTGAGAGGATATTAAATACATGTGCAGAGTTTACTGGGTATAGAGATATTGATCTCAATGATCACCTCGCTTCAAGAGCTTCTATAACAAATGTGAGCTACATATTTTCTCAAGAAGAGCCGTCAGAAATATTGCCTGCCGTGTTGAGGCAAGTTTCAGTTCATTTCAGTTCAGTTTAAAAGATGTTGAGTTGAGATTACTTGAGCCAAATTGAGTTGAGTCTGCTAGAGCCAACTCGAGCCAAATCAAACGAAATTGGCTGGGGAAGGCTGCCAATCAATATAAAAACATTAAGCAGCTTATTTGTTTGTGCGCCTCGACACGTGCACAAAGTTTATATCATATGTATCAAAAAATAAATGATATATATCAAGATTCATGTAATATCTCGCAAGTTATAACATAAGTCACAACTTTACAACAACAAAAAAATACTACTTCTACTGACATGATCAAATATACATTTCAACTAATATTGTAATTACATTGTTTTAACAACTTTTATTGTCATTTTATTGCAGATTTTTTTTATTAATTTTCATTATTATTATTATTATTATTATTATCATTTATTTTTTTTTTTTAGAATTCATAAAAGCTGTGAAAAAACCTTTCATTTGGTTAAAAGTTTGATCATTAATATGATTAATTTAACCATGTAGGTATTCAATATTTAAATCTCATCTGTCAAGCAGTATATTGTTTTCAAATCTATAATTCATTAAATAATATACATGAAAATATGAAAACGTTAATAACTAAAAAGATTTTTCCTAAAAAAACATTATACTCTCTGATTGATTCATAAAAGTATTCTTATTTAATAGAGTTATAGAATCAGGTAATTCACAACTACATTATAAATTTCATGTATAGATTTAATATTCAATATCAATTAAATTCACCTCTACCTAGGTTTCGAAAGATTACAAAAAAAATAATCAAGTTTATTGAGAGCTTCACTTGTATTTTCATGTATCTACCAAGGTACTGATACCTTTGTCAAATGGAACTTCATATTTTATTATCAAACAAAAATCAAATAAATAAAAATAAAAAATCAAATATAGCGGTTAAAAATAAGTGATATCATTCATTTACAACCGCCTCTAGACCAATAATCTATTTCATATTGTGTAACATGGAAGGAAGCTGATCAAGGAAAAAATTCAACTAAATGTATAGTGGCAAGTGTTGAGTCTTAATCTGCAATACTAAAATAAAACAAACATAAATTTCATGTCTCCCCGTTAGCTACCTACATTCCAACATATACACAGGCAAATTCTAGTTTCATCCAAAAATACAAAGCGATAATTCTTTGGATAAAATTAATCATTCTACAAAAATCGGAATCAAAGTTTTGCCATTAAAAGGAACATAAAAGAAAGAAAGAAAATAAAACATCTACGAGTTCAAATATCATCATGAAATACTACAAATTCAATTGAGAAAACCAAACAGCCATTATCGAGAAACCACATTTTGTTACACATGCAGGCACATTATATTTTTAAGAAAAGGTGGAATAAAAAATGGTCGTACAAAGGCCCAGCAACCAAAATAACAAGAGGCGATACGTTTATTTAAGCTTCTTCTTGGGTCTAAGTTGGTTGGAGTGACCGCACTTTCTCTTTCTGCAGTTGGTAGCACGAGGAGGAAGACGAGCGTAACAAACACGACAGATAGACTTCTCACAGTTGTACTTGGAAGCAAGAGCCTTCAAAGAGGGCTCAATGATACCACCACGGAGACGAAGGACCAAGTGGAGAGTAGACTCCTTTTGGATGTTGTAGTCAGAAAGAGTGCGGCCATCTTCAAGTTGCTTACCAGCGAAAATAAGACGTTGTTGATCAGGAGGAATTCCTTCCTTGTCTTGGATCTTGGACTTGACGTTCTCAATGTTGTCGGAAGACTCAACCTCGAGGGTGATGGCTAAAAAAAAACAGGTTAATTAAAGATTCATAAACATATTAGCCGATTATCGATGCACTGGAAGAATTTGCTGAATATTATCTAAATGCCATATTTTAAAGTACAATTATATTCCACCTTTGAATTTTTCATCATCACTTATCGTTATTCATTACACATGTGGCTTGACTTCAGCCATTTAATCGAACCCTCCATATAACAAATTTTCATCCAGCAACATAATATCGAGCTTTCAATAATAAAACATTAATCAACATACTCTTTCCGGTCAAAGTCTTGACGAAAATCTGCATTTTAGAAGCCTTGAATCAAACTGGTTTGGGGTACTAAAAAAGCGACAGCTAAAAAAAAGAGAAAAAAGGGAAAAGGAAAAAGGAGAAGAAAAGAGAGTAGTAAAATTTTTTTCAGCGCACCACTGAAATTTCCTACTAACGATTACATCAGCAGCTGTGTAAGCTGTGGATCGTCTGCGTTGTGGTTGAGCAGAGATGGGCTAGGTTTACAAATTATTCTAGATTTAAAGCATTGTATAATCTAACTCGGTATGTTTACATAATTATTAATTTAAGTTTTGTTTCACAGTCACATATATTCTCTATAGTTAGGGCTTTGCCCTAAAATTTATATAGTATTTTAAGCAAGAGACTATGATTAGCATATTGGCATGATAATCTTTTTGAATTGAAGTATATTTACGTTTGGCATAACATAGATACTACTTTGGCAAATAGTCGAGTGTATGGTTATTTAGTTAGTTTTGTGTGTTTCATTCATTAGATGAAATATGTATTTAAAATAAAAATTAATATACATTTATCAACTTTTTCTAGATTCTAAAGAATAAAAAACATATTTTAATGTATATGAAAGACTATAGGTACCAATACCTATTTAATGATAACAACCATGAAAACATAGTATTTCCAAGAAGTAAATAGCGTGTTACAAGATTTTGAATATTTGAAAATCTCAATAGTATATATGCTTTCAATTTATATTTATTTTGTAAACAAAGTTAAAATAAACCTATTTATAAGACTCCCTTCCATGCATTTAAATCATGAAGACATGATATGGAATATGAACTGAATATTAATAAAAAAAAAAATATTCATATTTCATTTTGTTTTAGTTTTATTTGTTGTTAAATAGATTAATGATATATGGCTGCAAGAACAGTTCACAGGCAAGTAAAACTTTATACAATAACAGTTATTTTTAATATAAAAATTGAAAAAAAGTCAGATTTCTTGACCAACAAAGTAGTATTTTTTTAAAAAATCATCTCCAGTAATTTGTATAGAGCTTTTTAAGGATCAATTGGTTCTATTTAAGCAGCTATTCCATTTCAAATCACATTTTTGAATGTTGAAGCTGATTGACGGAAACTGCTATGCATATCACCAATTCCAATTATAGTTTTTGTTTCTTCCAATAGAATTTCACGGTTTTTATTATCGATGAGCTTCTCTGCTTTTAATCTATTCAATATTCGATGCCAACAATTCACACTGCTTTGTGTTTTACTATGGTACATTTTGCCAGGTACCAATAATTATCATTTTTCAAATTTTTGGATCATCGCTACCAGATATCAATAAACACATACTAGAACAATCTAGGTCAGTTTATTATCCGAATTATCACAGTCTTACACATACAGTCTAGCCTTCAAACCTTGGGAGACTCTTAGTTTTTCTAATCTGTAGTCTAAAATTTAAGTCGTAAGCTTATGTCATTTGCAAATAAAATTTTGATTGGGTAAAAACAAATAAATACGATTTACGTTTATGCTATTTTATTATGGGTATAGAAAATTAGTATCTCAATTAACCATTACATCTATATATATATATATATATATATTTATATGCTGATGTCCAATATCCAGTTCAAATGGATATCAAATACTTGGTTATAGCACATAATTGAGCTAGGTTTAGTAAACATCAATATGATACCTGTGCTTGAGACATTCTTTATAAGATACATAATTACAGGTATAGAATAACATGCAGTATTTGCATTTGTTTTGGTCACAATTAGAAGCTGTCACCGTTAAGGGGAATTGAATCAGTAGCTTTTCCTCACTTTAAAATATTTAAATACTAGTTATCATTAGTAAATATGTTAAAAAAACGAAAATATAATATATTGATTTATCGTCACACTAATTATTAATTACAAACATTGAAGCTGATTAAATGAAATATACATTTAAAAAAAGTTTAGTTAAATTGTTTTTATTTTTGTCCAAATGAAAAGTGTTTAAATAACTACAAATAGACCAAAAATCTCGGTACCAAACTATAGAAAACAAATAACCATCTGGCAAATCTGATGTTATGTGTTAAACAAACTCTGCAAATTGAACACCGTTTTAGAATCAAAGGCTTTAAAAGGTATACTAGAAGTCAAGTTTCCATTGTTCTTGTCAGACAAATGATCAATTTTATCTGGATCAACAGATGAAATAAATAAACGTTAAGCATAGTATATTGACTAAAATAGACCATAATTAGTGGTAGAAACATCCTTGAGTCCATTAAGAAACATGGAGATGAACCGAAAATCATGAGTTTTAAAATATACATAAATGTATTAGACATGAATTTATTTTACCGCTATTCTAAACACATACTTCAAAACAATAGGCTCCTAATCCATTTAAAAGGCCAAACGATACAATATATCACTTGAACGGCATCTACAATTAAATAAGTAATAATTAAAAATGATATATCTTATGATTAATTGAGCAGTTTTTAGAAATTAGAATTGAATTAACTATATGAAATTATAACTGGTATGCTGGTTGAGACATAGGTTATACATGTTTTCTGATAATATAGTTCACTTATAACAGTTATTGCATGACTTTTGTAAGTGATTCATTTGAACCATTATTATCAAAGAATTTTTATTCTATTTTAAATGTCGTCATACTGGCACCAACGCTCAATTTACTGCAACACATTCAGCCATTAATGGGCTCAGGTTTAATCACCAGTACTTCTATTTTATGAACCAATTTATATAGCGCTAGGTTTAGTTATATAAATTAACATTTTTGTGTGTTACTCAATGAATCACGTTAATTTTTAGTGTTTCATAACATACAGATATTACTTTTAAGAAATTTTTGGAAGCAGGTTTTTTTTGCTTACAATAGTATCAACCTCTAAAGTATAGTTACCAATTTATCATAACATGTTTTGGATAGTCTCGTTAGCCAATGCTTCATGTAAGTAAATAGTGGAAGATGCAAGACAGTAGTAGAATAGAACTCAAGTGCATAATCCACGACATCGTTAAAATATTGAAATTTTTTAACACTCTTTGGAGATCAATTTTTTATACCATTAATTTTATATCAATTCATTTAATAATAATAAAATTTTCACTAGTTATTGATAATCTGTGTAAATTGTAATAAAACCAGATTACAGTAAAACCATTGATTTTAATGACTTTTACTAGTTTTCCTGACAATTATATAAAATGTTAAAGTTATTGCTATCGCAGTCATTGAATCATATCCTACAGAATCTGTTTTACACCCTGTTTCAAACAAGCGTATACAATATTTAAGCCACCCTACCCGTCTTCAAAGACAGCTATGATTCAAATCATGAATACATCCCGGGAAGAAATATTCATGCATATTGGAGCACACTTTTAACTCTTTTCTTCTCACTCTAAAGACTAAATGTACTAAACAGGGAAAGCCTCAGAAGATACTGTCTCAGGTACGCATTGATTACAAGTCTCAGATCTGTTGCCTTCGTTTCATTTGCCTATAATATCATTTTGTTTAATGCATACTTTTCGGGTATGTCACATAGTTTGCACGCGGTTTTTAGAACATTACCTGTGCTCTACATCAGATGGATGAAACAGTAGGTATAATCGGTAAACGCTGATTCAGATACTGTGTCAAACTACAATTGCCACTAATAACATAACATGATGTTTGCCATTTTATAGTTTTTATTATTATTATTATAATCATTATAATCATTATTATTTTTTTCGAGAAATGTTGTAGCAGTATTTGCGCCTGGATGCCATTGGATTTCAATTACTGTTACGCGTATATATTTTGACACGATATTTAATTTTGCTTTTATTAATACAAATTTTAGAATTAGAATATCGGAGAGTCGCTAATAATGTACTTTTTTAACAGGTTAGCTATCACCATTGAAACGTGATTATTGGGCAGTCCTCTGAGACCTGAGTAATATCTGATAACTATAGTTTTACTATTTTTGAGTAATAGGTCTTGAACATGCGCACCTTAACAGCATTCATTTATGACTACCGATTTTAACTTACCTTTTTAATTGAGATTCATTAGTTAACTTAATTATCGACAAGCCAATAAATAGTGCTTTGAATAAGTTTTAAATTAATAGACTGTTAATTCAAAAATATAATATAAAAAATTGAAGTGATTTTCTTGATGATGTAAAAGCTTCACGTTGATATAAGCCTGCTGCTTTTACAGTGATTATTCTTTTAATTTTTATTAGTATATATATATATATATATATATATATATATATTTAATAAAACTTATTTTTTTTTAAATTAGTTAGAAACCACGGATAACAAAAGCGCATGTGTACATAAACCATATAAAACCAGAGTTTTAAGCTTAACTCTTCACACGGGCCTTTGAAAATGTTGCAATTCTACATCATGTTAGATAACTTTTTTAATACATCTCCAAATAGTGCATTCCAATTCTAAATGATTTATTTATCCCTTACTATTCTGCAGCAATTTATTAAACTTTTGTAAGCTCTAAATTTGAATATAGCAAAGACCAATGAGTTCAATTACCTTTAATTCTATACTTGTTTATATTCATTTCTATGCTCAGCTTGCATTTCTATAAATAAAGTCGCTTAGACAATTTAAATGTATACAAGATGAAATCTATCAATTTTAAGTGTTTATGTATTTATTTATTTATTATTATTTATGTTTTTATTTATATTTTTATTCATTATATTTTTCTTTATGAATCGCTACACAATTTATTGATTAAAAATACACAAATTTTCTTATTAATACCTTACTTTTAACTGTATACGTAGAGTGTTAATAGTAACACATTACTTTAACTAAAAATAATAATAAAAATTAGAATGCAATAGAAATAGCTGTAGAATATATAATATAACTTGACACTCTTGAACATATAATCAAAAATAATGTTACTTTAATAAAATTTCAAAAGAGTAAAGTTTATGTACTTGATTGTTCTGCTAGTGGATATTGTTTTAAGGGTTTAAATTTAAAAAATTTGAAAATTGATTAGTTAAATTATATACACATTACAAGGAAGGAGAACGCTAGGGGTAGTTCAAACAAAAGTATTTTTCTAAAAAAAAATCTACATATAATTAATTAAATTAGATGAATAAAATCCAACTTTAAGTGATAACATTAGCATTAGTCAAAATCATTATATAATTTGGAAACTGAAGGGTTTTAGTATTTGTAATAATTAGAAAAAAGAAAAAAAAAAAGTAGAGAGGAATAGTATGGTGAAGAAAACAATAAGAATATTTACACACTTTAACGATCACAGGTTTGGCACTAGCTCATGTGTATCATATACCCTAACCCAAACATCCCAATAACCTTTCAAGCTATGTGAAAAGTTTCGTATCACCAAATATTCATTTCTTAAGCAGCAAAGACAAATATAATGGAGGAACTACTGATATATGGCTCGCAGTCTGAAGCAGTGTCTACTCGACCTGGACTTTCCAAAAAACCTTCTCCATCAATAATTCAAATATGTGATTTACACAGCGGATCAGTTTATCATCATAATTTCAAAAATGTGACGCTACCGAGAGGTTCATTAAACTGTGCGTTTCACGCTGGGCAGGAAAGACTATTTAGTACACAGCACAATTCTGCGTTGTTACAAGTTTTTTCATGGGGCCGAGAAAGTGCCCTTCAAAACATCGTTGTACCAGAAAAATTGGCTGTTGTAGCAGCTTCGCCAGATGGAAACTGGCTTGTCGGCGGAGCTTTTAGTGGAAGATTATTTGTATGGGAAGTTATGTCAGGGAACTTAGTGGCTGTAAGAGAAAGTCATTATCAGGAAGTCACAGTGCTTGAATTTTCAAGTGATGGAACATGGATCTTTACAGGATCAAAAGATTCTACAGTGTTAGCATGGAGAATGTTGGATTTAGTGAACAGCTCAACCGGAATGGGAGCTAGTGAAGGACAGACTCAGCCTGTGTATAAGTGGACAAAGGTTCATTCTCTAGATATTACAGGACTTCGAATTGTGAGAGGTCATGCTAAGAATGTATTTTCATCTTCCTTGGATAACACTGTACGATGCTGGGACCTGGAGTCTGGTGAAATTGTATCAACATACATATTACCTCAGAAAGTAACATCATTGGCTATTGATCCTGCGGAGCGTGCCATATTTTGTGGATTGATAAATGGAGATATTATGATGGTACATCGATACAAAGTCAACAACTTAACAGGTGCTGTGGAAGGTCCTAAAGGAAATAACGAAAAGGTCGTAATTTCATATGGGGAAGATTCTAATGCAGTTGTTTTCGCAAGACCTGATAGTGATCAAAGTACTGTCACAGTAACAAGTTTAGAACTTTCATTCGATGGAACTATTTTAGCCGCTGGTTACTCCGATGGCCATGTCTACACATGGGATATTCCCACACGACAAATGGGACGCAAGTTTGCTGCTCAAAAAGAATCCATTTCGTCTATTCAAATCATCAGTCGGGTCAAGAAAGTTACTCCTGGTGGTCACAAGGCTACAAATTTATTGGCTGCTAAGAAAAATAGCCAAGTTGGTACTTCTGGTGAAGCCTTTAAATTACCATTTTTTAAACGAATAATTGACGATAAAGAAATGGAAAATCATGATTTATGGGTAAAAATCCAGAATCCCGCACAAAATCCCGAGCATGAATTTGACGATATAGAAAAAGTTAAAACACAGCTTAACAGTCTGTATTCATCTTTGTCAACTCCAAAAGTTTCACCTGCATTAACTACAAAGCTTCATCAGCTAGAACAAGAATTGGCTAACGCTCAAAAAAGCTATAAAGATTTAAAGGGATCTCAAAGCTGAAGCTTTGTAATTTTATGCAAAATAGCTAATTTTATAGTATAAATATAGAAGTCACTACATGGACTGGTCTGCTACCAAAGCTTGAATATCTTGGCCATATGCTGCACCTAAAATAACTTCTTTATATGCTTCCTTAACTCCATCAGACCAAACACCGAGACTTGAAGCAGGCTTATTATACAAAAGTTCCAAAGCTTCCCTCCGGAGATTGAAAATCTCAGGTTCTCTCACATTTGGCTTATTTACCAACTCTGTCATAACCTGAGGCCAGTCTTGTAGCAGAGTTGATAATCCAAAAGGAGTTTGGATTATGACAATTAAAAGGATCAGGAGGTCAGAATAAGAAAGCTGTAGGAGTTTTGACTGAGTTAGATCTAATTGTTTAAATGTCGGCTCATACGTAACCAAATTTCGTAAAATAGAGAGATCGGCTGAATTGATTTGTGTTGAATCAATAGCATCAGTGTAAAATTCAAAGAGATACCGTGGGTTGACAAAAGTAAGAATAGATCCGCGTTCAGCTTTATCAGATAGAGAAGTTGTTATGATTGAATATTCTGAATCAAATGATCTAAACATGTCGTACTCTTGGTACGAGAGCTCTCTAAATAACAAAACAATTTCGGTTAATAGAAACATTTTGACGTCTTCATGTTGATCCCGCACTGAATACATGTTTGCGATCCCCTTCAATTCGCCATAGATAGATTTTGCAAATCCTTGTGGGTGCACCGGATTTTGAAGCACAGTACGATAAAATTGGACTATCAAAACAGTGTCCAATACATCCCACTTAGGGCTAGCTGGATCAAACGTTTCGTTACTAAACTGAACCAAATCTTCTGGAACTGCCTCGTAGCCAGACGCGTATACTGATTCTACAAGCCCTAATACTCTTGAAATCAGCACCGCATCGCCTGACTCTCTCATATTGAACACCTGTGATTTACGAGAGAAAATACGCTTAAGTACCAGCTCACCCCGTGAGCTCAACTCCACCAGTGCATTCTGGATTGCCTGAACGACGCTGCTTTCAGTTCTAAGATCACCAAATACTGTAAGCATTGTATCAACAAGTGGTGTAGTTGCAATAAGATCTGCTGGGTCAGCTTTGCCGATTTGAACAATACAAACGCGCTGCAACGGAGCTGCACCACTGCTAAGTGCCTGATCCAATTGTGCCACAGGGATATATTTGACAACGTCTTCAAAAGTTGAATAGGCAAGAAGAGCAGCAATTAAATCAATCACGTATTTGATATTTCCTTGTGCCGATACAGATTGTAATATACCAATAGATGGTGGCAACAGCTCGACGATTACATTGTTCTGTGTGCTAACAAATAAAGATTTATCTAGTGTTAGCTGCGATATAATTTTTTCTAGAAGTTCATCATCAATCACTGCAGTTCCTTGAAGTACTGCTGTAAGATGGGTCTTTGTTTCTTGGACAATCGACATTATAGATGATTTGGTAGTTAAATAAAAATGAAGTGGTTATGGGTGGAGAAGAATTAAATATGAAAAGTTATGAGTCCTAAATTGATATCCCAAGGTTTTCTGGATTAGGCAGTTAGTCAATTCAGGAACTACACAGTTCCCAACATCAACTATTTTCTCAATCACCATTTTGTCTAATAAAAAAAAATCTATTTGAATTATTCAACGCACCCTTAAGAAATTACTATACAAAGTATATATAAATATATATACACAAAAATCAATGGCTACTTGCACCACCAGAAGATCCTCTACCACGATTACCACCTCTTCCTCTTCCTCCACGGCCACGGCCACCGCGACCGCCACCGCCACGACCACTTCCCTTTCCTCTTTCACCAGGTGGAGGCGATAAATCACGATTGAAACCTCCTTCTCTGTTCATATACTGACGAAAGTTACTAGAAGATTCTTTAGAGACAGCTCCAACATCCACTCCACGTTTTCCTTTCGTTGTGCTAAACGATTTTAATCCCATAAGTTTATACATCATTTCAGTTTCATCATCAACTGGGGCTTCTTCCTTTTTTTCTTTAGTTGATTGACTTTCCTTTTGATTTTTTATTCGTGAGTTTTGATCTTGATCTTGAATTTGATTTTGGTTTTGATTTTGATTGTTAATGGTTGTAGGTTCTCTGTTTATTGCAGAATCAGTTTTCGAAACTGATCTAGTATCTGATTTATCTTGACGAATACCTGGGTCTTGATCATAGGCAAGAGCAGACCTGCGATAACTATGATCATTTCTTTCCCTTGAAGAATCTCTGCGAAAGTCCCGTCGGTAGGCAGATCTATCAGAATCCCTAACTGTCCTTCGTCGATCTGAGGTGTCCCCAGAACGGTATCTATTCGATTCTCTAGATCGATATCTATCATCTCTACTCCAGTCTCTTTCTCTATCTCTTCCTCTTTCACGGTCCCAGTAATCTTTGTTTGTGGAAGACCGTCGAACATCGTCCATAGTAGATTCAAAGCCTCCTCCTCTTGTCGGTTCTCTACCAGCTCTATCGTTGTCATGATACCTGCTGTCAGTTACAGGAGGTCTGCGGCCAGCGCTCCGAAATTCACTTTGTACAACATGGTCAGCAGTAGAAGATGGAGTTTTGACAGGAGATCGCGAGCGCTCGCGTGGTCTGCGTTCAAAACCTGACATGTGTAGATGAAAAATCAAACTATATATAAAGGTTCGCGTGTATGAGTGGGAAGAAGATAGTATACGAAATTATTTCCCTTTTATTTAGGCTTTACCTTTCGCTCTTTTTTTTTTCTTCCCCCTTTCAGTCTTCCATCTACACTTGCATCACCTGAACCATTATTCCACACTCGACTTTCATGACCATACGTTTACAGTAAAACTGGCTGTTTAACGGACTAAAATCATGGAAAAATACTTCCCTGCTAATAGACTGCCGTCGTTATATTCCGATTTTCGACGACTAAAGGAAATCAATGTTGACGGGTATAATGCTAACGTTGAAACATGGAAGTTAGTGCTCACTCGAGTTGTTTCTGAACGAACTAATCCAGAGGATGACAAACTCAGCTTCCAGGCAAGTGGGCTTACGGAACTCTTTCATAGCGATACATACGGTGTACCTTTGGCGCTCGATTGTGTCATTGACTCCGCTGTCCAGGATCACACTTTCTACCCTCTTAATCTGTATTTGAAGCTCGAAAAACCATTAAATCAGCAACCGTTTTGGCGTTCTCCTATAGCAGTATTCTCATGGGCTCTAGGAAAGACTGGTCTGTATCAAAATACATGGCAATCTGCTGCAACGACAACTGGCTACGACAACATTGTTAAACTCAAACCTCAGAAGTACGTTGTACTCCCACTTGTAGAAAAACAGGCTGCCCAACTTCTCGCCACAATTAACAAGGATCATACTGGCGGAGCATATACTACGACTTTATTCACGAAGCACCTATTCCGCTCGCTACTAGCCAAGGATCTTACTACGTTAGATGTGGATATTCTGCTTACGTATTTGTCTCGCGACACCAAAGAAATAGCCGTACGTGAGGATACTATAAAATTTGGCCCTGACCACACTATCACAGAGCAGGATCGCGCTGTAGCTAATCTACGCCAAACATACTATGATGCTACAAAGAGGACCAATAAGTTATCATCACAAATTACGACTCTAACACAGACTGCAAAGGCCGCATTGGATTCCGAAAACCGAACTCGTGCGAAATTTGCACTCAAGTCCCGGCGTCTGGCCCAAGATGCCCAAGATAAAGCTTTGGAACTTGGTGCACGAATGGAAGCCACTCTACATGCCATTGATAGCGCGGCAACCAATGTTGAAGTTATGAATGCGTTAGCCGCTGGCGTTGATGTGCTCAGTAGTCTCAACAGCGCAGTTGGCGGCGCTGAACGTGTTGCCCACCTCGTCGATGAGCTTGAAGAGGCTTCGGCAGATGCTGATGAGATTGCAGTAGAAATCAACAAACTTGGGGCTGGAAGAATCAGTGAAGACGAAGTAGACCAAGAATTGGAAGATCTACTGGAGCAAGAACAAAAGAAGAAGCAGATAAAAGAGCAAAAACAGAAGCAGGAACAGGAAAAGGAACAGGAACAAGAGGCATTACATTCGAGGGTTCCAGCCAAACTTGCCAAAGCCCCAAAGGCGCCTATGCATGCATTATTATCCGATGAATCTAACGAAGAGCAACAGCAGCTCGACGAACTTACGAAACAGATGGAGCAGGTTGGATTTTAATCCAATGATTATTTAAGAAAAAACACATAACTCATTTTATTAATAAACACAAATTACAGCTTTTAGTGCTTCTTACCAGAGGCAATGTCAGCGTAGACATCCAAAGGAGAGGGGACAAGAGGAGTCTCCTTCCAAAGGTTGGGGGTGAGGAAACCGTAAGTGTTACCAACAGCAACGAAGGTAGCCTTAAGGGTGTTCTCAGTGGTTCTGGTAGAACCAGAAGAAGAGGTGTAAGCATCTTCAACACCAGCGAGTTGAAGAAGTCTCTTAACGGTAGGAGAAGCAACGACACCAGTACCACGGGGAGCGGGAATGATTCTGACAAGAACGGAACCACACTTACCGGTGGTCTTGTTGGCCAAAGAGTGGGGTTGACCAAGAGAAGTACCCCAGTAACCTCTTCTAACGGGAATGATAGAAAGCTTAGCAATGATGATGGCGGCACGGATAGCGGTAGCAACTTCCTTAGCGGACTTGATACCCAAACCGACGTGACCGTTAGAATCACCAACAATGACAACAGCCTTGAATCTGGTACGTTGACCAGCAGTGGTTTGCTTTTGAACGGGCTTGATCTTCATAACTTCGTCCTTAAGTTCGGGAAGGAATTGATCAATGATTTGGAACTCCTTGACGGGGAGGGAGTGGAAGTAGATCTCCTCCAAAGAGGTGACCTTGCCGGCCTTTACGAGACGACCGAGCTTGGTAACGGGTTGCCATCCCTTCTCTTCCTCACGACGAGGTCCACGACGAGGTCCACGACGGGGACCACCACGGCCGAATCCACCACGGGAAGCAGGAGCACCTTGTTTTTGAGCAGCGTCAGCCATTTTGTTCTGATGTCGTTGTTTATCTGAGATGAATATCCAAATAGACTTAGATGGTGGGTGAAGGAGGAGGACTCGCGCGTAAAGACCAGAAGATTTATTCTGAATGAAAATTTTCAAGAAACACATGCCTGTTTGGGCTACGTACCCAAATGTACTGCGAGACTCAGCAGTCACGACTTATCTCATGATTAAATAATGATGACAAATAATTGCCCTATGTAGGGCAATAAGTTCAGCCGTTTGTCAACCTATTCAAGCCAAACACCAACTTGGAAAAACCGCACATAGATGGGACCCTTGGCTGGTAATTTCGTGGATGTCATGAGTATCGCGAATTGCCCAGATACCCATTGGACCCAGTATTTGGTAAATCTATTATGAACTTGCACAAGAGTTAGAGTAATGTTGTAACTGATAAGATAGATGTATCGAGCATATTCATAGCTTTAAAATGATATCAAAACTGGGCCGTGAAGCCTTGAGGTACTTGGTTTGACGACTGGCATGGTTGACCTAATCGCGCTAAGAATTAAGTTGCTTAATTGACACTATATAAACAGGTCATTTCCCCATATTTTGATCATCATCTTGCCATTATTTATATTAAGCTATCTTTTCGCTTTTGATTCAATTTCAATTCGATTTTTATACATATATATATATATATAATCTACCTCTATTTTCATTCAACAAAGTTTTCCATCATGTCGTGAGTATCTCTATCAGCTCTATTCTTTTAGACATATATATTATTATCCAATTATATTAACAGTTAAAAAAAAACAGATACGCAGATGCAGCAAAAAAGGGTGCCGCTCAACCAGATAGCGAAGATACAGTTCCTGTTGAATCGGTGAATGTGACTCCTCAGGAAGTCAAAGCTGCTCTTGATAGACTCCCTTCTGATGATGAGACTCCTCTATCACCTTCGACGTCCTCTTCTTCAGAATCTGGATCAAAGAAATCCGGGTCCAAGTCTAAGTCCAAACCTAAATCCAGCTCATCTTCAAACCAACCTCCAGTGGAAATTCCTCAGTACTTTCCTGAGGCTGTGTACACAGCAGTGGCAGGAATTGTTGGAGGTCTAGTTGTAGGAAAAAAATCGGGTATAGATAAGGGAATTGGTGCTGGCGTATTTATTGGTGCTCTTATTGGAACTTATTTTATTTATTCTCAAAAGTCAAAGAGCGCGTCCAAAGCTGAAAAGAAATAGAATTAGTATCATTATACAACAATACTGATTTTTATAAGTGTGTCAATGAAATTGATTATATATTCAAGTAATTAATAAGATATGTGCTTTCTATAAACTAATATATCTCCTACATTTCACCTTTTTATTGATGTATCACATATATGAGTATCTAGACACTGATTGATGGCCAAAATATACTAATTTACTAATTTACTAATTTACTAATTTACTAATTTACTAATTTACTAATTTACTAATTTACTAATTTACTAATTTACAATTTTACAATTTTACTAATTTACTAATTTACTAAGGTCTTACTATCATGTGAATAGTGCAGATGGTCCCTGAGAAACCTGTTCAAGATATAAACTTTCTTTTTTCTTAGTTTTTTTTGTATTTGTCTTGTAGATTGTAAAACTGCTATTTTAACAGGCTTTGTACTCGTCGTTTGTAAATACAAATATTACTATAACTCTTACATATATGGCTTTAGCAGTCTTAACATTTTAATTTCTTATATCACCGTTATTGCCTTGGAAATTGAGAATAGGAAATTCCAAGTTTCAAGAAAAGAAATTTTTATACATTCAGCTAACTGAAAATAAAATAAATGAACACAAGAAAGAAACACTACTTTTCTGCTAAGAAAAACGACGAAACAAAGATGTCTCTCTTTTTTTTTTTTTTTTTTTTTTTTTTTGAAGAAAAAATTTCTTTTACAAATTACTCTGTAAAATAAGCTGTCCTTTGGCCATAGTGCTTTGGAAATTTCAATTAAAGTTAAAGTTGTTGGATCTTATTTTCTTTTAACTTGTTGATGAGAAAGGGCCTTTCATAACTTTCTAAGAGTATGATACTTGTAACATAACAAATGCAATATATGTGAGCTAATGAACGCTGTTAGTTCATACGAAAAAAGTATACGAGACCTGATGGTGCAAATTCAACATCTGTAGCTCAAAATGCTGTGAACCACTCTACTTTCAAACCGGCGGATTTTGAACCTCAATGGTCAAAGATGTAACATGCGACCCCAGGTAAAAACTGTTACACGATCTCCTCAATAATGCTCATCTCATTCTTTATATCTATTAACATACTTGTTAAATATTGCATTTTCTAGATCTTAGATTCGCATACCATCTTCATGTGTTTAAAAAAAAATACATAATAAAAGAAATTCATAGTCTTTTCTTATTTCCTTTTATTTTTCTAAAACCACACATCTATTTGACTTGAAGTCTCATCTTTCTATTGTGTTTTTTCTTTCTTTTTCTTTTAAAAAAAATTCAAATAGAACTTTTAATGCTTTTTCTTTTTCTTCATATCCGAAAAATAAGATGTCATTATATAAACAGTTTCTTTTTTTTTTATTCTTTCAAGATTCTAGCATATCATTTTTTTCTATTATTCTGTTTAATTTTCTTCTAGACTTTCTATTCATAAAATAAGGATATTTCTTTTTTCTTTCTTTTCCAGATTTTAGAATAAACATTGTTTTTCATTGATGTATATAATACCTTTGAATTTCCCCCAAACTTTTAAACAAAAACTTGTTGCAATATTTCAATAACTTCACCGAGCTCGAGATACATAACTGGGACATTTTTAAAATTCAATTTTAAAAGCGTTCCTACATTTAGAAAACAGTGATTGATGTAAGTATTATTTCTCTTGTGCTTTTTTATGATAATTTTTTTTGAACATTGTGGATATTTTTTTTTTCGGTGGCTCTGAACGACATATGATTGGCTATAATTATAGATCACGATATATTGATTCTTTAAAATTCGAACATCTCTACTACAATTATCAATCAATCAATAAAAAAAAGAAGGAATAAAAATACAGCATACTGTGTTAGGATTGACAGTTTTAACACTTTGAAAAAAAAAAACTTTTATCGTGTTAATTATTCAATATGAAACAACTCATTGGGGTGTCATTTACAATTTATGGTACATCAGCCCAACTCTTCGTCGATTTAATACTTATACAAACAAAAAATACTTGAAAATTATCAAAAAGTATTTGAAATAAAAATCTGGTCTTGAATTGTTGACAATTGATTGGCATTGACTCGATATAATTCAACAGTCGTGCATTATTAGCATAATTCTGTACAACGCGAAGCATTACACAGTTATCTCCGTTTTACTATTTTCACTGAAAGAACTTGAATGCAAAAGTCCTGTCATAATTTTTCTTTTCAAATGATTTAATATCAATCTGGGATTTGGATTTGCTGTTCTCTTTGGAAATTTATTACGTGTAGTATGGGTCTCCCACATAGCTATTTTTATGGGATCTACTGGCTTTTGTTTGATAACTTTCTGACGCTGAAATAAGGTTTGTTACATGTTTCCCGTTTTGGTATATTGCATTCAATTGTAAACGAGATCAGTTTCTGCCGATAAGCACTTGGAACTTGTGCTTTATAACTAAAAATTGCAGATTTGGTGTTGAGCGATAACCATGATTTGAATATAATTTCAATTTCGAAACAGATAGCTTTGCGCACCTTTATGCTAAATGTCTTTTGTGCTATAAAAGATAAATTTTTATCATTTGCATTAATATGGAACTTGTCATTCACTACTTTTATTAATTAGTATGGACCAGGGCTTTTCTTTCATGATTTTCTAAGCCTTTTTTTTTTCTTATTTCTTTCTTTCTTTCTTTGTTGCACCAAGAGTACATCCGCTCAAATTTCATGTATGCATTCTTGAATTCCTCAAATGTATTCCTATGCCAATATGTTTGTTTGAAAATGTCTACTTGATATTTTGCACACTCGGTTGTGAAATTAGGTTTAAAAAGCTCTGATCGATCCACTTCCAACCTCATCTTCAGCTTTGACTGCACATGTCCACCGCTATGACAAGGTACAACTTCCCGATCACGAAACTCTTTTCTTCATTTACATTTGCTTAGTTATAACTACTATAGTATGATTGAGCACTTTTCCCCTACATTTATTGCTTTTACGCCTTCCTCTTGCCTCTTTTTTCATCGCTCATTTTCCATTTACTCAGCAGTTGTTATTGCCGTTGCTCAAATTGCATTCTGCACAAGAAACGCGAATTGATTTCCCAATTAGGTAATTCACTGATTGTACATGTGTGCAAGCTGGTTTAAGCTTTTGCAAGTTTGAATCATATATGAATCAGTTAAAAACAATTTTTCGTCTGCGTTAGTGCTGCAACTTGATAATTCTTAAAGGTATTCTTGTTCTGTTTAAGAGAGTAGAATTTTTTTGGCAAAATTTTTCTGTTGCTTTTCTTCTTTTTTTTCTATTTTTTTTTCTGTTTTTTTAATTAAAAAAGTTGAAATCCAGCGTTTGTTTACATTTTGACTCGAAAAATTCCGTTCAAGTTTCGAAGTTATTGAAAAAAGAGTGATGATTTTAAAGAACTGGGTGTAAATATGCCAGTCAGGAATTGGATTTGATTTCTGAATCACTTCATTCTTTAGAAGTCTCACTCAAATGCAGCTTTATGAATCATTATGGATTTAACGAGTTTAAGCTGGCACTACCATCGTGAACAGTTTTTATAACAGTATTTTTTTTCACTGGTGATGTTAACAACATCTAAGATCAATTGACATATATATGTCCAACACTACTGATCAATATTTGAATGGGTCGCTACGACCCATCCCTTAGTAACTTATTTTTCCTGTTCAACTCTAAATTTTTTTCTTTCCTTTACCAACTGGTTTACTTTCTATTGGTCATAATAATTGATTGAAAAGAGAAAAAAGAACATATATTTTGTGAACAATTTTTAGCCAAATCTATTCCAACCCTCAATATCTACTAATTATCTGGAGCCATATATATATATGTGTGACAATTAAATTTACTAACGTGATACTAATAGGAACAACTCGCTAGACAACACATCTCCAATAGACCCTTCTTCGCTACTTTTGAGCTACTCACACCAACCTAAGCACTCTACAATTTCACCACCTAGTCATCCGAGTAGTACTTCTTCATTGAGCATCTACGATATCGAGTTGAATTCTGCTTCGCAAAATCAACCGTTATCCCAACAGTCACAAAATAGCTTTTTGAATAATTCCAAAATGTCTAGACAATACAACCCCCACCAACAGTATTTCCACCCTCAGCACACTCGTAATACTAGTACGTCTTCAGTATCACCATTAGAGTCTCAACAACAACCTCAAGCTCAGGCTCAACCTCCACCACCACAGCAACAGCAGCAGTTGTACTATGCTCCACCACCACCTCCACCACCACAACATCCTCAACAATCTTATTATGTTGAACAAGATTGGAGCCAATCTTTTGGTCTTCCAATGTACGATGCTGCTCCACAGTTAGTGCGAACTACAGCATTAAGCCAAACAGGCTTTGGAGATCACGATGCACCAAAAGCAGCAATTAAAATCATTGGAAACTTGGATACGATGACCCAAAACTGGACACCAGAAGAGCTGGCAAGTAAGCGTAGACTGGTTGAGTTTACGCGTTCACAACAAGGACACATGGTTGTAGCTGAATTCCGTCGTTTAGATCCAAAAGAGTATACTCAGACTACACGATGTATTTCTTGCATTTTATGGTCAGAAAAATCCAAATGTTACGTGACATCAGTTGATTGTATTTATCTTCTTGAGCAGCTCATCAACACCAAATTCACAGTTGAAGAAAAGAATCGTATTCGCAGAAATTTGGAAGGGTATCATCCGCAAACTGTTTCTAAGGGTAAACCTGATTCTGGGAGATTTTTCAAAACAATTATGGAGTTTCCAGCTCCCAAGCCTAGAAACATTGAGAAGGATGTCAAAGTTTTTGAATGGGAGCTGCTAGGAAAGGCATTAGAAAAGATTGTAGGAAAGTATAGTGCAGTTACCGGTGGGTACTACCAACAACAACAGCCCGCTTACATGTATCAGACTGTGTCGCCACAGTTATTCCAACCGCACTACGATACCAACCCCGGAATGGGTGCGCCTACTGGACCCGCTCCTGGCGCACAGATCCCGGGCACGGGCCATGAGCTGTACTATACACCTAATCCACAAGCTCAGCAGCAGCAGCAGCAACAACAACGCATGATTATTGGAAGTCATGTTCGTCAGCCCAGTCTTGCACCACTTACACTTCCTCGTCAACCCATGGGTCTAGGTTTAAACCCTGGTACTGGAAATCCTACTGGACAAAACCCGGGGAACCCAAACAATCCAGGAATGGGTAGTCAGTATCGTTAAAAAAAAACGATACTAGCTGTCTTTGAAGACGTTTATTTTGATTAATTTGGCCTGTATTACTTCAGCTTTATTAAAATCAAATAAAAAACAAAACATAATACCAACACACTCGCTACTCACAAATACACGCTTAATGCTCCGCATATACGAATTTTTTTATCTCTTTTACTGCACTTTGCTTTTAGTTTTTTTTGTTTGTTGTTTTTTATTATTATTATTATTATTATTATTATTATTATTATTATTATTATTATTTTATTTTATTTTTTCATTTTCTTCCATGCAAAGATTTTTGTGTCTGAGCAGGCAAGAAATAATGACATAGTCTCAAAACAAAGAGAATTTCCACCAATACCATTTTTTTATCATAATTACCGTTTATTTCATGTTGCTTCAATCATTTCTAAAAGAAAAAAAAGAAAGAAAGAAAAAAAAAGACCAAAATGAAAGGACTTTTTCATTTATTTATTTTATATATATACATATAAAGAGAAAAACATAAAACGGTCTTTTACATTTTAGTTTCATCTATTTCATAATAAACTATATTTATATTTATAAAAGAATCATTTTAATTTTTATTTTTATTTTAATTTTTATTTTATTTTTTATTTTATTTTTTCCTTTTTTATTTATAACCATTACTTTTGATTTTAAATTTTTTTTTTATATTTTGAAGTTTTTATTATTTCAAGTATGATTGGATGAGTTTGAATACAATAATGTTATGTTTGTTATTAATTTTAAGAGTAGATCATATAAGCTTTAAAATCAACGGTATTTTGTACCAATAATGTTTTAGTATAGTTATATTCTTTTTCCAGTTGAGATTTGACACTAAAAACATGAAACATGAATAATACAATAAAACTAAAGCATAAATCATATGCTCAAAGATATAAGTAGTTAGTGTCAGCTTCAGAGATTTAAGTCAAATGTGAAAAGTCATAACAATTTGTTCATGTTGTTGTCTACCATTACATATGACTTATTGCTTTAAGGACGAGTGGATGTTGTGTTCAATATACTATATAGATATACTCACATGAAAGTTGTTGTACCGGTTTTAGAGCCGAAGCCAAACAATACAAATGTGAGCAAAATTTTCATGAAATTCATGAAATTCATAAAATGAGACAAAAATTGATCAAAATTACATTAGCTTTTTTTATTGTTTTTCTTTCTCCAGTGAATTTTAAAGCTCAACAAGAAGAATTATAAACTAAATATTTAAGAATTCCATTAAATAATTAATGTGAACAATAAGTTGAAAGAGAAAAAAAAAAGGTAGAACAAATAAAAACAATAAAAAATAGGACACTACAGCAAACCTATAATATATAGGTTAAATGTCATTATACATTATACGCACGGATGGAAGAACCCGACTATTTTGTGTTTTATTTTATGCAATTCAACTGTGGCTTGATTTGCATACAGTTATTATTTTTGTCAAATCTATTTATAAAATGTATTTTTTGTGATTCATTTTTGCAATGTCCGTTGATTTGGCCGTGCAAGGCAGAAAAAAAGTCACAGGGACAAAAGACAAAAATTGAAATCAGGGTAACAAATATCGGAGATCCGTACAAGAGCCGAGATGACCAATAAGAACGTGTTTGTGGGGTTGGCTGAGATGATCAAGATTGATCTGTTTTTATTTATTTTTTTTTGATAAATATTATCACATAGTTATCTAAATATGAATCAATATTCTGTTACCTCCATTCATTAAAGCTTTTGAAAAAAAAAAAATAAGAAAAAGTCAATCATCCTTGTTAAAATTATATATATATTAAAGGAAAACAAGATGTGACCAAAGAAGCAAACAAATGCCATTTAAGATCATCTTTTAGATAACTTGGCTATCAATTTATAAATATATATTTTAACTATATTTGTAACTTTTTTTTATCATCATATATGTCTGCATATTGCTGAGTAAAGTGATTGTGACAATCTGATGTAATCAAATCCACGTGAACTGGAAGAAATACCTCACATATTAGTGGATGATTGAATAGAATTCTTTATTTCTTATGTATTTTTTATTTTTTAAATACTTTTTGGGTTTAAACGGTGGTATTTAAAGTAATCGCCATACAAACTTGAAAACATTGCCTAAACATCATCAAGAACTATGGAATGTTGATATGAATATAGTACTAATATACAAGTCGTCTAGACTAAATAACAAAAAGAGAAGAAGAATTAAAAATAAAAACTGTTTTAAAGCCAAGATGTGCCACAACTAGTGTGTGTTTGTGCTTGATGTGCTAGAAGACAGAATTCTCCGTTAGCCCATGTCATCACAGGGCTCAAGTAACAGTGCCGACACTGGGTTACCCTGAATAAATAAGGCAACTTCCCGAGTCTCGCATCACGTATTCTCAAACATTACTGCCAACATAACATTTACAAAAGTCGCAAAACAAGCAGCAAGGCTTAAAGAGCGAATTGTTGAAAAGTGACAACGAGACAGCTAGCATCTGATCCATATATATATATATATATATATATATATATTAAATGTTCTAGTTTACATGAAATCTCTCGGGACCATCGGCTTCGTGCCCGTTTGCTCAGAAGAGTGGTTGGGTGGTTGTCGGCCGATTCGGACACGGATTTGGCGCACTTTGGTTAGCTGGCTTAGTGCCTGGATTATTAAATGCCTTGCGGTAATTGGCCAAAATACCTTGGGGAAAACCCTATTTAGTGCCCCATGCATAGCGGATTACATAAGAAACAGGTTAGCATGCGGTTACTGCTTGATATTGGCCGGCGCTAATTGGCTATTGCTTCGTTACCCCATACTGTCTTGAATCTTTTTCTGCGCTAGTAGAGATATAGGGCTAGTGGTTAAGGTCTGGCTGGTCTCGGGTTAGCACATGGTTAGGCGTTTGTTTGCAGCATTTTCTCTCGTTCGTTAACACCATCAGCAGCGCTCAGTGTGCTCCCTCTATCCTTTGCTGGATGAGCTTCTATCACCAAAATTAAAATTGCTTTGCCCTCATTGGCCAATCCCTTTTTCCATACAGCACATCTCATAATTATTTAAACCAAAAAATTTTTCCTTTTGATTTCTTTCTTTTCCTTTTTTTTTCCTTCTAGTGTTTCATTACTCCACATTATCCTTCATTATATTTATTGTTCATAATGTTGTCTGCTAGACTTCATGCTCTTAAGACGGTAAGTTCTTATCATCAATTCTAGTAAAATCACTTTACTTAATTTATCTTTTTCGAACAAATAAGCAAAAAAAAAAACATGATGGTGATATAAAAACAACAGCAATAATAATAATAATGATAACAGCAGTCGAAATAGCAGCAGTCAAATGAGAATTACGATTTATTTTTATTCATTTTTTTTCTCCAAAAAAAAAAAAAATAATTACATTTCAATATTTGTTTTTGTGCAGTTTTCAGATATTGGTCATTATCTCCGATTATCGGACTTTGGGTTATCATTTTGCAATATTACTATATTTTGTTGTTGTTATTATCATTACTATCTATTTGTGCCGAGAATTAATTAGGAATTGTAAAACTAACTTTTTTAATAGAGCGCTCGCTCCTCTTCCAGAGCTTTCGCTACTGCTGCTGACTCTCAAATTACTAGAGACTCTAAAGTCTTCCAAAACATTTGGGAGAACGACACTTTTATCAACTACAAGAAGAATCTCGAAAATGTCAACATTGTCAAGCAAAGATTGGGCCGCCCTTTGACTTACGCCGAGAAGATTCTTTACGGTCACTTGGATAAGCCCCATGAGCAAGAAATTGAGCGTGGTGTTTCTTACCTTAAGCTCAGACCTGACCGTGTTGCTTGTCAAGATGCTACCGCCCAAATGGCTATTCTTCAATTCATGTCTGCCGGTATGCCCCAAGTTGCTACTCCCACCACCGTTCACTGTGATCACTTGATTCAAGCTCAAGTTGGTGGCCCTGCTGATTTGGCCCGTGCTAAGGACATTAACAAGGAGGTTTACAACTTCTTGGCTACTGCTACTGCCAAGTACAACATTGGTTTCTGGGGTCCTGGCTCTGGTATTATCCATCAAATCATTCTTGAGAACTACGCTTTCCCCGGTGCTCTCTTGATTGGTACTGATTCCCACACTCCCAATGCTGGTGGTCTCGGTCAACTCGCCATTGGTGTTGGTGGTGCCGACGCTGTCGACGTTATGGCTGACCTTCCTTGGGAACTTAAGGCCCCCAAGATTATTGGTGTTAAGCTTACTGGTAAGCTCTCTGGCTGGACTTCTCCTAAGGACGTTATTCTTAAGCTCGCTGGTATCCTTACCGTCAAGGGTGGTACTGGTGCCATTGTCGAATACTTTGGTGAGGGTGTTGATGCTCTTTCCGCCACTGGTATGGGTACTATCTGTAATATGGGTGCCGAAATTGGTGCTACCACTTCAGTCTTCCCCTTCAACCCCTCTATGGATGCTTACTTGAAGAAGACTTCCAGAGGTCCTATTGCTGAATTTGCACAACTCTACCAAAAGGACTTGCTTGTTGCTGATGAAGGTGCTGAGTACGATCAACTCATTGAGATTGACCTTAACACTCTTGAACCTTATGTCAATGGTCCTTTCACTCCCGATTTGGCTACTCCTATCTCCAAGCTTAAGGATGTTGCTGTCAAGGAGGGATGGCCTCTTGAGGTCAAGGTTGGTCTTATCGGTTCTTGTACCAACTCCTCTTACGAAGATATGGAGCGTTCTGCTTCCATTGCCCGTGATGCCATGGCCCACGGTCTTAAGTCTAAGGCTATTTTCACTGTTACCCCTGGTTCTGAGCAAATTCGTGCCACCATTGAGCGTGATGGTCAACTCCAAACCTTCCTTGACTTTGGTGGTCTTGTCCTTGCCAATGCTTGTGGTCCCTGTATTGGTCAATGGGATCGTAGAGACATTAAGAAGGGTGACAAGAACACTATCGTCTCTTCTTACAACCGTAACTTCACTGCCCGTAACGATTCTAACCCCCAAACTCACGCTTTCGTTACCTCACCCGATTTGGTCACAGCCTTTGCCATTGCTGGTGACTTGAGATTCAACCCTCTTGTTGACAGTCTTAAGGACAAGGATGGTAATGAGTTCAAGCTCGCCGAGCCCGCTGGACTCGGTCTTCCTACCAACGGTTACGACCCCGGTCAAGACACTTACCAAGCTCCTCCTAAGGACAGAGCTTCTGTTCAAGTCGATGTTAACCCCTCTTCTGACCGTCTTCAACTTCTTACTCCCTTCAAGCCTTGGGATGGTAAGGACGGTGTTGAGCTCCCCATTCTTATCAAGTCTCTTGGTAAGACCACCACTGACCACATTTCCATGGCTGGTCCTTGGTTGAAGTACAGAGGTCACTTGCAAAACATTTCTAACAACTACATGATTGGTGCTATCAACGCTGTTAACGGTGAAGCCAACAATGTCCAAAACGTCTACACTGGTAAGTGGGATGGTGTCCCCGAGACTGCTATCTCTTACAGAGACAATGGCATCAAGTGGGTTGTCGTCGGTGGTGAAAACTTTGGTGAAGGTTCTTCTCGTGAGCACGCTGCTCTTGAGCCCAGATACCTCGGTGGTTTTGCTATCATTACCAAGTCTTTTGCCCGTATTCACGAGACCAACTTGAAGAAGCAAGGTCTTTTGCCCCTTAACTTTATCCACCCTGAAGACTATGACAAGATTAACCCTACTGATAAGATTTCTCTTCTTGGTCTTAAGGATCTTGCCCCTGGTAAGCCCGTTAAGTGTGTTGTTACTCCTGTTGAGGGTAGTGCTTGGGAGACTGAATTCTCTCACACTTACAACAGTGAGCAAATTGAGTGGTTCAAGTACGGTTCTGCTTTGAACAAGATGGCTGCTGCTAAGAAATAAATTATTGGATCACAATTGTCGATTTAATTAATTAACCTTTTTTGCATCTCTCATCTCATCTCAACCCAACTCCACCACACTAAAATGAAATAAAACTTCTGTTGGTTTGAATTGATTTATATCCTAGTTCACATTGATTGAATGAAAAGAAAAAAAATATGTAATGTAATGAAATGAATATTATTCTTGTGACTTTAAAAAAAAAACTATTTTTATTATTACTATTATTTTATTTACAAATGATTTATTTGTCGTAATTAAACTTGATTTTGATTTATTATTCTTGTTATTTCGATAAGGAGTGAAAGCTCTTTATTTATTATTAATTACTATATATATTTTAATAAATTTTTCTCAAGAAAAGTAAAGTAAAAAAGTCTGCCAATAGTATTTCTCAATTTGGTACTGGGTAAGGGTTATCAATGTAGGTAGATTGATTTTTTTCATCATTGCATTATATGTTATAGACGAAACAGGTTCAACAAAATCTACTATTAAAAAAACACAGCATACATTTGGAAGAATAGACAGATAGAAACATACAGACATGTATAAAGAATCGGTTAATAAGACACGGTTTTTGTTGTCAGCAAATGTATCCTTGAATGCAAGACGATATTTACATATAAAAGAGACGAAGCTTGTAGAATTACCAGGAAGTGCGGAAACAACAGATACAGAGACAATTAAAGGTGGTAATGTGTTTGGCGTGATTAAAGGTGGTGATGAAGGTAGGTATCACAATAGGACAACCTATAAGACTGTTTTTTTTTTTTTTTTTTTTTTTTTTTTTTGGAGATGTTGTTTGAAATTAATGGAAGGTGTGTGATGGATGGTATGCTCTATGTCTACTAATCTATTAAGGAAGAAAAAAAAAAGAAAACAATACCTTCATTATGAACTTCAATGATCTCTGGAGGTTTTAAATCAATTTTGAAAGTGACAATTGTTTGATACAAAATTTGCTAATATATATTTTTCAATCACCTAGTAAACTTTGACATTGTCGGAAAACTGTTAAAAGTATCACTACCTGCTTCGACTAATCTTGTCCTTAAGCGCAAATCATTGCTTTCTATTTCATCAGTTTCAGGATCAGAAGATCTTACTGGGCGTCTAACATCAACGCTGACAGCTCCGTTTTCATATTTGAAAATGTATCAGTCATTAGTCTCTACTACACCGCTATCGCTGACAGTGAGCACACAGAACCAGCCTGTTGTTGTCAAGCTTGATGGTCGACTTGACTGGGTAGTCCAAACGCCAAAGGTATTGGCCTATGCAGGTCCTACACTTGCAATTTCGCCCTCTTCATTGGTTTCACTTGGTCGAGCAAGATCAACGGGCACTGTCACAGGCCGTGGTTTGCTTGCACTTGCCGGTTCTGGTGATGTCTATTCAGTTGATCTCCAACAAAATGAATCGTTCCTGGTAAGATCTGATACTGTGCTGGGACATTTGGCTCAAAAGGGTGCCAGCGTTGAAACTGTACCCAAAGTTTTTGAGGACCCTACTGAGGAATCACAACGAGCAGTAGTTGAAAAGGAGGAGAGAAATAGGAGAGAAGGATTAAGTTTGGTGAGGAAAGCAGCAGCAAAGCTAGCAGATTGGACTACAGAAGCTTGGAGTTCAGTATGGAATAGAGCCACAGGAAGCTCTGGATTTGTGAGGATTCATGGTCCTACTACAGTTTTAATTGAAGCAGATGGTGTGCCAAATAATACAAAGAAACTCAAGTTTGACCGCTCTAGTATTCCTAATTTGACATCTATTACCGGCAGCGAACAAAATTCCAATACTCAAACCTTGGTAGGCAAAAGAGACAATCCTAAAGATTATTTAAAAGTCGCAACTGTTGAGAACGGCAAAGTGAAATTTGAAAGTGTAGATAATTTCAAGTCGCTTTAACAGCCTACATCTACTTGTGTAAACATATACAAAACAGCCCCCTATATGAAATAATGTTATATATGTACAATTGTGATATGCTGAATTAGGAATAATATGCAAAAGTTATCTATGATTGTTTGCGAGTGTTTGTGATGACTCCACTACCCAAAACCCGACCTTGGTCGTTGTAGAGTACAAGGTATTGACCTGCTGCAATGGCTCTTCTGTCAGATGCCAATTCTACTTCAATCCCATCTCCTACACGTTTAACACTGACCACTGGCTCCTCATCTTGCAACGACCGGTACTGCACTCGGATATTTTTTTCAGCCGCGAGATCTACGGAGCCGAGAAATTCAAATCTGTCGCAGGAAACGTGACGACAGTACAGTTCCGGATTATCTACACCTTGTACAACAATGAGTGCATTATGGACCGGGTCTTTGGCTGCGACGTACCATACTCCGCGCATAGCGGGATCTGATTGAGGCAAACAAAGCCCGGATTTTTGGCCAACCGTAGCATGCCAAAGTCCTTGATGCTCACCAACTTGCACTCCTGTCGATGTGTAAATAGGGCCTGGTGAAGGATCGAGATATTCAGAAAGAAATTTGCGGAAGCTTGCTGAAGATTGTTGTACGAAACAAAGTCCTTGAGAGTCGGGCTTAGAAGCCGTTGGAAGATTAAACTGGTGTGCTAACTCGCGGACTTGTGGTTTTGTATAAGTTGCCAATGGGAACAAAATATGAGGAAGAATAGATGGCGAAATGGAGGAAAGATAATAACTCTGGTCTTTAGGCAGATGGGCTGGTCGGAGCAGATGAACAGAGTTTGATGGAACATGAAGCCTAGCAGAGGCATAGTGTCCAGTAGCTAGCCACCAGTTATCAAAGCCTTTAGGAACCATGTTGTTTCTGATGTAATCTGTTAGAGAGCCAAACTTGATGTGTTTATTACATCCAACGTCTGGATTAGGTGTGAGTCCTTTTGAGTACATTTCAATCATGGGCGAGAATACTTCACTCCAGTATTCTTTTTCAAAGTTGAGTCTGTGAGCCTTGATTCCGACTGAGTTTGCAACTTGCTGCACGTCAAGCCAGTCGGCTTCACTTCTCTCGCAATATCCATTTCCATCTGGTGAAGTATTCCAGTTAGCCATGAACAAGCCTATTATTTGATTTTTTGGATATTTTTGACGTAGTAATGCTGCGGATACCGAAGAGTCCACACCGGAAGACATTGCCACAAATATAGAATCATCCGGTTTTGGTTTTTGATCTATATAAGTATTGAAACTTGAGTAATTCCGACAATTAAGAGATGCTGTAGCAAAGTGTAATGAAATCCGTGAAAGCATTTGTAATTTGTTTAAAATTTAATTTATTTTAATTTATTATAATTATCATTAGTAGAAGTAGTATTAATATTATTATTATTATTATTTTTTTTTTCAATATTGATTATTGTTTAGATCACCAACATTGAAAAATTTCAGTGATGAAATTTTGGAGGTTTGCAATTAGTTTGTCAGCAAAAATATCGGCATCAAAAGCTACCGAGAAGTGATAATACCAAATATGGAAATAATATATATATATACTTAAAATGGAAATAATTTGCTAAAATACTGGTTTTACCGAGGGACCGAATTGGGGCTGACTTTTAGTTCCTGACCCTTTTGACCCTTTTATATCTTTTTTTTTTGCCTTCGAGCGTTGTTGTTGTTGCTTTAAAAAAAAAAAAAAAAAGACGTTTAGGGTATGCATCGCTTTGTCTTTGGTTCTTTTCTAGTTATTGTTCTTTCTATTACTATCCACCTTCTTTCCATTCACCTTTTTTCTCCCTATCCAATATCAACATCAATGCCTACATCAATGCCAATTCCAACGCCATCGCAAGTGTCTGCTTCACATTTGTACATCACCGAAAAGCCCCTCACAGATAAGCGTGAGTACAAGGCTATTGTTCTTGATAATGGGCTTGAAGCTCTTCTCATTCATAGTCCAGACACAGACAAGGCTTCAACAGCAATGGATGTCAATGTCGGTGCATTCGCAGACCCAGAAGATCTTCCAGGACTTGCTCATTTCTGTGAGCATTTGCTATTCATGGGAACAAAAAAATATCCCAAAGAAAACGAGTATAGCGAATACCTATCGGCTCACGGTGGATATTCCAATGCATTCACCGCAGCTGAAAGCACAAACTATTACTTTGAAGTTGGCGTTGACCATCTAGAAGGTGCTTTAGACAGATTTGCTCAATTTTTCGTTGATCCATTGTTTTTGGAGTCTTGCAAAGAGCGTGAGCTGCGCGCAGTCGATTCCGAAAATAAGAAGAATCTTCAAAACGACACCTGGCGATTGTATCAGCTGGAAAAAGGATTGTGCAATCCTCGTCATCCTTACCATAAATTTAGTACTGGTAATCTTGAAACCTTGAAATTTCACCCGGAATCTGAGGGTGTTGATGTTCGGGAGCGATTGCTTGAATTCTATAGTAGCCACTACTCTGCAAATATCATGAAGCTCGTTATTCTCGGTCGTGAACCCATTGAGACCCTTGAAAAGTGGATTGTAGATAAATTTTCTGATGTCAGAAATACAAACCGTTTGCCACCTAGTTATGAAGATGAAGTGACCACCAAAGATCAGCTCGGGCTGTTCGTGCGGGTCAAACCTGTCAAGGATATCAAGAGACTTACAATCAGATTCCCTATTCCAGATTTAGTTGAATATTATGAGACTAAACCTGGTCACTATTTGTCGCATTGTATAGGCCATGAGGGCCCTGGATCACTATTGCAACTATTGAAAAAGAAGGGGTTTGCAAACGAGCTGTCAGCCGGATCTATGCATATTTGTAACGGTGGTGAGCAATTCACAATTGACATAGATCTCAACCCTCTAGGAGTTGAGAAGTACGAGGAGGTTATTAAGCTGACTTTTGAGTATCTAAAAATCCTGCAAACAGAACCGGTGCATGAGTGGATGTTCCGTGAACTCCAAACAGTAGCCGAGGTAAACTTCAAGTTCAAGTCAGAAACTCAGCACGCTAAGTACGTTTCCAACCTTGCTGGTCGAATGCACAAACGCTATCCTCGCGAGCGCTTGCTTAGTTATTCCAAGCTTACCAAGTACGACGCTACCGCCATTAAAACTGTGATCGACTGTCTCCGACCAGACAACATGCGCATGTCGCTGGTGTCATCTTCTTTTGATTCGCTCGACCAGCGGGAGAAGTGGTATGGTACAGAGTATAGTATTACTGCTATCGAACCCAGCTTCATTGAAGAGCTGAAAAATGTCACACCCAGTGCTGAGCTGTATCTCCCCGATAAAAACGAATTTATCCCAGAGAATCTTGACATTATGGATGATGACAATAACGATCAAGATAAGCTTCCACAACTTATCAGAAACTCAGGGAATATGCGCGTTTGGTATAAGCCTGATACCAAATTTCATACACCCAAGGCTTATGTTCGTGTCTATCTCAAGATGCGCAACGCTCACACTGGACCTAAGGCACTTGTCATGTCGCAGCTGGGTATGAACTTGTTAGAGGATCAGTTGTTGAAATTTTCATATGCTGCTGAAATCGCAGGCTTAAACGGCGATGTTCATGTCTTCAAAGATGGACTTTCCATTACGTCGTCTGGATACTCTGACAAGCTCCATGTTTTGTTAGAGGATATCACCAAGACCCTTAAAACTCTTGAAATTGAGCAAGGCCGTTTTGAGGTGCTTAAAGAACGTCTAATTAGACACTTCAAAAATGTTCCGCTAAACATGCCTTATCAACAAAGTGGTGTCAAGCTTGCTAGTGTGATTAACGAGGTTAGTTATACTACAGAGTCGCAGCTAGCTGCACTTGAAGATGTGAAGTTTGATGAAATGCAGGAATTCCTTTCAAATACGCTTCTAAAGGAGGGAAACTTTGAAATTGGTGCTTTTGGAAATTTAAAGGAAAATGAAGTTTTGAAGATAGCTGATACTGTGGCTGAGATTTTGAGTCCAAAACCTATTCCCGACTTGATTGAAAGCAGTTCTTATTTGCTATCCGAAGGTCATCAATATGCTTATAATACAACTCTTCCGGACGAAAACAATGTCAATTCTTGTGTTGAGTATTTTGTACAGGTTGGTGATTTAGCTACAGAACGTCGTCTTAAGGTGGCTTTGGAGTTACTCAGTTCTATTTTGAGTGAACCTGCATTTAACCAGTTGCGGACAAAAGAACAGCTTGGTTATGTTGTATTCTCTGGCACTCGTCGCACGCACGCTTCGTTTGGCTATAGAGTTCTGATTCAATCGGAATATCCTGCCAGCTACGTGCAATCACGCATTGAAACATTTTTAGCTAAGAAGGCAATTACAGTTTTAGATGGACTTAGTGCCGAAGAGTTTAACAAATTCCGGGAAAGTCTCGCAAAGGAGAAGCTCGAGAAGTACCAGAACTTGCGGGAGGAAGCAACTACTTACTTTACAGAAATCACTAATGGCTTTTATGAGTTTGATCATCAGAAGAATGATGTCAAGATTCTCAAGACAGTCACACAAGAAGAGGTTCGTGCAGTGTTTGACAAGTATATAATCGGTTCTTCTCGTACTGTAATTGCTATTGTGCAGAATGCTAAGAAGCCTAAGGTCTTGACAGATGAGACATTGATGGCTTTGAAGATGCTGAATGCAGCACATGAGCTGGACATTCCTTTTGAGCAGGATGAAGTAATGAAATTTGGCGAGCAAGTCAAAGGTCTTCCACTTCCACAGGTTGTTTCCAAAGTTCAACAACAGCTTGTTGATAAGCAGACTGCACCTGAAAAAATTGCACAATTTTTGGCTACAATTGGATCTCAGGAAGGTCTCATGAGTGTTGGTAAGTGGGAACAGATACAAGCTGGAGAAGAACAATCTTTTAAAGGCAAATTGAAATTGGGAAAACTTCCTGAGGTCAAATTCGAGTAGATTTGAATGCTTTGTAGTAGTAATGTATAAACAACTCTTTTTTTTTCTAAAAAAAAATTAAAATAAAAAATAAAATTAATGAGATGAACAGAAAAAAAAAGAATTCAAAAGAGTTCATGGTAATCAATTTCCAAAAATGGTGTAAATCTTTGAAATTTAAGCGTACTTTTTCATATGCTCCCAACCGAACTTTAGTTTCTTACACAGTACACACACACACACAAAATATGACAGCATCACCAGTATCTCAATCATTAGAGCTTTTAGAAGCTAGAATAGCACACCTAGAACACCTATTTTTGGAGTTTGATACACAGCCTGGATCATCATTTGCAGCATCTCTCCATACACTGCAAACTTCATTCCCACCTACGTCGACAGTACCCGCATCAACATCAACGTCGGCATCAACGATGACGGTAGCATTAGAATCAAGCAATAAAAGAGCTTCAAATGTGATAGGAAGTGAAGAAAGGGGCATATTAGATGGTATGGAACGATTTGCGGGTGCAACACAGGATATGGTTGAACTTGCTGAAGCAATGAATGCCATCAACGACCAGCAGTCTAAAAGGAAACTCAAAGATCAGCAGCATCAATCAACAAATCTAAACAAGAAGAGTGAAATAGAAGCAAAAGAAGGTACCAACGAAGAAAGCTCAATGATCCAACGTCAAAGAAGAAAAATTGAAGAGCTAAGACGGGCTTCAGATGAAATGGCGGTTCGAAGTGCCAGAGTTTTAGAGGTTTTGGTTAGCAATGTGGAAATGGGAAATGCGAATATATGCAGATGAAACAAAATGATAAGAATGGCTTATTAGACGATATTATATGGAATATATCATTACTTGGGCTATTAATGAGAGATATTGGTGATTATCATAATAATGGTTGATTTTCAGGATATCAACAATATGTGATTGTTGCATCCAAGAAAAATTCTCTTCTTCTACAATCAATAGCTTTTTTGTTTGTTAGTTTTTTTTTTTTTTTTTTTTTTTTTTTAAGGATAAGACCATCAGCGAGAATATAACGAGCAAATTGAAGTCTTTTGAGATAGAAAGAAAAAAAACTTCCCCAATAAACACATGCCAAGATAAACTTTTATGAAGATAAAGAGTATACTAATATTATATAAATAAGAGCTTAGATGTAATTTGTCATCCAGCATCATTGAACAAAGTATTTTACTTTTTTTTTGACATACTTTTATATATTCACTATTGACTTTTATTAGAAATAATAAAATAAAAAAAAGAATGAAAGTTTCGTTGGCAGTTATAATACTGACTTTGTCATGCGTTCTGGCTCATCATGATGGTGACGATGACCAGTTTGACCATCAAAGTAAAGAGTCAGCAACAGTATCAAACTATAAAACCTCTTTCACAAGTACTATGGTCTCTACTACAGCATCATTCACTGTTATACCTTCTACCTCAGTTACGACATCTGTCTCTACAACAGCTGTATCTGAGACCTCGATAGCTATTAAAGACTGTGATATCAGTTTGAATTTAAAAATAGCCTTTGCAGTCATGATATATGTAGCTGCAAATGTAGCCATATAATCTTGAAAGGATGATATATTTCACTTTGATAAAATATATGGCCACCAGCTATCTTACAATACAATTAAAAATACAAATCTCAAGACAATATGTATATAGTTATATATATAGTTATATACATTTTTTTACAATTTATAATAAATTTACTATTGAAATTATATGATGAATTGAATTTTAATTGTTTATCAAAAAAAAATTGATCCATTGTATCTATATCTAAGAGTTATACTGAAATAATTTATAAAACAAATGGCCCAAGTAAAAGACATGTTGTTAAATTACATATCTTATTGAAGTTGATAAAGTAGCGATTTTGACGCGTTTGTATTCAGTATTCAAGGATGCTAAATTCTTTCTAGTTTACACAATGTATAAAGTAATATCTATAATATATAAATTTTGTGATTTACAACAGAGTCTTAACTAACCAAAAAAAAAAAAAAAAAAAAAAAAAAAAAAAATTTTTAAGTTGCTAACTACAAACAATTTGTGAAAAAAATATATGTAGTAGAAAAGTTGAATACTTGAACACCGCTTACAGGTTTTTCTTAAAATCAAATGAGATTTAAGTACCAAGTTTTGATGTTTGATTTTTTTTTTAACCTTCATGTTTAATTAAATATAGTGCAAATATTGTTTAATTCTTTTTGAATGTATTCATAGCTTTATCTTTTTTCATCACTTGTATTGCCGCGTTTAAAATATTTTCCAATCACTTTATGTCTTGCAGAGAACTTGTGCACTTTATTTATCATATGTTACAATAATTTTGTCATTAATATTTTCAGTTGATTATGATATTTCATCCCACTATGAATTTTGTTTGAACGAAAGAAAAAAACTGCAAAACTTCTTCTTTTATTATAGACTTTTTATCATTCACTTAGTGTCATATTGTAGGTTTTAGCGTTCTGATTAAAATGTCTAACAATTTCAAAAAAAAAAATTCTCATTAACAAAAATTCTGATATTGATTCCTACTTTTTTTTTCATGACATTAGACCTTGGATAATTTAACTTGTATATTATTTTTGATGATAGTGTAATTTCAAAAATAGATTCATTTAATTCAGCTTTTATAATTATACGTAAATGCTGTTGATTTCAAATCTTATGGTAAATTTAAGAAAAAAAAAATATCAACAGATTTTATTCAAACCATTTTTACAAACACGTTAAATTGCTAATTTGATTTTGCTTCCTTCTTCTTTTGAATTTTTTCATCAATGTATTCTTGTTGACTCTGGCTTTCAGGATCGAAGAATGGTGCCTCGCCAATGGGAGCAACTCTTATTCCAAGTCTAATCTCGGGAGCAAAATCATGAGTAGGTGAATGATAAGAGGCACGGTTGTCCCAAAAAGCTACATCATCATCATTCCATTTGAAACGAACACTAGCTTCAGGGAAACTTCTAATTAAATCAAACAGGTAATTCAAAATTGCATCAGTTTCTGCTTTAGGTACTCCGACAATAGATTCAGTAAAAGTTGGACTAACATATACAGATTTCCATCCAGTTACTGGGTGTGTTCGAATAATAGGATGTGAAGTACGAATTACTTGACGTCGAACAGGAAGGTTGTTTTTAACATAGTTTTTAATAGTGTATTCAGAGTTGTGAATAGCACTGTGCTGCTCCAAATACTTTTGAAAAGGTGAAGAAAGAGCATCATAAACAGCATAACCTGATGCCCAAAGGGTATCACCTCCAGAGCTAGGAGACGTATAAATTTTTAAAGCAGAGTAAGCAGGTGGTTGAATTTCAAAAGAAGCATCTGTATGCCAAATATTATTGTTATTATTAACTTTTCGATTACCATAAATTGAGATCAATTCGTTATACTCCTTATCACCAACGATAGGGTAGCCAACTGTAGGATGGGTATGCAAAGGACCAAAATATTTGCCAAATTCCAATTGTTCGTCTAATCCAAAATCTTTTTGATCCCTGAAAAAGACAACAAGTCTCCTAGAAGCAAGAAGAGCAAGCTCATTTTTTTGTATATTATCTAATTTTGCCAAGTTGACTCCAACAATTTCAGTACCAATTTTAGGGTTTACATGACGAACAGAAGTAGCTTCACGAAACAAGTTTGAATATTCACCATCAAAATCGGCTCCAAAAGCTCGGTCTTTTGGAGTTTCCTGAGCACTCAAAGGTTTCCAAATTCTCTCTGGGTGCTTGGGAATTAAATGCTTGTACTTGTAGTTTTCAATTTGGGCCTTTTCCTCTACATCGGAAAGAGTAAGTCGAGTGAAATCAATGGCACCGGTCACTTTGAATTTCTTAGAAGAAATTTTATTGATATTTGCGGATTATGCAATAGGAGCCATATTTGTCTTAGGAAAAAAAATCAGAATAATTGAAGATATAGAGTTTTTATTGTGGTGATAAATTGTTTTAATATCACAGAAGTCATGGTCGTATCGGTCTATTTAAAAACAAAAATAAAGAGACCCGGTCGGTCCGAAGAAAATCATGGCTTGCAAAAAAGTAAAATGCTTAATTGTATTTTGACCACTCATAGATAAGTATTAATAGCCAACAGTAAAAATATTAAGTGATATTGAAGTTGAATTATGATATTCAAATTTAACGATTGTCAAACTTTCACCGCTATTTAAGCCACAATATTTGATTATCTAATCTCACCGACTTGAAAATCAAGAAATCCATAGTAGAAAGTTTTGATATAATCAACTTTCAATATTCACTAGTAATTGTTTTAAATTTATTTAGTATTCTTCGTAACCAAAAATACCAACAATTCAATAATGATCCATCGGTGGATTTGCCTACAAAAACATTGTTAAGACTTACTTCCTCCAATGATCAAATTTGAATTAGAGCATCGGCTCAATACATATATAAATACTCTATGAAATACATATTTTCACTTATTATTATACGAATACACGTAATTGTTTTTATATTTTGAAATTTAACAGATTGAGCTACACTAAATATTCATAGAATGTAGATAGAAAATATGTTTATTTTCCCTATATCTAAAAATTATACTAATATATTTATACAACAAATGATATATATTCATAATTGTAGCTTTCACTACTACTCAAGCAAACTGCATGAGTTTGACGTGAGGTTGATTCATGAAATTCCATTTCATAATATTAACTGTATTACACAGCTGCTGCGTTAAAAATCTTTTGCGAGTAAGATAGGTAGAAAAACTGTTTATTGTCCCTTTATCTAGAGGCTATACTAATTTTGCGAGTAAGAAAAAAATCACACACGGCTGATACAATCATCTCGAAAACCAAATAAATGAATGAATTTATTTTTGTCTATTCAAGTGTTACATCTAGAAGAAATTACATATATCATCAAGAACTGTTATTTATGTTCATAATTGTGGTTTTCACTACAAAGATCCAAATTTAGGACTTCAGCTCTAAAATATGTTTGTTTTAGTTAGGTTTTTCCTGTTTTCATTTTAAAAGAAAAATTGGTCTAGTGGTGTAGCGGTTTATCACACTTCGTTCACATTCTATGAACACGTACCGAAGAGGTCCCGAGTTCGAACCTCGGCTGGATCAATGTTTTTGATAGTATTCCTAAATAAGAAATTTACAAGAGCAAGCTAAACTTTGTTTATTTCTTCATTTTTTTTTAATAATATCACTGCGAAAATGATTTCAAGTTATAAGACATAGTTTATATATGTCAAAAAATTGGACTGACTTCCTGTTGATTTAATTAAAGTATCCATGTTTTATTAAAAAATAATTTTGAATCCATAGGCCTGTAAATAATATAAAGTTAATTGAAATAATAATGACAATAATAATAGTAATAGTAATTTTTTCAATATCTCAAACTGAAAATACTAAACTCAAAATCAAATTTAAATCGTTTTTTGATCAAGTTAACTATTTTCTAAATAAGATATGCTTTACAAACCTCTAAACTACGTTTTCTATTTACGTTATTAATAATATTTTCCAAAAAAATATAATTCTTTGCGTTAGCCCGGAGTCGAACCGGGGGCTCATGGATGGCAACCATGAATTTTACCGCTAAACCACTAACGCTATTCCTTTGTTATATTTTAAGTTCCAGATTGGGGGTATTTAAAATGAAATACATGAGTATCTGTAAAAAAAAAAAAAAAGAAAATTGAATAAAATTAACAGTTCTTAATGATATATGTAATTCTTTTGGATGTAATACTTTAATAGACAAAAATTAATTCATTCATTCATTAAAAATAGATATATATCTATATTTTTGAATAGGCAAGATTTTCAGTCAATATCCCTTGAAAGCGACCAATGAACTTCATATTTTACTTGACGCCAAGAAAGGTTTGGAAGTGGTGGTCAAGTTCTTAAATTCCCAACGGCACTTAGTCCTCATGTAAAGACAAACAAAACTATGTTTTTGTTCATGAACATTTATGTACAAATAACAGTTTTGGTAAAAAAAATTCTCGGCAACGGGGAATTGAACCCCGGTCCCCCGCGTGCTGCTCCAGAAGGAACTTATGACAGGCGGAAATTCTAGCCACTAAACTATTGCCGATTAATTGTTATCTAATTTTCCTTTATAAACATATAGAGCATCAACAACTTTTTGAAGTCACATGATGATATTTTTATGAAATCTGTTTATGCTGTATTAGGCTATTTTTTTTGGAAAAACCATTTATTATAGTCGTTGTAGATCGATAGAAAATCAGTTTATTGTCTCTATATCTAAAGGCTATACTAATAATAATGTATATAACAAATGACATAAGTATAAGACATGTAGTTCATATATTCATCTCACGGATATTGACAAATTAGTGGTCTCAACGCGTTTAGTGGTTTCAGTACTTGATGGCGCAAAATTCTTCTTGGTTGCTATATGCTAAAAGTCAAACCATGAGGCCGATATCTTAAAATCATTCTTACCTCAATACATGTAGTTATCAAATATTTTAAATTGCCTTTTTATACGATGTAAGTATATTTATGTGCTGTAAAAATTACTATTAGTATAGTATTTCAATATGGGGAGTATAAACTGATTTTCTATTTATCTAGCCTTTATATTCAGACACAATGAACTAATTTGACACCCTCGAATATTAAAAAAAATCCCGCAGACCTGTTAAGTACACAACTTCAATTGTCTCTGTGAAGTATAAAAATAAAAATAAAGAAGATGAACCCCTAATAATTTCCATAAAATCAAACAATATATTTATAAATTTAGAATAATAAAAACACTTAATACAACAACATATTATAACATCACAAATTTTATAATGCCAATCTCAATCCACTTCTACCAGCTCCGACTTCACTTATTTTTGTAATACTACAAATTTGTCCCTTTTCGCTTGCATGGTATTTAGCACCAGTAAGAGGATCAGTAACTGAAGGAAGATTGTTATAAATAGGAGTGAAGGAAGCAGGAGAAATTTCAAAGTCTTCAAAATGATCAAACTCAATCTTAATAGCATCAACCGGTTGTTGATCAGCCTTAGCCTTAATTTTTTTAGCAGTTGTTGCAAATTGCCCTGATGGAGCAATTTCAAGATACTTTGTAGCAAATGTTGAAGCAGAAGCATAGTTCTTTTGTGAAAATGATTCACGCATTGCAACATTAAGAGCTAAATGGGCATGAGCTTTCTCCAATTTTGGCTTTGTGAAATATGCAGCTAATTCAAGTCTACGCTTGACATCAGTAGAAGGTAGAGAACGACGCTCAATCTCAATTGAAAATGCAAGAATATAAACCTTGCAGATATCAAGAATGCGTTTTGCCTCGGACTCTTGCTCCTTATCACTAACAGCTAAAGTGATGATAGTGTAAATGAGTTCACGGAAAAGATCAATCGCAGCCTCAAGTTTGTTGGACTTGATAGCCTTGTAGGCTTCTTGTAACTTGTCCTTTAAATTTGATTCACCTGGAACATAGGGAAGACCACGAGTATAATTCGATTCGTCAACGTTTCTTCTGATGTAGTATGGTATTGATTCCAGTTCTTCATTACCCTTCAAGTATAATTTGGATCCCTTATACACTTCCATGAAACGTTGTTTTAACGGTGAAAAGTTAACCACACCGACGGTTCTATTGAGAATCTGGGCAGCAGATTCGAATGAACCTGCGGCAATATGATCACCTGCAATAGGAGAGTTACGGATCCAATATTCAACTTCTGGAACGCCATCTTGAGTACTGACATCTTCAGTTTCTACAGCATCTTCAATCTCAAGATCCTCTCCATCAAAGCCCCAACCTCCTTCGTCAACTTCACCTTCTTCATCTTCAAAATCTTCAGCAACAGCATCATTGTATTGTTGCTCTTCATCTTTCTCGGGTGCTTCCTCTAAAGAAAGATCCGAAACTTGTCCAAGAATGGCTTGTTCAAAGAAAGAGAGCTCGGAGCTCTTCAAAGGCCAGTTAGTTTTAGAAATATCATTAACTACAGGAATACCAACATCTGCAGAAGAAGTATCTGAGATATTGGCAACAACCTGACTTTCCTCAATTCCATTTTCTTCTAAAATAGACTGTGCCAATTCATCCAAACCCTTGCTCTTTGCTAAAGCATAAGCAAGAGAACTCATTCCTGAGTCTCTGAGAACGTTGATTCGAATTTCAGCATCATCCAAATAAACAGAGGAAGTAAATCTGGCATTCACATCACCACGATGAGCAGCAATCTGTGACATTTTTTCGAGTTTAGAATTATCACCTGTAACAAGATACAAAAATGAAAGTTTGTCAAACTGACTAAGTTTTTGATATGCCAATTCTGCAACTTGGTGGTTACCTTGATCTAAAGCTTCGTCACCAAGAGTCTTCCAAATTGCAGTCTTGTCAATAATTCTAGCGTTCTCCTCAGCAATTTCTAAGTTACCGCACTCAATAGCAAGATCAAATCTGGTTTGGGGATCTTCAACAAACTTAAGCGCAACTTCAGGATATCCCTTTTGTTGCAAATAGCTAATAATACTTTGACCAACCAATTGAGAGTTCTTGATAATTCTGAGAACCTCATTAAAGTTTTTGGAAAGCAAAGCCTTTTTAAATCTGTATTCAGTGGGATCAATAGGAATAACTTCAACAGAACCACCACGGGCAAGAGCATAAACCTTGGCACCTTGGACACGAACAAGATAAACCGTATTTTCCAGAGTCTTCAAAATACCATGGTCACCATTTAAAAGACTATACTTTAAATGATTCAGTGTAGAGTAGAGCAAGACGCCATTATCGTCCCAGATGGCACTCTTAATTCTAATAGTCTCATGAAGAGAGGCAATGATCTCAAGCTTGTGAGAAGCAATTGTGATAGTATGCTTACCCAAAAGAGCAACATATTTACCATCATTAGACCAAGAAACATACTTGACTCCATTTGCAGGAACTTCATGCAGCACTTTCTTCTGTTGAAGATCATAAAGAACAACTGACGAAGCACACAACAAAAGAATGTGACCAGCACTGCTAGCAGCAGCAATATCCTTGACTTGGACAGGTAGCTTTACAGTTTTTGTCACTGAATTGCGCAGGTCTTTAATATCAATTGTTTGGGCGCTCTTATTGAAAACAGCAAATCTGTTACGAGAAATAAACAGAGCTTGATCGCCAGTTCCAGAAAGAGTGCCAGTAGGTTCCATAGCAATACCGTAATTAGTATAGTCCTTAGGCAGAGTAATAAGCTGATAAATATCTCCATCGTTGTTTTCACTTCTGGTAGTTGCAAGAATAGATTTATCTGAAGGGTTATAAGAAATATTGCGAATATTGGACCAAGCATTGCCAAATTTTTGTAACGAAAAGTACACGCGGTTATCAGAGTCGTTTCCAATCTCATAAGACTTCAACTGCTTCTCTTTATCAATGTAAAACAATGTGTTCTGATGTAGAGAAAAGGCTGGGCGTTCACGATCAAGCTTAAACACCATAACACCACTGTCATGAGCAGCAGCAAACAAATTGATTTCAGAATGTGCTACGACATACCAGAATTTGTCGTTCTCTCTCTTGAATTGTTGAATACCTGTACGCTTGTTGATATCCCAAGTTCTAATGGTCTTATCTTCACTTACAGAAATGATAAGATCTTGAAAGGGGTGAAATTGACAACAAAGAATATTATTTACATGCCCTCTGAAACTTTCAACCTCCCAAGCCTTTGTGTCGCTCATACGCCAAATTTTCATAATTCTATCATCGCCTGCTGAAGCAATAAGAGGCATTGTAGGATGAAAAGATGCCCAATTGACACCACGATCATGACCCTCAAGAACGAATTTCACGATTGCATCTGTATTTCCAAAGATATCTTGTTGAGGAGCATTCATTCTGGACATTTGATTTTCGTAGGTGTTTCCAGGAGCTGAATGTTTTTGTCGAAGACCTGAAATATCCCAAACTCTAACAGTTTGATCTAGCGAAGCAGAGACAATAAGATCCTCATTGGGGTGAAATTGTGCAGACATAACGTAGTGATTGTGACCTGTCAGGCAAGCGATTTCTTGTCTATTTTGCCAGTTCCAAATTCTAATAGTTTGATCGTCGGAAGCGGAAATGATCCAAGGAAGATCCTTGTGGAAGAAAACAGTTCTTACATAGTCCAAATGACCTGAAAGAGTGAAAAGGCACTTTCTTGATTGAAGAGACCAGACCTTGACTGTATAATCATCACCACAAGAAACAAACAATGGCTGAGTTTTGTGAAAATCAACACCTCTAACTGGACCGTCGTGGCCTTCAAATCTATCAATCAAAGTCCCCATTCTATAATCCCATAATTGAATAGTTGAAGAGTATAGTGAGACGAGAATCCAGGGTCTACAAGATGTTAGATGGGTGTATGAATGAAATATTGCGAATTGAAAGCTTACCTTCTAGGGTGGAATGCCACACCCTTGGCACGAGAAGACTTGGATTCAAACTATACAAGTTAGAAACAAGAACACATTAATAAACTGATCGAGAGAAGCATACCTTAGTTAGCATCTGCATGGTTAAAGATTGAATATGTGTGGGATTAGGAAAGGAGAGAGAAGTTGAAAATAAAACCGTGTCAAATTGCCAGCTCATTAATTTGCACAAATACGTAGTTACCCTGAAAATTCAGGTACTAATATAAACTACACATAAAGAACAAGAAACTTCAACTGTAAAAAAGCAGCGATAACTATGTTAGACGATGATCAACTATTAACTGCTGGCATTCTAGAAATAAACATATCATTAGATGATGTTTTAATTGTAGTTGATTATGTTTGTGAAGATCTAGCTGTTTTTTTTTTCAGCAGCTAAAACAACATAACAGAAATTTCCATTTTTGCTGCTGTTTCTACTTTAACTGATTGAAAAATGAAAATCTATAGCAGTAAATATCTTTTACTTGTTCTTTTATTGCAGATATCAAATCCTTTGATATTTCTCATCTGTATCCATTGATTAAAAGCACGTTTGGTTGAAAATAAATCGTCCATATCCCGCTGAGGACAACACAGCATCATTACCAAGTGAAATATACTTTATGATTTGTAACTTGGAACTTATTTTGAAATCACGTGTAATATCATAAATGTAAAAGAAATAAATAAATAAAAAAAAGTTTAATTGTTCAGCTAAACAAGTTTGAAATCAAATCTCGATAATCTTTTGAATTTGTCTTTCTTGCAAACTCCACGGTTAAGTTAGTTCTGACCATGGAAGAACTCACAGACGAACTACATTTGCTTGTGTTTTCAAGCTTAGACCTGGAAGACTTGGTTTCGGTACAGCTTTGCTGTAAAAAATGGTATAGGATATGCTCAGATAATTCAATATGGCGGCGTCTTTATTACCAACGGTTCAAGCACCGACCTCATAGGTTTACACTCGCTGTAGGCGGTGGCCCACATGTAACAAATGACATCTCAGGAACTTCACGCTCATCATGGGTCTCAAGAAATGAAGCAAAATGTGATTGGAAGTCATTTTTTCGACTTAGATATAATTGGCAAATGGGGAAGTGCAAGATTCACACACTGCTTTTAGAGTCACGTCTCGTCGCAGTCAGAAATAAGCAAGTGGTGTCTATTGATTCGTCATATAGGTTAACGATTCGTACCTTGGACGACTTGTTGCTTGCCTCTTGTAATCTCAAGCAATGGACAGGCAATGACTTGGGATCTCCTTCAGCAATAGTCGTTAACCAGGCAGGAACGTTCAAAATTTGTGTTGGTTTCGATACAGGTAGTTTTGCCGTTTTGGTTTATGATGGAGACAGTAGCATAGGTTGCTTACATATCAAGTCTGCTGCCAGTGGAAGACACCAAGGTGTAAAGCAAATTGTTCAAAAACAAAACTTGCTTGCTGTTTACACTGAAAAGGCTAACGTGATATTATACTCATTTGAACCCAAAGATCCTCCTATACCTAGCAATCATAAAACAAAAGGTGACATAACTTGGGGAGAAACTAAAACAGTGTTTGTTCTTAAATCATATTTACATACGAATTTGGAGGTTTCGTTCTCTTTAAGATCACTGTATCTTCATAAACATCTCCTTTCGCTTGCATATTTTGAACAAACCCTAAGTGGAGAATTCATTCCAATTATTCAAGAAATTCTTTGTACTTCAGATGGATCAATTTTGAATACAAGAAAGTCATCTTACTATACATCAACTAACAATTGGTCCCATGAATACTCTACAAGACCAGTAAGTTTATCTTATAGTCATCCCTATATTCTTGCTGGATTTAGTAACGGAAGTATGTCTTTATACATTGCACGCAGTGCAGAATGTTGTCTGGAAGTTCAACCTCGTCAAAGATCGTGGGGTCATGGCGGCCAAGTAATGGTACGACAAGGCGGGACTGCTGTTTCGGTAGGAACAAAGGAAATCAAATGGTGGGAATTAGCAAGTGGGATTTCATATCGCATCACGGGCGAGAACCAGCAGAATGTCATTCAAGGTAGTCAAGTTGGCGAGTTCATGACTTTTGATGAAGAAATGATTATGGTTGAAATGAAAAATAAAGAATCTAGGTATCTTATGATATGTGATTTTCGATAGTACTCTTATTTAAGGGATTGTATGATTATGTATATGATTTTTGCATTTATGAAATTAGAAAGCATATAAAACTTGTATATAACGATTTTGGTTTAATATTTCTTTACTGGGTTTGATAATACTAATTTGGCCCTCAGTCATTGTCAAGTTCCAGTTTAAATATGTGAGTCTAGCTTATACCCAAACCCAATTTTTTTTGTATATACCTAAATCAGAAGTAAAACAGTAAATATCTTCTCTCTCTCTCTCTGTCACTCTGTCTTTCTCGACGCGAAAAAGTATCTATACTATTTCAATAGGTTATTATATTGCTCACAATGACAGATACTATTGACGACTCATACATATACGATATTGAGGATAAACTTCATCTCGACTCTATAGTACGCCCTGAGATCAAAATGGGTACAGATTTGTACGACTTAGCGGATCATTTTTTTAACACAGCATACAAAGATACAAGATCTAGATCAATGTCTAGTAACACAAATCAAGATCCTGAATTTCATAGACAAGAAGAAAATGGTTATGAATATCAAAATTCCCACTCGAATTCACAATCTGAACGACAGGTGTCAAATTCACCTTCCAAAAGTTATGAGAGTCTGAATAGCCAAAATATCAGTGATGCTACAGGACAACGACAGTTTTCCCAGCAAAGCACACAGCATTCAGTTGTACAGATAGAACAAATGCCGGTGCATTACGGAGAAAATTATAAAGAAGAGTTGATCCGGTTAAAAGAATTTGTTTTAAAGCTGCCTAACGGTAACTATTTAATGGAATTGTTTGAGAGCGGTAATACACACATGTTTGATACGACTCCGATTCCACGTCCTGATGCATCTTTTACCAAGACAACAGATAGAAGTTTTCAGGAATCAACGCCTATCAAGCAATCAACATCTCGTCCAATTTCCGTACGTGACACAGCATCTACACCCATCAAACAAGTTCGAATAGGCTCAATTCAACGCGCTCAGCAGTTGTCACCAATTTTTGTAAAGCCTTCTACACCGCCTATACCATCACCAGTGATACCTACAAAAACTGCGTATACTCAAACTCCGACACCGCCAGATCAAACTGCAGAGCTCAAGAGCAAAATCAAAAAACTGATTGGTTCTTCCAAGCCGATTAATACATCATCCTTACCACCAAATATGTACACCAGTCTTCAGCTAGATCGTGTATCGCATCTTCCACTTATTGAATGTCAGAATATCATCAAGAATATCCTATTTCTGTTACAGATTAGCTTTTCAGATATACAATCTGATATTAAAAAATTACGCATTTACAAAAGGTTTGTTCGAGAGCTTCACAAAATTGTGTACTCTGAACAACCCCCACCATCAAAAAATTCTTTAGTAACTGAAAAGTGCTTGAATCAACTACTTCTTAATATTAGTATGTTATGTAGAAATTAACTAATTCATTTGATTTTTTATTTTTTTTTATTATCTATTTTTATTGCTTCGTGACATCAACTGCTAGAAATGTTAGTTTAAAAGTTCAGCAACAGGTTGATTTAAATGAAAGCTGAATTAGTTGGCAAAACAATAGGTCAGGGTTAAAAAGCTCTGATAAAATTTAATCCACACGATGGTTCAGGTGAAGAAATTCAATTGTTTTATTTGTTCATCATATTGAAAATACCAACATCATTCAGATATCATGATATTAAATAGCATACTTTTTATCACATACCTTGAAAAAATGTCCATAATAAAGAAGAAGGAAAGTCTCTCAGTGTGAACAAAATTTTTATAAACAAGCAATTTTAAGAGGGTAACTTTAAAGCCCTAATCACATGTTACCAAAATTTTTAGGGCTTAAGGTTTTAGTCTTCTGTATGTTCCAAACTATGTTGGTTAATTTAAGACTCTATGAAAAAAAACATTAGGAAGTTCTAAAATATCTTTAATTTCACCAAGTCGTAAAGGCGGTGACTAAATTGAATACTTTACAAACACATTATAAAAAAAAAGCTATATACAAATTTTGGAATTGACTATGAATGTTCTTTTTACCCATTCTAATTGTTAGCCGTTGATCAAATATACAGCTATAAAGTTACAGTTTAAAAGATTGGAAGAACAAAAAAAAAAACTGATGATTTTGGGACAACCTTCCAGATTTGGAGTTGTAAATAGTATTTTAAGTCTCCAAAATGTAAAAACTCTGATATCTCAGTAGCACTTCATGCTGCAAAAATACAACATTTGATGTAAATGTATAGTTCAGTGAATTAACGTACTAAAAAATTTAAGTCTATTTAATTTGCGAATTTGGACATATTTAAAGCTGAATTCAGTAAATTTAAGGGCCTGTGCTGAAGTCTTAAACCAGCTGACAAAATGATGGTCCACGATGTATTTAGTTATACAAGACAGATCTGATCTAAAAGTTTCAGAAAAATACAAATAACAGTAAAAATGAAAACATAAGTATACTTGAACCTTATAAAAAGAAAATAGAAAATAGTTCAGTGTTAATAGTAATTATCTAGATGCAAATTATGTTAAAAATCATCAAAACATACCAGAAAAATCTGAAAATCATAATTTAATGCTAATCGAAAAAAAAAAAAAAATAATAAAAAAGAATCGGTGAATATGACACTTGTGACAAGATTGCAATTGAAGCGTATGCATATTGTAGATTCACTTTGTTCTATGTGTAAACGCTGGATCTACAAACATCTTCAATTGGCATTAACAAACATTATTCTCTGAGACAACCGAGGTCATGAAACTTTTAATATGAGTGTGAGTTTCAGAATACTTTTTTTTTTTTTAAAAAAAAAACTACATCTATAATAGTAGCTATCAAATAATAATAGTCTTGTAAAAAGCATCTTTTTACTGATTTTTTTTTCCTTCAAACTATTTTTCTATTTCTTATTAACCAGTTTACATACTACTACGCAAATCTGTTAAGTATATCACAGTTAACATATAATAAAGATTCAACACCCCATGATAGGTGGACAGAATGAATTTATCACACGCGTTCAGAACTTTAGACCACGAAGCACTAAATACTATTTATGATAATTTACCGTTTGTTCGAACGTTGTCACAAGATAATGGCCGACTAGGATCTCTAAAAGAACGTCAAGCTGCTTTAGCAGAAGCACTACTCCTAGCGAGAGACAGTTTTATAAGTCATCCTTCTCGAGATGATAGCAACCGATCAACTCGTCAAAACCCTCATAAAAAGGTACAGCATTCGACAGATAGTTCTAGTTACTCTTCATCTTCCGAAGAACCTATTCAAACCATAGAATACCCCCCACGAACAAGTAGTACAAAGTATCAAGATGTGATAGGAAAAATTCATAAGCCTACCAGAAACCTGGAGACGGTTGATGAGCTAGCAATATTTGAAGTACCACCTACCGTTAATCCTTACGATCCTGTCAAAGATTATCTTCCTACATGGTTAAAACGAACATATATGTACTGGAGATGGACACTTAAGCTTCCTTCACACGATATTCCACAGCGTTATTCTGTTTGGATTTCATTGCATCTACAACACCCTTCCATTCGATATCATATTCAAAATCTTACCGTACTAGCAACACAATCTCCAGGAGAGAATAATAGATTTAAAACAAGTGTTGAAGTAAATGAGTATATTTTGCGAAAAGCAGCCGGGCATATTCGTATACAAGAAGACTCTGCTCGGATGGAGTTTTCAAAGCTTCTGCAGCCATCTCATGCCAGTGTCATTTCATTCAATTCTACATTTTTACGAATTTTTACCAAAATACGTCATTTCTACCACCCCGATCGACTGGCAGTTCAATATTATGACAAAATATCACCACGAATTAGAAGCCGATTAAATATCAATTTTTACGAAAGATACTCAATAACTACAAATTCAGGAATTCTTCCACATACAAAATCATTAAAGTACCCAACATTGGAGTCTTTAATGCTTGCTGCTGAGCAAATTGATGATATTCATAGACCTTTACCACCTGTCCCCAAAAAAAAAAACTTTATAGAGCTTTTGAAAAAACACGAGAATGTCGAAAAATTAACCAAAGAAGTCAACATCTACGGAGAAGAAAAAGGCATGCAAAACTCACAAGAAAAAAATATAAAGTCCAAAAAACGACCACCCAAGGTGAAAACAAGTTAACTGCATATATAAGTTTTAACAAATAGCAGTTCAGATACTATTTATTAAAATTTATAATTAGAAAAAAAAAAAAAAAATTGAATTCATTAAATTTCACGTAGTGCAGAAAGTATAGATCTCAAAGTTTGGGCATAGTCATCAGTAACTTGATATTTTACACAGGTCTAAAAATATCAACAACAGCATATTACCATTTCAACAAAACCCATAGAGCAACTTATTAAACTGTATTTAATTCAATAACTTCTAATGATAACAAACTTTTTAAACGCTAATTCCATTTCAATTATGTTTCATCAATAAACAGCGTTTGCAACTCCACCAAGGAACCACCTCTAACCTTTTATTGTTTGAAGTTACCGTGGAATAGAAATAATAATAATAATAATAATAATAATAATGATTACTTGAGCAACAACGAAATCAAATTAGGAACAGAAAATAACAAGATAAATAAGTGCTATGGAGGATTTTTAAAACAATATGGATTGTGACAGTAAATATTCACAGATTTTCAGAATTTATAGTCCAAGTTTAGATGCCGCTATTAAGAGAATGGCACCGATACGATCTACAGCTTCTTTTACTGCATTCCAATCACCTTTTTCAATCGCATCTCTAGCGGCAGGAAATGTGCCCCACATGAAATTATTGGACTCCGGCCAAAGCTGAGGTCCGAATACAACATGCTTGAACCATTTTCTTCCAGGAATTCCTTGATAATCTAGCAAGTGCTTATCAATATTTATTAATCGAGCATTCCAAGCCCATCTAAAATGCATAAAAGCTGGTGCTTCACCGCTAGTAGCTACCAGTGTCATCCACCCATCCCTCCATAAAGTAAATTGCGTGTAGATATCTCTCATCTTTGCAGTAGCTTCGCGAAGCAGAGATACATCAATTCCAGTATCTGTTTTGGTTTTTGCATAAGATTCAAGATCAGTTGTATATTCATCTAAGGCATCGGCATAAGATCCAAGATCAAATGGAATCACAGGATCATCGCATAATCGAAGAATAAGTCTAGAAACAATTTTGGATAATGTAGGAACTCTGTCCCTGTGTCTAGACAAAAATCTTTCGCTAGTATCACTACAACCACCTACTACTATATCATCCTGTTGATCATGCTTAAAACCGACATCTAAAGATACAGTTCCAACATAAGAAAGAAAGGGAGAGTAGTCACCTACACCATTATATGGTTTGACTTTCCCGTCTCTCCAGTTAAGCGTTTCATTAGCTGAAATTTCACTCACAACTTGATCTACTAAAGGTCCAAGCATAGGGTGACCTTTAATATCCAGAATATCTCCAGTAATTGCTTCATCCAAATTGACATAAACTACGCCAGTTTGTCTCAAAGTATTACCATTATATTCTACCCACTCGGTAGTACCTGCAAAGTTCTCATCATGTCCATCCCAACTAGCAAAGTAAAGTGATCGTAATGGAGCCCACTTGAGCTGAGACGCCATAGCAGTAAAAGCCCTAGCTACCTCTAAAAGAACTACGGTACCCGATGCACTAGCAGAGGCACCACGACACCAAGAGTCTCTACGAGCTCCTAAAATAACCACCAGTTCATCTTGCTCCAGACCCTCAAGTTTCGACTTCACATTCCATAGAGGATGTCTAGGTTTGACAACAGGATAGTTCACTAATCTAGCTTTAGGCGAGCTTGCATCACCAGACCAGAAATCGTCTGTTTTAGTTCCTTTACCTTCTAGAGCAGATAAAAATGGATTGAGATCTTTCCAAGATATCGGAATTGCAGGAATATGTGTCAAACTTTGAACATCAGTCAAATCAATAGCCCTTTCAGATGCAAAAGAAGAATATCCAGGTGTTAGTACATCGCCAGGGACAATCTCAGGAATACCAACTGAGCTTCGTTCTGGCTCTTCAGTCCCTTCTACAGTTGTAACAACACCAACAGCACCATTTGATTGTGCAAGATGAATCTTCAAACCAGTTGAAAGAGGACCACCTTTTTTAATCACAAATATAGAATTCTCCAAGTTCACTCCCGCTTGTTTGAGTCTTTCATAGTCTTGCTTTTCACCAAGACCAACGTAAATTAAAGGCCCTGTTACATCACCAGCTGCAGAGAGACTGTGAAATGGTTGTGGGTCATCATTTCCATGTCTGCCAGTTACTTTTGTTTCAGTGCCAACGAGTTCCAGACTCAGAGATCCTTCTGTAGTATTAGGATAGGTAACATATGCTTCATGAGTAGAAAGAGCAACTTGTTTGATTCCGAAAGCCATCATTTCATCTTCCACATACTTGGCAAACGCTAAGTCACCAGCAGTACCTGCTAGATGTGGCATTGAAGAAAGATATTCGATTCTATGCGCGACGTTTCCTTCATCTTCATCCAAAACGTTTGTTAAAAATTCGTCAAGCGTATTTCTATCATAGCTAAATCCACCACCTCCACTTGTCAGATCGGCCCCTGGGATGATTCCAGTTTCGAAGGCTATGTATATCAGAAAAAATACAAAAAACAAATATAGGAGGCGCTTGATAATCAGAGGATTCCCGTATCTTGCAATAAACGAATCAAATGATATTCTAATAGATCTAAAAAATGCTGCAATAGGGTCCAAAATCATTCTCTGAACAGGCGTGATAAACTTATCATGTATTCTTCTAGGAGAAAAAGTCGATGATGACGAAGGCGATGCTTCAGGTTCCTCATAGTCGAATTGGTCTATACTATGACGATCTGACAACAGAACGTCTTGGTCAGTGGCCAAGTTATACGACGGAGGTAATCCTTGAGGCTCTGACATTCTGGCACGGAAACTCGAAAGATACGTACGCAGGTGAGAGCGACCGTTAGGGAGTGGAACAGGAGAAGAATAAGAAGGCAACTTTAGAAAAGCACCAAACCAATTCAAGTGAAGGGTTTAAGAAAAATATAGGGTACGGGCATAATACATGTACAGGAAAACAAATAGTAAGGCATAATATACGTTAAGTAGTTATTAGGTAGATAGAATATGTACACAACCAAACCTAGTCTTAGACAGACTTGAAAAACTCCTGGAGATAATAATAAGTTAGCATGAAAAGAATAAAAAAAAAAAAAAAAAAAAAAAAAAAAGAAGAAAAAACAACAACGACAGCATTAGTATCAATACCAATGGTTACTAGCACTTACCACAAAAAAGGTTTTGAATGCCTTGAGATTTTTCTCACTCAGACGTTTCAAATATTCGTTAGTATATTCGCTGGGAACTCCTAGATTACCGAGAAAGCCACCCAAATATTTCAAGTATTCATCTCCAGAAACCTCATAAATAGTGTATTGTAATAGGGACAAGTCACTAAGAATAGCACCCTTTTGTGAAGATTTAGCGACCTCCAAACATACTCTTGAAACATGTTCGAATACAAACTGTTCAAAACCTGGCACTTTTTTCCCAGCATCAAAGTCATCAGCTTTGACCAACCCAAGACCCCATACCTGAATCATTTTGTTTAAAGTAATCACAGCAAGCTTAACTGATTGATCGTCTTCATTGTTAGAAGCGTAAAGTAACACAGACTGAAGAATACTTTCATAAATATCCATATTCTTTTCTGAAAAAAAGATGGCACCCATTCCATTATTTAGAACATTAAAAATAAACTGCAAATATGCTCTTCGCAAATCCCGATTGATAATAGCAATGTCAGTAGAACCATTTTCAGCTGGTATATCATTCAAAGCTGCAAAAATCTTTTTTAGTAACGGGGAAAGAAGAAGATCAAACATATCATACATTCCACGTTCTTTTCTAAACGTATGTAAGAGATGTCCTAAAAAGCTTAAAAAGTCAGTGACTTCCTCTGCTCGGCACTGGTCAAGAAAACAAGTAATTAATCGTGTAACCTCTGAAAGAATATCCATTCCTAAAAGAGGAATTAGACGTGCAATTGCAAATCTAGCAGCATCACGAACAAGCTCTGAATTACCAAGCCTTTCTACGCTAGTAGTAACCACTTGAGTAGCAGTTTTAAATTCTTGAAGAGCTTGTGAGTCAATTTCTGAATTATTCTCCGGCTGAAAGCCACGAGCAAAAGTACCAATTGCCATAATATCGTGATGTATTTGTAGTGGATTAGAGTTGTTTTGGAGCAAAATCGTCTCGACATTTGAAAAAATGGGTTGTAAGAGACCTTTAATCAATGTGATTTTATTTGAACTAGTATTAAACATAAGTCCACAAAGTTCAAATAAAAACAGCTGAGATTCAAAAACTGGATCCTCGTCAGAGTCGTTGGAAACTGGAGGTGCTTTAATATCAAGTAAACTACTAATTGAAGAGAATATATTTTGTGCAATATCTCCAACCAAAGGTTTCACAGATTTCAAAAATCTGTAAAATAAAAACCATGACCTTAGCCGTACAACTTTATCTGGATTGTGAACACCAAGAGATGAAACGAAAGATTCTAATGCTTTTGTCAATTTATCTGTATTATTAGAGTTGAAAAGTGTGCAATGCCGGTTTACCAGTTCCATATATAAAAGTTGGATAGAAGGATGATTCATTGTGACTACATTAGTGTCAATCATATCAAAAAATAGCTTTGAAAGGGTACCAGTAGGACGTGTTTCTATTCCTTTAACAATTGTCATGGAACCATTTTTTAAGCTGTCACTGTATGCTGCAAGTTCATACAAACCCAATTCGACTTCTGTCCAAGAAGAAACAGAAGCTGGATCAAAAGCAGATAAAACAACTGATGAAATAATGTCAATATATAAATCTGAATCGATCGCTGCAATAAGATCTTGTAATAACTTGATTTTATTTCTGAAGTCAATAAATTCTTCATTTTCCCCGTCATCCCAATCATCTTCATTGTATTTAAGTTTAAGAACAAGAGACCTCAAAAGTGTATAAAGGAGCTGCCGTCGTAAAGATGAAATGAAATTTGAATCTGAGGGAAAGTTCAAAACTTGATTTGAAATATTTTTTTCCATCTTGGAAGTATCAACCTTGCTTTTAGCTAATTTCGATTCTTTCCTTACAAAAGAAAGATACTCCGAGAGACTTCCTAAAACCTGACCAGAAATATCATTATCCTCATTTGAAAGATACTCCACCACAATAGGGAAAAACTCTACAAGCATTTCATCAGCTTGCTCAAGTTGTTGTGTACTCATGGATGCGTTTGAAGCTGTAGCAGTGGATCCGTCTAAAATATGGACCAGTTCTAAAAGTACAATATTGGCAAGCTTTCCTACTCTTTCATCTGGTGAAAGTCGTGAGAGCACGTCTTTTAATCCTAAAAGTCGAATTACCTCCATTTTGTCAAAAGGTTTCATTTTCTTGTACATGATCTCAATTAGCGTGTCACAAGTAGTCAATGTGTGGCTTTGGAGAGATTTATAAACAAGTGGAATGAATTCATTGTTGATGATTAAGGTAATGTCTACCCACGAAACCCAACCACCGATAACATTGAGAACTCCCTCCACAATTTCAGAGTTCGAGTCTAGATAGTGCTTGAGAATTTCAAACCAAGAGTCTGTTATTTTATTGATATCATTAGCTCTGATTTGATCTTTGATTGCATTATTTCTTTTAGTAATAACTGCCTCTCTGTTGATGAGATTATCACCGATTTCTTCGTGAACAACTTTGAGAATTCGTAAGTACAAATCAACATTTACCGGGTTACCTATCGGTGAGTTAGGAGCGGCTAGAATGGTTAAAAAATCGTCAAAAAATGAGGTCCAGCTGGTCTGGAATGTTAGAATGAATACAAATGCAATGGTTTGGGCCAGTTTGTTTTTAAGATAATTGGCACCAAGGTTTTCAGGAGATGTTTTAACAAATTCAAACAATGTTGTTTTGATGAAATGAAGTTGTTCTGAATTGAGGTTTTGAAGTGCAGAATCAATAACTTGAAGTGAAAAGAACCGAGATTCAGGAGATCTGTTAGATGTTAGTAGTGATTTTTAGACAAGAAATGAAAATTAAAATGAAAATGACAATAAAACTGAGAAAGCAAAAAAATTAAAATAAAAAAAAAAAAAAAAAAAAAAAAAAAGATTAAAAGTACAATACCTTTTACTATGTCCAGAGTATAACGCTAGACAAACTTGCCAACCATCATTGGAGTCTTTAACACTGTTACAGAAATCAATAGCCTATTTTTTTTTTTTAATTTCATGTTATTAGCAAATATTATTCAATCAATCAAAAAACAAAAAAGTTCTTATTCATACTTGTTGTTGAAAAGCAGGATCCGAGGTGCTAGAGACCGCAATGTTGACAGCCTGTTCGAGCTGATCTTCCATAGTGAGTTGATGCTATTTGGATTCAAAATTTCAGAGGTAAAATGAAATCAAAATAAATTCAAAGAGAAAAAAAGCTGAAATTTTTGCTTGATTTCAGATTTCCAGGGTTTGGGCAACGCTTGCACACTAGAATTCACATTCCAATATTTTCCCATAGTATTTTGAGTGCGCCCTGTGACTACTAAAAAATACCAGTGTATATTCAAATCAACGAAAAGTATGGGTATTTTGATGCAGTAAAAAGAAAAACAATAGTTTTGCAAATTTCTTGATGATTCGTATGTGTCAGGATTTGATATATCACTGGTATGAGTCCGTCAATGACTGGCTTTTCTATAGGGTAGATGATGAGTGAATGATTCGTTGTGTCTAATGGTGGTGGCAACTCCATTAATATAAACTATCTATATCACAGAGTTTTATTATAGTGCCTGAAAATAAATCTACATATATCGACTTCCAAATCGGCATTAATTACTTATTTTTCAAATCCAAAAGTATGAAATCAAAATCTATATACTTGAATATATAAGGTAATGCATATTTAGGCATCTTTCTGCTACTTTTCTAAAAAAAAAAAAAAAAAAAAAAAAACTGTACATTGTGAGCATTTGCTTTCATTTCTAGGTTAATTCCTACTGCTAAAATTCGAATCACAATGTATACAATCATATTACAAAATAACTTTTTTTTATACTTGTATTGCAAATACAGTAAAAATAAATAAATAAATTAATATACAAGATTAGAAAGCTCAAACAATGTCAGTTTTTTTGTATACTTAATTTACATTAAGACCATACAACAAGTACATGATTTCAGTATACATGAGTTAGAGTGTGATATCTTTGATTTTTTTTTTTTTTTTTTTTTTCTTGAACTTGAATATTTTATATAAAATCCTGGTATTCTTGTATTTGAAAATAAAATATTTCTTGATTTTATTACATCTGCTATCAGAATACTATAAATAATAAAATGAAATTACTCTTTCACACTATTTTAACTGCACTGGCAGTGTATGCTCTTGACGATGAGCGCCCTCAAGTTTACCTGAATGGCGATGAAATGATCACTGGTGTCACTGAAGGAATAGTTGAAAAGTTCCTAGGTATTCCCTTCGCTGAGCCTCCAATTGGAAACTTACGGTTCAAACGTCCTGTGCCATTCAGTGGTTCCTATGATGGTCTTATCGCAGACACAAATGCAGAAGCATGTATGCAGATAAACCCGAAGGGTGCATTCACAATTTCACACAACCTTTTGGGGCTAGTTCCACCAGAGCTCCAAAGTCAAATGTCGGATACATTGTATAAATCATCATCCATGAGCGAGGATTGTCTTTATTTGAACGTCTATAGACCTGCAGGTGTTACAGAAGGCGATGATGTTCCAGTGTTGGTTTGGGTTTTCGGAGGAGCCTTTGTTTTTGGATCTACAGCGTCTTATCCAGGAACCAAATATATTGAAGAAAGTGTTAAAACAAACATGCCCGTGATTTTTGTAACTATTAGTTACAGATATGGTCCATATGGATTTTTGGGCGGAAAAGACATGTTGGAAGACGGAAATACCAATGCTGGGTTGTTCGACCTCCATGAAAGCTTGAAGTGGATCAGGCATCATATATCCAATTTTGGGGGAAATCCTGATCAAGTTACCGTGATGGGAGAGTCGTCGGGTGCAATGCTAATTTCTCATAGTATGCTGTCTTACGATGGTGACATCACATATGAAGGTAAACCCTTATACCATGCTGCAATTCTTCAGTCTGGCGGTGTATTGGCTTTGAACTCCGTCGAATCTGAACATCCTACAGATATGTACGAGCGGATTCTTCAAGCTACAGAATGCGAAGATTCTGATGACAGGATGGCTTGCTTACGTGAAGCTCCAGTGGAGCAAATTGCTTCTGGTCAAAATTCATTTACACTTCGCGAGTCCTTTGGGTTTTTGGAAGGGTTTCTTGGATTTGCACCTCGAAATGACGGCGATATTATTCGTGGCGATCCATACAAACTTTTAGAAGAAAGAAAGGTTGCTGATATTCCTGTAGTGATGACAAACCAAGAGGACGAAGCAACTCTTTTTGCAGTTTTATTTAGAAATCAAGTTACAGATGAACAAATAGTCGAGAAAATAGACGAGCTTTTTTTCAATGCATCTAGTGATGCGATTAACGAAATGCTTGCTTTATACCCAGAAGACCCTTTATACAGATCGCCATTCAGAACGAATAGATATAATGGTATTGGGCCACAGTGGATGAAAGTGAGTGCTTTGCTTACAGATGTTTTATTTCACAGTCCTCGAAGAGCCATGATTGAAGGTATATCTAACTCCAAATGGATTCTTTTTGGAACTCAGCTACACAACAGAATTCCATTCTTGGGTACGACTCACTGGCTCGACGTTTTCTTCCAATTCAACTTGGACGTCCCATCCGCAGTTGCTTATAGACAATTGTATTTGTCATTTGCCTCTTATTTGGACCCTAATATTGGTAATAACTATTCAACATGGGATCTATATACAGACGAAAATAAAGATACTTATCATGTTGGTTGGGACTTCACTGAAATGCTTGAAGGAGGTGATACTTACAGAGAAGAAGCTATAGGCTTTGTAGCAAATAATGATCTTAGATTATAATTAGTTTACAATATTATATATATAGCTATTTCATAACTTGATTAAATCAGAGCTATACTTAACAATAAACAAAAACAAAGAAAACTATAGCCTGAAATTTAAACATTAAATGAATCAATAGTTTACCCAATAAAAATCAGATTCTTTGAATCAAAACCTGTTATAATAAAGCTTCATATAAATGATATTACAAACTATAATTAAATTTCACTTGATTCTATAATGATATACATGATAGTCCAGAGCACCTTTTTTTTTTTTTTTTTTTTTTTACTTTAAATTTCATACTGTGACGTCACATGTCCCAACACCTTATTAAATATAACATTTTGAGATTGTAAATATCAATAAATAGACAGAGAGCCAGTCGATTGTCCCTATATTCAAAAACCACAAACAGACAGGTTATACGGAAACATGAAATGAAAAAAAAATCTGTATCTCAATTGTACATTTTCTGAGATTTTACGAAGTTGTACTTCAGACAAATTTGAGGGGTATCCTGTACTGTATATACAAAATACATGAGAATCCCAATCAAATATATGTTCTTGATACGAACATCATTGCTGCTTGAATCAAGCATTTACCAAAAAAATTCAATAGGTATTCTTGAAGAGTTTGCAAAATCTTTACTGAAAATTTCGAAATGCTTTCGTGGGAAAATATATATAAATAAAAACAATGCATTCAAATTTGCCAGAATTAGAATTTCAACTAATGTTAAGTGAAAATTATGAATACAAAGATAGCTCAACATATTGAGAATCAAGCATAGAAAACAGATGTAAATCAACCCAATAAAACATATAAGTAAGATTTATTATTATTTCTACAAGATGTTTAAATAATAAAAGTATTAATATCTAAATCTACATCAACTACTGTCATTAAATATTGTTTCCCCACTTGGTTTCAGGTGAAAATATTCATAAATTATAGGTACATGAACAAGTTAAGATACATTCAGTTCAAAAATGCCATATCAAAGTATCTTGGGTTTAGTTATTGAAAAAACTATTTAAAGTCATATCAAAGGCTTTTAATTTCCAAATTTCATCTTCAATAATAATATATTTGTTAAATCATTTATGATGTTTTCCAAATTCAAAAATATCCTGGTATTAGGACTGATTACAGTTCAAGCTGCTTCGACTCACACTGATTTTCCACAGGTAACTTTGAATGGAGATGAAGTCATTACTGGTGTCACCGAAGAAAACATTGAAGCCTTTAAAGGTATCCCCTTTGCTGCACCTCCAATTAATGATCTTAGGTTCAGACGTGCCCAGCCCTTCGAAGACTCCTACGATGGGCTCGATGCTACCACTATGCGAAAAGCCTGTCCACAAATCAACCCCAAACAACTTTTCTCAACTGCCTATAATCTTCTCGAATTGGTTCCTGATCCGCTTCGTGGTCCTATTCATGAGATTGCTTCTACTACCGTTAGTATGGACGAAGATTGTTTGTATCTAAATATCTATAGACCTAAAGGTATTAAAGCTGGTGATAAAGTTCCAGTGATGGTCTGGGTTTATGGAGGTGCTTTTATTTTGGGCTCAACAGGCACTTACCCAGGTACGCAGTGGATTAATGAAAGTGACAGAATGGGACTTCCCATTATCTACGTTTCCGTTTCTTATAGATTAGGTCCTTACGGATTTCTTGGAGGTGAAGACATAACCAATGAAGGTAACTCTAACGCTGGTTTAACTGATCTTCACGAAAGTTTGAAGTGGATACACAATCACATTGCTGATTTTGGTGGTGATCCAGATCATGTCACTATCTTTGGAGAATCTGCTGGTGCTATGCTTATCAGCCATTACATGATTTTTAATGGCGGTGACAATACCTATGAAGGAAAGCCATTGTATCACGCTGCTATTCTTGAATCTGGTGGAATTCTACCTTTTGCAAATTCTTCCTCTGCTAATCCTACCAAGGAGTATGACATCATGGTTGAGTTGACTAACTGTTCTGATGCTGAAGATAAATTAGAATGTATGAGAGGGCGCTCTTTTGAAGAAATTGAAGAAGCCAAAAACTCATATACCTTAAAAGAAGTCTATGGTGGTATTGACCAATTTTTGGGATATTCTCCTCGTCAAGACGGTGACCTTATTGATGGTGATCCTTTGGATCTCTGGAGGGCTGGTAAATTTCCTGACATTCCTATCATTATGAGTAACCAGGAAGATGAGGGTACAATTCTTGCACCTCTCTTTTACAATTCATCAACTCCGGAACTATTTAAGGCTAAACTTCAAGGGATTTTTCATTACGCTGATGAATCTGAGATTGATCAAATTCTTGAATACTATCCTAATGACCCCCTTCAAGGTGCTCCTTTCAGAACTGGTCCTTATAATCGACTCACACCTCAATGGAAACGATTTGGTGCTTTTGCCACTGATGCCATTTTCCATTCTGGTCGTCGTGTAATGCTTGAACATATCACCAACAAAAAATGGTATCTTTTTTCAACCACTTTGCATGGCCTTCCCTTCATAGGTACATTCCATGCTAACTGTCTTATCTGGCAATTTTTTCTTGATTCTGGTCCATCTAGAGTCTACAGACAACAATATATTTCATTTGCTACATTTTTTGATCCAAACGCTGGAAATGACTATCCCGATTGGCCTGAATGGACTTCTGAGAACAGAGAAACTTTGCTCGTTACTGGTGAAACTCCTGAAATATTGGAGGAAGGTGATACCTATAGAGAGGAATCCATTTATTACTTAGGCAATACTCCTAACATCCGTGGTTAAAAGATAGTTATCTCTGGTATCTTAATATTTTGCTTTCTGATTTATATCGTTTAATTTAATTTATTTAGTGTTGTTTAGTAGCTTTTTGTCGTTATGCTATAAAAAGCTTTAATGTTTGTCATTCAACTGTATACTCTTTCTTTAAGATAATTATTTGTTTTAATAATATATTTGTTTTAATTTTTTTTATATCACAAGAATATTTTCACTTTTCAAAAAAAAAAAACAAACCTTTTTTGTACTCTTTCTTTCATATCAACTTATGATGTCTTTCAGTTGAGTTGATTTGTATTATAAATAAAAGCATTTGCACCTATAGCCATTTTATCTTGTAAAAATAGCCGTTAAAGTGTTATTAAAATATGATTCTACTGATAGTATACAGTATATATTAAGTATTTGTCTACTTAAGTAATAAGAAATAAAAAAAATCAATCAATAAAAATCATTAAGACTATTAATTTTTTTAGTTTTCTATTTCAGTCACATTTGCAATCAAAAATTTAATGCAAGAGTATTACACACTTAAATTTATATACAATTTAAAATTAATATGAGTAATTCACACTTAGTAATTTTGTAAATCTCTTTTTTATACATCAATTTTTTTTTACTTCAAAGTGATTTTTGAACAAGCTTGAAAATCTAATCACCTAAAATAAGGTCTGGATTAACACACATGGATATTTCTTTAAAAAATGATACGTTTTTACATTATTTTTTGGCAGTATTATAGAGGTTTTACAATATCTGATCTTTAATGTACTATATGTAGTATTAACTCAATAAAATATACATTAAATGTGTCAGTAATAGCTACTCAATAAGTTTTACGCATAAGTGAATATTCAGAATTGTTTAAACCAAGGCTGTTCAACATTGTATTTAAAATTTTTTTTGTTCAACTCTTTCTTTCAAAGCTGACCATTTTTTATAACTACTTTACCACTTGACTAATTTCCTCAAAGTATAGAATTTTATCTTAACACAAGTTGATGTAAAAGAATATACTTCGTCACACAAAGATACAGTAATTGAAAATTAACAAGTTGTCTTTGAAGCTTTGTCTTAGTTACTTAGACAAATTTCAATAATGTTAGATATCAACAAACTGGAATTATTTAAAAGTATCATTTTAACTAATGATAGAATTAGATCAGTCCCCGGATTGATTTATATTGCTAAAAATTAGAATCCATTAGTAAATTTATAGCCAAGAAATGATAATTTATCACTTATAGAGAATGTCATGTAACGAGCATATTGCGTTAGATACACCTATATCCTTTATAAGTGGAATAAAAACTTCAGTCAAGTCTGGACACTCTGGATGATAAGCAGTGAAGTCAGAACTGGCTTCATCATCATTAGGACCAAGCACAATTGCCCAAGTAATTAATAAAGGAAATCTAACTTGAGACGGGCGGAAAGCAATGACATTTCCTACAGGCCACGACGTTTGAGATTTAGATACGTTGTACTTTCTAGCTAACGTCGTAAAAATTTCAAAACGTTTTAAAACAACTTCTGAGTATGTAGAAAGACCATACAATGCCTTTGAAATATCTTTTTCTTCCCTACATCGACTTAAAAACCTGTTCAGAATACGTCTTGCAGAAGAGGTCAGATCTATGATGAAATCAGAGACAGAATAGTCGCTAGCCCTTACTTTAAGATTACAATCAAACTTAAACATAATTGTTGATTTTAAGGTGGCTGTATCGTAGTATACTGAAGATCCTGAAAATGAATACTCCTGAGTTTCAACAGATGCACGGAATGAGTTAATATCTCGTGAAAACTTCAGACTATGGAACATCCCTAATAGAGGATCAAATTCCTCAAATATCGGACGCACAGAGTATGGCAGCTCAGCAGGCATCATAAACTTATCTGTTGCAGCGATATCATCAAGACTAGAGTTTTGAAACGGATCTATAGTATTAGGTGTAGCAGTATTGCTCTCACGAAGACGCTTGATAGATGCTGATAGCAAACGATGTTGCTGAAGAAGTCGGTTCAAAGTATCTTTGTACAGCTCAACGGATTGATCTTGGTACAAGGTATGTGCGTCGTTGTTGGCGTGTCGCTCTGAGCTTTGGGTGATTTCAATATCCGCAACAGGACTAGGCGGGTAACGACTTACAGGCTCAGCTTGGGGATTTGTAGCCAGTACTACAGCGTCAAACTCTTCAGAATCATCAAAATCACCGGGTGCTGATATCTCAGCGGAGACCGTGGCATCAATAGGCGAATGGTGGGCCATGAGCCAATGAAGATGGTGGTTAGGAGGTGGCTGCCTGGTGGTTGCCTTTGGCTGGGTGGTGTGTGCAAGTAGATTTGGTTAATGGGTGCACGTGTGGGAGTCGTGAAGCTAAAATTGGCAAGTGCCATTTCTTATAAGATTTCATTGCTAAAAAGATCTCTTCCTCCTAAACATATATTCACCACTCACCCATTGCTTGTTTAATATGCTTTTTGGTGTCCGCTTAGCAAACGAAATATATCCGCCTTGGAAACAGGAGTATATTGCCTATGATAAGCTGAAGAAGCTTCTCAAGGAAAGTGTACTATCTCTTGGCCAAAAACAAGAAGAATGGACAGACGCAGATGAGACTAATTTCGTCAGCGTTCTCGATTCAGAACTCGAAAAAGTCTACTCTTTTCAAACAAGGACCTATAGCAAGCTTTCTGACAAAATTTCAGAAATCGAAAAATCAATCAACTCGGCAGAAAGTTTCAAGGTTGAAGATGCAAAGAATTTTGAATCAAAGCTTGAAGAGATTTTAGAATCAGCCAGAAATTTGGATACTTTTTCAAGATTGAATTTCACTGGGTTCACTAAGATAGTCAAGAAGCACGACCGTTTACATCCAAAGTATCAAGTTAGACCTTTGTTGCAAGTACGTTTGGCTGCACTTCCTTTCCATTCTGAAGATTACTCGCCTTTGTTGTACAGACTTTCTGTACTTTACGCGTTTTTGGGTGAGAACTTTGGTGCCAATTCTACACCAGCCGGCCTTTCGTCTGTTGTGGGTGGTGACAATACCGATTACACTACTTATAAATTTTGGGTGCACCCAGAAAATGTTATGGAAGTGAAGACCAGGATTCTTCGACATCTTCCATTGCTAATTTACGGTGTTAAAAACGGTGACGACGACGATGAGCAACCAGCAGATCCTACTATCACATCTTTGTATTTTGATAATCCAGCTCTCGAACTTTATGAAGCAAAGCTACAAAAAAGTGAAGTTTCTCCTTCTCTTCGTTTAAGATGGGTTGGTAAATTGAAGGATAAGCCTGAAATTACGCTTGAGAAGAAGGTCGTTGACCATACTGCTACTGGTGAATTTGTCCCCGATGAAAAGCTAACCATCAAGGAAAAGTACATACAGCCATTCCTTAAAGGAAATTATCATATGGAGAAATCCATTAGGAAGATGACTGAACGAGGGGCATCAGAGCAAGCTGTAGAAAGCTATAAGAAGTCGGTTGAGAACATTCAATCTTTCATTCAAGAGCATGACTTGTCTCCTGTCCTCAGAACTGTGTATACAAGAACTGCTTTTCAAATCCCGGGTGATAATCGTGTAAGGGCTATTCTTGACAGTAATATTGTTTTTATTAGAGAAGACAGCTTTGATTCAAATAGACCTGTTCGTGATCCTGACCAATGGCATAGAACTGATATCGATGCTCCTGGTATTGATGATCCCCTGTCAATGCTTAGAAAGGGCGAAGTATCCAAATTTCCATTTGCAGTCTTAGAATTCCGGGTTTTGACCAGAGGCCCTTCAGATGGCAAGGCAAAAACTCCTGGTTCAGTTGACCATAGTCTTATTTCTCCTGCTGTTAAACGACATGGAAAGTGGATTGAAGAATTAACAAGTAGTCACTTGGTGAAAGAAGTTCCTAAATTCTCCAAATTTATCCAAGGTATTGCTTCTTTGTTTGCTGAAGATGACCGCCTAGATGCCCTTCCATTTTGGGTTAATGACTTGGAACATGATATCAGGAAAGATCCCAAGCAAGCATGGGAAGATCAAAAACGTCGTGTCAAGGAGGCAGCTTCATATTCTCAGGAATCTAATAAAATTAGACTAAGAACGCCATCAATTTCAAGACTTCCACAATCACCAATGTTTTCTGCTACAGAAGATACCAAAAGTGGTAGTTCTAGTACCGGGCCTTCCGCTATTCCTGAAGAAGTATTGGAGGATGAAGAAGGCGCAGAGGATGCAGATATCGATGATGACGACGAGTCAACAGATGGTGAATCTGACGGTAAGAAGAAATCTAATTCAACTGTTGGAAATCTGTCGTTCCTTCCTAACAATGGTCCTCGTCTTGATATGGATTCCGAGGATGAAGAAATAGTTTTGCCTCCAGGAGTAGTGAAACCTACAACTCTTATTCGTCACTCAGGTCCAGTTAAAGTTGAAACAAAGGTTTGGCTTGCTAATGAGAGAACATTCAACAAATGGCTTCATATCACCACTCTTTTATCTGCTTTAACATTTACGCTTTATAGCTCAGTTGGACGCTCACTTGATGAGCACACAGCTGAGTATGTTGCTTACATTCTTTTTGCTCTTACTTTGTTCTCTGGCATCTGGGGATATGTCACATATATGCAACGACTAAAGTACATTAGAGCTAGATCTGAGCGTCATCTTGATAGTCCTGCTGGACCACTTATTATAGCTATTGGCTTATTGGCAGCTTTGATTCTGAACTTTGTATCAAACTTCAAAATCCATCATGGTCACCAAACTCCAGTTGAGCCTTTGCCCATAATTAATGCTACTTCTCCTGAATATTTTTAAACATCCATGGACTGCTTATATTTTCCAGTTGATAATTTTTCCTTTTATTATTATTATTATTAAATAACAATAATTTTCTTATATTCAGTAAAATGAACTTATAAATATTTAAGCAAAGACAAACTTTAAATAGTATTCAGTTAGTTTTAGTAAGAAAAATTTACTGTATTTGTACAGTCAACTGTCAAATACACCTAAATCAGCAGAGAGAGAGAGAAAAAAAAAGAGGAGAATATTAATCTTTGTTCATTTTCAAAATACATGAAATGGTTGTTAATTTTTAGTCAGGTTGTTAAATGAAAGCTTGATTCCCTATTTCCAAGCTGAAGCAAAATCATTAAGAATTGAGAGCATTTAGAGTTCTGGAAAACTACCCCAGACTTTTTATAATCGTTTAATACGTCGAACCCCATGTTTCATAACAAACGATAGTTCAAAATGGCCAAGTGCTTGTGAAATTGGTATATTATGAGTAAAAAAGAAAATGAGCTGACTCCAATAATGTGAAATTAATGCAAAACTTCATCATGGAGTTTTGGAGTAATGCAAATCATTATGGCAATATTTTCCAGAATGGTGCTTCTTAGCGGGAAAAGATAAAATTTGATTGCTCAATATTGGTCAGTTGAAAGAATTGGCATGTGAATAGTACTGTTTTACTCTGAAGAAAATTAAAAAAAAATATAGCTAAATCTGAAGACTATAAATTAAATCCAATTTCTGGAACAAAAGGACTTTCTGCTGTCCATATTTAATATGATAATTTAACATTACAATGTCAATTCTGGATAATTTAGCTACTGTGATATCTTATATCACGGAAAGTGTTCACAACCACCCCCTCAAAGCAATTCTTGGAACAGTATTATTTTTGGTTTATGGAATTCCATACCTGCAGCATGGATACTATCTGTTACAATTTTATTTCTTTAATAAATTCAAAGATACTAAATCAACAGTAACTTATTTTACGCATCCGCTTGGGCTTATTGAGCTTGTAAAGTTAGTATGGTCTTTACGAAATGATGAGCTTCCGATATATTTTCAAAATTCAATGAAGTCTAGTTTAGATCAACATATATATACTGGGCGAAGACAGGTAATAGGAGGATTCGCATTTTGGACAGTTGATCCAGAAAACATCAAAGCTGTTTTAGCAACTCAGTTTAAAGACTTTTGTCTAGGGCAGCGTCATTCTCAGTTTCGACCTCTTTTAGGAGACGGAATTTTTACATTAGATGGAAATGGGTGGCATCATTCGCGATCTATTCTGAGACCACAGTTTAGCAGAGAACAGATTTCTCGAATTGATTCACTAGAAGTACATGTCCAAAAAATGATTACAAAGGTTGATCAAGCTTCAAAAGCTGGTGAATTTATAGATATTCAACAATTATTTTTTCAATTAACGATTGACACTGCTACAGAGTTTTTGTTTGGAGAGTCTGTTGACTTGCTATCGGGAGGAAATCCAAAGATTCCTGAAGCTAAGCTATTTGGCGAGTCATTCACAAGAGCACAAGAAGCACTCACTACCAGATCACTACTTCAAGATTATTACTATCTGTATTCTACCCCAGAATTTAAAAAAGACTGTCAAATTTGCAAGTCATTTACTAGCTCCTTTGTTAATCTTGCGCTTGAGCGTAATCCTCCTGGAGAAGAGATCAAGCGTGATTCCTATATATTTCTTGACGAACTGACCAAAGAAACACGAGATCCCATACTTCTTCGAGACCAAGCACTTAATATTCTATTAGCAGGTCGTGATACGACTGCGTCTCTTCTTTCATTTGCTATGCGTGAACTCTCACAACATCCGGAGGTATATAAAAAGCTACGTTCTGAAATATTGACTGCATTTGGCACATCGCGCAAAGACATTACTTTTGAGTCGCTGAAACGTTGTACTTATCTACGACACGTTCTAAACGAAACTCTTCGATTATATCCTACTGTGCCCAACAACTTCCGGTTTGCTACCCGTGATACTACTCTACCACGCGGTGGAGGTCCTGATATGCAGTCACCAGTATTTGTTCCTAAAGGATCTATGATTTTTTACACTGTATATGCAATGCACCGAAATCCAAATTTTTGGGGGGCTGATTCTGAAGTTTTCAATCCAGATAGATGGTATTCTTATAGCTCAAAAACTCATCATGCCTGGGACTTTTTACCTTTCAATGGCGGACCTCGAATTTGTCTAGGTCAGCAGTTTGCGCTTACTGAAATGTCATTTACTTTGGTTAGACTTCTGCAAAAGTTTGAACATCTTGAGTGTAAACCTGGGCTTTTTGAAGGAAAAATGAACCACAAAGTTCATGCTAGACTGACCATGTGTGTTGCTGGTAAAGATGGAGTATCAGTGAGAATGACTTAAGAAGTTAATAAAAACACGAGAAAAGCTTTTAAAGAAATAAAAAAAAAAGATTTAAATAAGTAAAATAAGATATAGCATTTGGATATAGGGACAATAAACTGATTTTCTTATCTAAGTAAAATAAGTGTTGGAAATAGAACGAGTCTCGGAAAACTAATGAATGATGCTACTTAGAGTCCTATTATTTATGTAGTTATAAGATACAGAAATATAAGCTACATGGAATATCGTTTTTTTATGAAATACAATAATGCCACCATTTAGTAGTAAATAAAATAAAAGATGATGAAATGAAAGAGTTGATTTAAAAAAAAAGCAGTGAATCAATATCACAGCCGCACATAATTACAAAAAGACATCACAAAGTTCCTTTTTTGGTCATTTCGGATTGAGGCACCAAAAGATGAGGCTGAGCTCTTCATACCAGACAGTTTCCTTTTCGGGCAAGTTCCAAACATCCCAAAACTCCATTGAAACTGTTTGTTTACAATCTTTATAGAATTTATACAAAGTTCATTTCCCTTGCTTCATAGATATAGACGTAGATATATATGTATAAATATATATACAGATCTTTTTGTTTTACTCCAACTTGAACTTATAAACATTCTTTTTTTTTTTTTTCCCTTGATTATTTTGTTATAATCATTTTGGATATTCTAGTATTCTGCTTTATTTTGGCTACCTCAAACAAATATATTACAATACAATGGCTACATATCAGAGACAGCGTCAACATCAACACAAGTAAGTAAAATTCAATTCTTTTTAAGTAAATGTTCACTTATTCATTTATTTTTCTTTGAATTAACATGAATCCTCATAATGGGGAAAACAGAACGGTAATTAAAGAAGGATCTATTTACGCACATCAAACCAAATCGCTTTTTCCATTGGGGTATATGCTTCCACAAAGCCCGAGCATTATACGCTCTGAAGATTATAAAAACGATACACAGTTTCCTATGTTTGGTATGTATGACTGACAGCTTTTTGCTTTTTGCTCTTTTTTTTTTTTTCATGTTAGTATTTATTAACAAGTAATGATTTAGCAACCAGAAACCCAGTCAAAATCTCGCAGCCTCTGAGAGCTACTTTTGTAGATACTGAATTAGCCGGAAATTGTCCAAGTCTCATCACTCGAGACCAGATTTCACGAGAAGCTACAGACGATCCCATCAGATTGTTGATTTCCAAGCAGACTTATTCTCCTGTTGAGTTAGATTCTACTAAGCTAGATCGCAAATACAGCTCAACAAGCAACTCTGAAAAGTGCGATTTTGCTATCGTTATGGGTAAGAAGCGATTTAAAACAGCCCGAGACCATGAGTTATACAGAATTGAAAACACTGTACGTCCAGAAAATCTTCTCATGATGGTTGATTCATCACTTGTAGATACACCTGAAAGAAGAAGATTCTTGTCCGATCAAGAAGGAAGACAAGAGGTCGAGGAGGAAGGCTCCTGGCAGAGCGAAAAGAACAAGGCTTGAAACATAAAACCGTTAACACATTTACTATTGTTTCTTCCGTCTTTAAAAGGTAAAGACATTAACAGATACCGATTTATTAAAACAATACCAACCAGATAATTAGCTATATATTCAAATTTCTATACTTTCCTTGAATAAATATTGTGAGAAATCACGATTTTGGGAAAGAGTTGAAATGAAATCCAGGGTTAGGTCTCTTTTTAAACTTTAAATGGTCACCTTTCAAAAAAACAGTAGGAAAATAAATAAAAATTTATCTCCCAACACCCAATTTTCAATACAATTTTCTTAAAAGCGCCAGACTAAAGCTTTTTTGCTATCACCACTTTTCATCACCATTAATCATTAAGCATTTGCATTTTATTTTTATTTTATTTTATTTAATTAATTTTTTTATTTTTTAAATTTTATTTTCTCACTGGTTTTTTCTTTTCATAAATTCTCATACAGACAGTTTAAAAGAGAAAACATAAAACTAAAATAAAATGAAAATCAAGACGATTAGTAGATCGGCAGATAATTATCTTCCAGTACGACAGGAAGATGCACAACGATTACCTAGAAACCTTGATCCGGCACTGCATCCTTTTGAAAGAGCTAGAGAGTATACGAGAGCACTGAATGCAACAAAACTTGATAAAGTATTTGCACAACCGTTTGTGGGCCAGCTTGGTGATGGACATATTGACGGTGTCTATAGTATTGCTAAAAATTCAAGAACTTTGGCATATGTGGCGACAGGATCTGGTGATGGTGTTGTCAAGCTGTGGAACCTTGCACAAAGAGACGAGGTGTTTTCGGTCCAGGCTCACGACGGTATCGTCAGAGGCCTGACTGTTGATTGCAATGGACGCTTGCTCTCTTGTGGTGCAGATAAGACTGTAAAAATGTGGGACGTCAGCGACTCGGATAAGCTACGGAAGGCATCTAAATCCAATATGGATCCCATGAAATCATTTTTGGGAACATCTGCGTTCATGGGAATTGATTGTCATAGAGATGAAACGAAGTTTGTGACCGCGGGAAACAGTATTGAGCTCTGGGACTCCCAGCGATCAAGACCAACTGGAAACTTATCTTGGGGATCCGACAATGTGACTTCAGTCAAGTTTAATCAAACTGAAACCTCTATTTTGGCATCAGCGGGTACAGATAACTCAGTTGTACTTTACGATATTCGAACAACATCACCAATTCAAAAGCTTGTTGCAACTTTACGAACCAACGCACTGGCTTGGAATCCAATGGAAGCATTTTACTTTGCTGCCGGATCTGAAGATCACAACACTTACATTTATGACATGCGTAACCTGACGCGATCCGTTAATGTTATGAAAGATCATGTTGCTGCAGTTTTAGATGTTGATTTTGATCCTACTGGACAGGAGTTGGTGTCTGGTTCCTACGATCGAACTGTTCGTATCTTCCGTGCTAACGAAGGTCACTCGCGTGAGGTGTATCATACAAAGCGTATGCAACATGTATTTACAGCTCGCTTCACATCTGACTCTAAGTTCATTCTTTCAGGATCTGACGACGGTAATGTGCGTGTATGGCGTACAAATGCATCTGAGCGTGTTGGTGTTAAATCTTCGCGTCAAAAAGCCAAAATGGAATACGATGCTGCTCTTAAAGAAAGATTTAAACATATGCCTGAGATTCGCAGAATTGCAAGACACAGACATTTGCCCAAGGTCATTAAGAAGGCTGGTGAGATCAAAAGAATTGAAATTGAGTCTATTAAAAGAAAGGAAAGCAACGTTAGGAAACACAGCAAGAAGGGTAGTGTTCCTTATCAATCTGAACGTAAGAAGCATATTGTTGGTGTCGCATTGAAAGACGACGAAGAAAATGAAAAGAAAAAATAATGGTGATTTTTTATAATTGTATGCTGAGATTTTATTTCTACTTTAAATGATTATGTATTAAAACAAAGACTAAATGTTTCTGAATCATCAGATTTTATACAAGTCTGTGAATAAACTGATAAATTTTTATGTTTGTAATTGATCAAAATTTCATAAATGCCTTCAACTTGATCATGAATAAATTAAAATATTATCGAGATGAATTATACAAATAGGTTGAAAAGAAAAACTGAAAACAAACAGACAGAAAAAAAAAAAAAAAAAAATCAAAAATCAAAAATAACAATGAATAAAAACAATGATAACGAGTCTCTTTTACACCTCACGGGCACTGCTAGAATCACTATTGTGATCCACGTAGACCAAAGCTTCATCAACAGATGGAAATGATACTTTCCCATCGCCAGGTTTGGTTAATAAATCAGTAATACCAGCCAGTTTAAACATTTTTCTGAGTTTATTGCTTTTCGAAAGCCGCGTAAACAAAACAGGAACACATCGTTTTTTAACATAACTCTCAACAATTTCCAGTAATATCTGTGCTGCTGCAGAATCACACTCTGTCATTCCATGCATATCTACAATTAGATACTGTGTCATCTCTTCTTGACGTATACGTGGGTAGGACGGATGTACGTTCATAGTCCCGTATACCTCAAACCGACGAAGTCGGTTCCGTAAATCACCGGTGTTGGCGAATGTGAGTGGTTCAGGGATCTTGACAATCAAGCACCCTTCAATTTCCTCCAGTTGCAACTTGTCGGCGTTCTCAAAAATGTTTGTACCAGGAACTCGCCCCAAAATCTGAATTCGAGGTCTTGTAGCATGATGAATGACCCTAACTATCGAAAATCCAACACCAACAGCTATACCACTTTCAACAGAAAAAAATATGGTGCATGTTAATGTCAAAAACAGTGTAAAAAGGTCTTCGTAGCCACCAATCTGCCAGTAAAATTTAATGTCTTTTGGCGCTTCTTCCAACAAAGACAGACCAACTACCGAAATCACGGCACTGAGAACGCATTCAGGAAGATAATAGAAATATGGCATAAGAAAGGTGATTGAAAAAATGGTGACGCCGCATAGAACAAATCCAGACATTTGAGTAGTTGCACCTGATAGAGCATTGATTTTGGACCGTCCATATCCACCAAATGATGGTAACGCACATACAAGCGATCCAAAGATGTTACAGGCACCGAGAGCTACGAGCTCTCGATTAGTAGAGACTGAAAGGTCTGCCATAGCAGCAAGTGATTTAGATGCAATTGTGGACTCAAAGAATCCTAGAATCGCACAAAAAAAAGAGGTCCCAAAAGTGTCCTTGAATACCTCATATGTCGTAGAAGTGACTGGAAAGCTAATACTAACCTTCCCGGGCTTGATCTTGCCTACTACTATCAGCCCGCTTTCATCTAGATCAAAAATGTTTGTAAGAATAGTGGCAATCACAACTGTCAACAGTATTTCGGGCAAAAAAATGATTTTGGGATACTTGTGCATAAATTTGCCTTTGATGAGGCGACCTACAATGATTACTATAATAGACGTAAATCCCACAAGTGCCGTCAGTCTATGGGCTTGATGCCAGTTGTTCAGTACAAATAGAAACTTCCCTACAACGCTGGGATGAGTACCAATGGCTTCGTGCATTTTCTCCAAAATTCCAAGCTCACTAGGGAGCTGCTCAATTACCATAACAACACCCACGCCAGAAATAAAGCCTCTAAGAAGTGCACGCGACAGCACACTGTCGAGAAACCCGAATCGCAAGAGACCACCAAGTAAAAGCACTGCACCACCTGTGCCCGCCATGACACCAGACAAAACGTCTGGCGTAAGTTTGTCATTGTGTAAGTACGGCGCAGTAGCTTGACCGACGACTAGCGAAATTGCAGCCTCCGGGCCCACAACCATATTGGGCACGGTTCCCATGATGGCATACACAAATGTAGGAACAACCAATCCGTACAGACCGCAAACTGTTGACACGTGTGCTAGGGACGTGGCATAAGACATCACAATTGGAATCTGAAATGAAGCCAAAGTGATCCCGGCAGCTACATCGCCCGGGAGTGCAGACAACTTGTACTGAGGGATCCAATCGAGCGCCGGTAGGTAGTATGACATGTATGACAATGCTTTAGGTTTGAGTTTTCCACGTTCAGGTACCGGGATAGCTGGCGAGCTTGGACGAAACGATGGTGTAGATGCAATACTGGGTGGTCGGTTTGAAATTGTGCGAATATACGGTGGGCGACTGGGCGCACCCGGTCCCGATGTCGTCGTAGACGTAGATGTCAAAAGCGCTGTGTTCTCGTCAGGCTGATCAGACATGGCGAATTTCGTTCTTTTTAAAAGTCAAAATCAAAGAGAGAGCGGCCGCGGGAACCTTTATAGGGAGAAGTTCCAGGAGTTAAGAAGCAAGTAAGATTAAATAAGCGCACTAGGAATGGATCAAGCACGCACGTTCACGCTCAAGCTCGCACTCACTGCTATATAATTGCTACGCAAACCTTCCCAAAACTACTACTCTGTTTTCGACAGCAAGAAGCAGAAATGACAAGCTCAAAGAACTACCTAAAGATGCAATAAGATTTGAAATAGAATTATTTATAAAATGGCAACTAAAGCCAGTTGTTTATTGATTGTTCAACAGTCGAAATAATTTAAAAGGTAACTTGTTTTTTATTTTATCTTCAGTTACATACGAGAAATCAAATACACGAAAAAACAGAATAAAGTTATTAATATATTTAGAATTCTTCATCAGAAGAGACGTAAGCATCACCGAGATCCTTCTTCTTCTTCATTCTTTCCTTCTTCTTCTTTCTCAACTCAGCAGCAGACAGCTTCTTAACCTTCTTCTTAACTTCAATCTTGTTACCGAAGGCATCGAACTTGTCTTCCTCATCCTCCTTTTGGTCCAAACGGGGACCGGAACCTTGACCGGAAACCCAGTTGTGACCAGAGGGAGTCATCTTACCGTCAAGAACAGCCCAGACTTCTTCAGTGATATCCTTAGTGAATTCAGCAGAGTGGGTAATGATAACAATACCACCAGCAAACTCCTTAAGGGCCTTAGAAAGAGCTCCAAGAGAGTCTCTATCCAGATAATTGGTAGGCTCATCAAGAACGATAAGATGGGGTCTTTGCCAAGTACATGCAGCAAGGACAAGCTTGACCTTTTGACCACCAGAGAGACCTCTGATACGAGAGTGAGAAACCAATTCAGGCTCAAGACCCAACATGGCACAGTGAGACTCAATCTCCTTTCTGGTAAGAGGTCTGAATTGACCAGAAGCAAGAGCTTCCTTCATATCAACCTCAGCAACCAACTTGGCGTGAGACTCGATAAGCTCAGAACGGGGGATCCAAGCGTTGTCGACAGAACCCATAGCGGTCCATCTCTCAGACTTGAGACCAATGTTCTCACCGAGGAAGAAAGAACATTCGTACTCGTAAGAGTTCTTGAACTTTCTTCTGGCAAGGACTTCGTTAACACGACGAGGAGTACCTTCGATCTTGTAAATCTTGTTCATGGCATTCTCATCATCTTCGTTAATTTGTCTGTTGGCACGATCCATGGTTTCACGATCTTCACCAGTTTGGAAACGCCATTGAATATACTCGGAAGGAGTAGAGTCAAGATGGTTATCAATGTGTGCGAAAGCGTGTTGCTTAATGTAAGCAATACGACAGTTTTCGTGAACGTAAACTTCACCTTCAGTAGGAAGCAACTCACCGGTCAAAACGTTGATAAGAGTGGACTTACCGGCACCGTTAGGACCAATAACAGCAATACGGGAAGACAGAGAACATTGGAAACTGATGTCTTTAATTTGAGGCTTGGTGGTACCAGGGTATTGGAAGGTAACATTTTGAACCTTGACAATAGCCTTTTGCTTAGTCTTGACACCTTCAAGGAAACCAGGTTCGGGGAAAGTGAACTCAAGGTCGGAAGCACCGAGCTCGTAGTAAGACTTAGCACTGGGGACCTTCTTGACAAATTCAGAAAGGTTACCCTTGTACTTTCTAAGCTTGTATCTCTCGTAATGGATAATGTATTGACAAACCTTATCAAGGAAACCAGAGTCGTGGGAAACAATGATAGAGGTAATGTTACAGGTGTTAAGGTAGTTGACCAACCAAGCGACGTTAACGGTATCCAAATGGTTAGTAGGCTCATCAAGCAACAAAATGTCAGCCTTACGGAGGACAGCAGTAGCAAGAGCGAGCTTCATCTTCCAACCACCAGAAAGGGAAGAAATGGGCATCTCAATCATTTCAGTGGTGAAAGAGAACTCAAGAAGAGTCTTCTTAATTTCATCACGGGTACCAATGTCACCAGCGGTAGCCAAGACGTAGGAAACGACATCAGTGTCAGCGTGAGTACCATCGATATCGTGCTCGACGTAGACAGTCTTACATTCTTCTTGAGTGGGGAAACCCTCGACTTGACCGTTGGCAATAGCTCTCATAAGAGTAGACTTACCAGCACCGTTAGGACCACAGAGACCGTAACGACGGGCACGCTTAAGACGAAGTTGAGTTCTGTTAAGAAGAATCTTGGCACCGTAAGCAAGAGAGAACTCACAGTTACAAAGATCTTCACCCTCATCATCTTCTTCGTCAAAGACGGCACCACCGGGAATGTTGGCAACGGATTGAAGACGAAGTTGCTCAATGATTTCACGGGATTCCTTCTCGTGAAGGAAAACGGTGAAGAATCTGGTAAGAGTCTCAGCCCAGTCAGCTTCGTGGGTAAGACGCTCGTCAATCAAGTCACCAGAGATGGCAGCAGCGTATTCAACAACAGGGTTGAATTTGGCATCAACCTTCTTGTCCTCGAGAATAGCCTTGATGATTTCGAGATTGACGCTAGTGTCACCAGCAGTAGAAACCTCAGGAATGATATCATCATCACCAATCTCACCAACACGCTTAAGAGTGTTGACAGCACGAAGGGTAACATCACGAGCTTCAGGATCGGCAATGTTAGAGTAGTTGGTCTTCAAAGCAGGGTAAAGCTTAGACAAGAAAGGAGCAACAACTTGAGGATCGTCGACAAGCTTACACATGTTATCGGCAATGACGGCAGCCTTACGCTTGATAGAAGTATCACGCTCAGCAAGACCACGGGAAAGCAAAGGAACCATGATGGAAAGAGTAGCGGTAGTGACTTCGGAAACGAAGGTAGTGGCACCAAGCAAGTGAACAGTCTCAGGGACCTCTTGAGGAGCAGAGATACACTTGATCAAAGCAGGAATGAACTTAATGATATCCTTGTTGTCAATGGTATCAGTAGACTTGGTGATGGTGGCGGTGGCAGCCTTCTTAACTTCGGGCTTAGTATCCCACATGGCCTCAGAAAGGACGGGAATAAGCTCAGGCATACGAAGAGCAATTTGATCACGGGCAACATCAACAAGAATGGAAATGGATTCCAAAGCAGCAACCTTCTCGGTCCACTTGTTGGAGTTGGCAATGCTGTTAAGAAGGGCAGGAAGCAAAGCCTTGACAGCACGAGGAGTGATGTTTTGACTGATAGCCTTAATAGCCTTAATGGCAGAGTTACGAACAGGGATGTTCTTGTCACCGGCCTTCTCAAGAACATCACCGGCAAGACCAACAGCGTAGGGCTCGACAGCAGAAGAGTAGTCGGCGGAAGAAGAGATGTAAGCAACGGCCTCGAGAGCATTTTGTCTCAAGTTGTTGTCCTTCTTGTCGTTAACAGCCTTCTTGAGGTCGTCGAAGAAAGCGACGGGAGCATCGTGCTCTTCAATAGGACCATTGACGAAAGAGGCCAGAGAAGTGGCAGCAGTGACACGCTCTTCATCGGAAGAGGCAACCTTAAGGCTGGAGAAAAGTTCCCCCAAGACCTTCATAGACCCTTTAGCTTCTTTAGTAGCCATTTTGGATATGTAGATGATGAATGATGAGGGAGGAAAATATAATTGGAAAGAAATTTTTTTTTTTATAAATGAAAATATGGAAGAAAAATTTTTCGATCAAAGGGCTAGGGTATTTGTAGATAATGTATATGTAGGCGTGAAAATTTTTTATTTCTCCTTACCCAACGCTCACGTGATTTTCTATTTTTCCGATAGCTGCTAATGTTCAATATCTCTACTGTCGTTGGTTGCTTGCTTGCTACAAAAATAAAATAAAATAAAATTAAATAAAATTAAATGAAAAATATCAGAGGTAGGTGAAGCTTCATACAATGTTCTACCGAATCGACTGAGTTGTTATTGGAGTATCGATTAGAACAGAACAGAATAGAACAGAACAGTAATGGAATAAATCTTGAAGAAAAAAGTCAGTGAAGCTGAACACAAAAAATCGACTTGCCACCTGTACTTATCAATCTACCTGTCTAAAAATAAAAAGAACCACCAAGGCTTTGTGATATTCATCTATAATATATTGGGTTGAAACAGAATTAACAACAAAAGTACTAATCACAACTACTAGTATAACTACAGCAGTAGCTATCGCTATCACCACTACGACTGCTATTACTGCCATTTTTTTATTCTCGTTACAAAACTGGCATAAACAATGGCCTTGAATAGATATACTGAAGCGCTGGCACTTGCTGCCCAGGTCACTCAAGACCTACAACAGTCCCAATCAAACAAGGATTCAGAGACAAAAACACCACTGGGAAACTTGAATATTGATCTTGTTCAACGAATGATGTCTCTGGTCTCGCCACAGGATGTCATGGATAGTGTAACCAACATGTTTGAGTTGCCACGCTCTCGAATTGCTTCTCCAGAACAGCAAGAGTGTAAAGGTTATTGCGACAACCCAGAGTGCTCTAATTATTCAGCTGAGGTGGTGGCTGACTATAAGGCCCAGCAGTACACTTTCCTACTTCATACTGGGTTAGACGCATCGACAGACGATAACTCACGGGCACAAATGTCTGCGAGTTCGTTAGTATCTAGCCTGACATACGGCAAGAGCGGGCACTATATGTCAATACAAGAAACAGTGCAAAAATATTATGCGAGTAGTGATACACCAGCTTTTACTGGATACTTTGACAGGTTAACTTTCATGTATGATTTGCCAGTGCCCATCAGGTTGATGCGCGATGAGAGACAGCAGGAAATGGGCATGTACACCCATACAACGACATCAAAAATCAACAAAGAGTACTTTATTCAGGCACACGCCGATGGATCCAAACCTGAGGAAGGTATTACTGTTTTAAAAATAACCCCTGCCAATTACGGAGATTTCATTCTCACAATTCCAACACTTGATCTTGTCAAGCCCATTATCAAAGATGGGGTAGTTGTAGTTAATGGCAAAAAGGTTGTGGCGGATTTGCTTTCATCAGGAACTGAGACATTATCTTCATTTCGCGATGTTTTGCGAGGGCTATCAGATCCAGCAATTCCTCGAGAATATCTCCCCTCAGTTCCTGATTATCAGCTTACTGGAGGTACCAATACACGACTATTGCCACCAGAAGAATTGGAGCCTCGGCCAAACGACATGACAATATCTCTTCGTGGATTTGTTGCTATTGAGCTACAGCAGGGATTTTTGAAAGGAAGAATATCAAATATTTTGAATATGATGGAAGAAGGCGCCAAAATGAAGAACTGACAGTTTTGGTTGATGAATATTGCATTTTACATATTATTTTACGAATTACATAGAAAGCTTCTAGGAATCTTTTTAATTGCATTTATTTTTAATTATGATTTTCATCTGAACTGATTAGCCACAAAGTCTATAGAATCGATTACTTGATCCTTTATTGGTATTATAATTTTTGGATATTGTGATGAATTATTAATTTTCATGGAGTTCATGATACTAGCACTAAGTTTATATAAATGGTTTTCACATGTTTCGAGTTATAAAAAAAAACTTTTTTTTCTTGAAAGAAAACAAAGAAAGAGCAATCGTTATTATATATATAAACGAATATAAGTTGAATATAATGATTGAAGACTTGAAGGTTGATATTTTACAAAACTTTATAATTTAAATATATGTATATATCTGAATAAAATAAAGTTTATCATTATCATCATCATCAAAATTAATAAAGCTTGGAGCATTGTAAACAAATCTTATATGCATCAAAAAGTGATTCACTTTGTATATTTTCTTTCTTTCATTCTTGAAATTTTTTGTTGTTTGTATCAAAGAAGATTTTATATATACCGTTTTTTTTCTTACAAAAAAAATTGTACCTTTTTTTTTTTTTCATATCAATAAAATATAAGGTAGAGATATAAACAAAACAAAATGTTATGATAGTAATATCAAAATATATAAAACCTTTTATTTTATTTTCATTATTTTCAATAAATCAAAAATTTGAATAATATATATATATACCAATTTTTTATTCAATAATCATAAAGTATTAGAGAATAAAATAAAATAAAAAGATTGTTTTTCAGATATTAAAGTAAAAATAACAATAATAATAATACTATTCAAAAGTCGCTTTATCTACTCAAATTTATTTCTCTTTTTTTCATCCAATTCGACTATCTTTTCATTCAACTTTTCAACTTGAACCTTTTCATTTTTCTTTCTGGTTTCAATTTTAATTCTGATCAGATCCTTTTCTTCCAAAATTCCAAATATACACCATCCAATTCCATACAAAAAGATAGTGGCCCCACAAAGATACATGTTTCTTTGTAAGAAAAACATTTTCTTCAAAAATTCATGCCTATCTTCTCTAATTAACGGTCCTCCAGATCCCATTGATGGAGATGACCCTGAACTCGTTGATGATGACGACGATCCAATCACTTTATTCGTTGCATCTAAAAACATGACAACAACAAACCCAATTACGTACCGACTAGCTTTCTTGACCATTTTCAATCTTGGATGTGAGCCCGCTACAACCACTGCATGTTGAACTTTGTTGGGTAGCGGTGCAATCAATATACTGACCCAGATTAGTTCGATTATTAGGGTCATGAAAATCTAGATTATATTAGAATATTTGAAGCAAACAACCAACTATTCAATCAATTCTCATTGATTCGTATATGAAAAGTTCAAGGGTTTAATTTACCAAAGTATAATGAATTGACATTTTTTTCGTTTTAATTCTTTTTGCCTCTCTTGTCCAAAATAAAAGTATTAAAGAGATGGTTGAAAAACCAAAAAAAAATTATATATATATAATCTGACGTACGGCTAAAATATTAGTGCCACCAACGTAAATATTAAACTCAGCCCGTCAGTGGATATCAACATAGACGAATTTATCAATTAAAGAAAATCAGTATAATCATTATTATTATTATTATTATTATTATTATTATTATTATTATTATTATTATTATTATTATTATTATTATTATTATTATTATTATTATTATTATTATTATTATTATTATTATTATTATTATTATTATTATTATTATTATTATTATTATCATTATTATTATTATCATTCATTATATGGTCATTAAATCATTAAAAACGTAAGAGAAATGAAAAGAAAAATAAATCTTCCAGAGATTGTCATCCAGTCACGCTTCTTACTCGATGCCTTCTAAGTACCCGTTTCTCATAATACTTTGTATAGTGCTCAATTGGCGTGAAATGAAACTCCTGGCGACGTACCGATTTGTCTGTAAATACACGCATCTGACCTGTTTTAGCTAATACCTGTGGTGAGTCCATATCAATGAACGCATTGAACGACTTGCGCACTGGCCGCCAATACAACAGTCTTGCGAAAATCTGGCTCACACACATTGCGTCTGCCAGTGCGGAATGCAACTCACCCTCAAATTGCAATCCAAGTTTGGCACACAAAGAGGTCAGAGAATGTCGTCTATCTTTGTTGAACTTGTCAAATATGCTATTATACATCTTCATAATGTCAATGTAGTTTCCCAACATGTATGGCGGGAGGGCAACTTGATTGATTTGGCATGACTTTTGGCACAAAAACCGTTCAAAATCTGCAAGCCCGTGAGTAACCCACACAAAGTTACGCGGTTGACACCAAATTGGAAACCCGGTCGTTTCTGGCGACGACGCCATATCAAACGGGGTCGGATAGGTGATTGCTAGAGGATTAGGGCTGAGAATATGAGAGTACTGACCAATCCAAGCAGAAAGCTTTTTAAGAGCCATTGGGAACGACGGAGCCTTGTTGATTTTGCTTTGTGAGATGTTGGTCAAACTCTTGCAAAAGTCAGAGAGTTTGACGTGTTCCTTAAGCGTTGGCTTAACATAGGTATGAAAAGTATCAACGACACGCGCACCGGCAGCGAGATCCAGTAGTACGACGGCCATTTCAATGACTTCGTGTGAGGCGCCCTGAAATCCACCCATTTCACAAGTTGCTTCGATATCCATACATAGTGCGTACTGGATGCGTTTATTTTGTTGATATTCGGGAGGTAGTAGATAATTCTGGAACTCCGGCAAAGAGTACTGGCCATCCAGTGAGTAAAAGTGTGCCTTCTGTTGCTTGTAAGCTGAAGACGCCATAACGAAACACCAAAACAGACAAACCAAAAAAAAAAATTCAATTCGACAATACAAATGATTTTAAAAATTGACAAAAATAAATATTGACAATGCCAGTGATGAAATGTTGATGTTAAAAGTTAAGAAAATATAGAAGGAATTGAAAAAAAAAAAAAAAAAAAAAAAAAAATTTAAAAATTAAAAGGAAAAAGACAGAGAAGCGAAAGAATGGGCGAGCGTAAAAATGAATAATAATTTCAAGACTTTAAGGACTTTTGTGTTTATATATATATATACATGAATATATTACATATATACATACATAGACACTTACATATAGATTTAGTTGTAAAAGAATTTGTTCTTGTTTATTTGTATAAGAAATGAATAAAAATTAAACAGTGTGAGACTCCAAATCTTTTGTCTTGTCGCTCAATCTTTTACACACGCGCGGCTGAACCCTTTACTCTTAAACCGACTCTAAGAAATCGTTTTATAACTATAACAGCATCAAAAAGCATCAGAAATCAGCATCAATAAAGGAATCCCAAAAAGACTAAAAAGCCATTGTATAAAGCGAAAAATATTAAAGTTTCATTATTAATTGGCATATACAAGTTGAGATGACTTTTTTTTTTTTTTTTTTTTTTTTCAATTATTACTACCACAACAACTACTATCATGACCATTAACATGATGATAGTATTATCATCTATATTTCTATGACAGTTTTATAACTTTTATTGTACATTTCATTACAATTAATAGAAATATATCCAATGAATAGAGATATATTTGATTAATAGAAATCTGGCAAAAAGAGAAACTTTACAATTGAGTCTCAACTTGATATTCACAATTACATCTGATACTATATACCACAATGGCTTTCACTTTCAACAAAGTTGTCTACGCCTTTAACTACAATCTTGAATATTATAATCCTATTTTTTTTTTTTTTTTTTCAAAAAGAATCAAGATTATCTTTATTCATTTCCATCTGTAAGTTTAATGCTATTTAAATCTTCCAAACTAGGTGTCTTACACACTTATTTCCAAAATCTCTACACGAGTCGGTTGCTCAAACACTCTATTAAGATCAAGGAAATTACTATAATAATTATTAGAATTATATGAGAAGGGGGCTTGTTAACTTGACTAGTTTTTTTTTTTTTTTTATTCTTGTAAAATATCATGATTCGTCTTTTTATTTATTTATTATCATGTACAATTATATTAAATATCAAAGTATTAGCTACTTTTGTTTTCTACAAATCAATAGATGAAAAAAAAAAACTTATAGTGCAAGTTATAAATCATTATCTTTCGGTAGTTGGGTTATCAATTTTTGAAACTTGTTACACAACATCACTACAATGTCTCATTTTTATCATGTTTGAACAAGATTTGCTTGATTTTGAATGTGTAATTATCCCAGCCAATTGTCTCTACCTATATACTATGATATCATCTTGTATCTTGAAACTTTTGTTCATATATAAAATATCAGACCTACAATTTGTGGAAACGCGGGCCTCGAGTTAACAGATATTCAGGACCAATTTTATTCACGTCAGTCACACCTGCAAGCTGCATTGTGATTCGTAACTCATCCATCAAAATATCTGCTACAAGCTCTACACCCTGCTGTCCACCATAAGCAAGTCCGTAGATAACTGGTCGCCCTACGTAAACAAAGTCAGCACCAAGTGCCAATGCCTTGAAAACGTCGCTACCGGTGCGCACACCACCGTCTAAATGAATTCCAAACTCAGCAGGCGTCTTCTTCTTGACTACACGAGCAGCATGAACAATTTCGGGCAGCATGTCCAGCGTACCTGGAGCACTGTCCAGCTGTCTACCACCATGATTTGACACCCAAATTCCAGAAACACTCTCGGTTTCTATCGCCTTGATGGTGTCTTCTGCGCACAATACACCCTTTAGCCAAATTTCCATTTTACCTTCCGTAATTTGTTTCAACCACTTGATGTCATCCCACGTAAGTCCAGCATCCAACTCGTTGAGCGACAGCGTGTCTGTACGCTTTTTTCCCTGACCGAGCTTGTCATTGACCAGTTGGATCGGGTCACGCACCGCATTAGGTGTCCCCCGAAAGTTCCCGTAGTCCAAATGTGCCGGGAGCTTGTACCTTGAGTGCACCAATCGTGGACGCTTTCCCAGAACTGGCGTGTCGACGGTCACTAGCAGCGCGCGGACTCCGGCGTTGCACGCACGCTGCACGAATTTTGCTGTAGTTGCACGGTCTCGGAAAATGTACAGCTGAAGAAACTGTGGTGGTGCTGGAAGCTCTTCCAGGGCTTTGGACGAGTAGGACGAAAGCACCATGGGTAGGTTTCGCGACACAGCAGCACGGGCGGCTGCGACTTCACCATCCGGGTGTGCCATGCCTTGCGATCCGGACGGTGCAAAGCCAAACGGGCAGCTCCAGCCGTTGCGCGACAGCGAGCAAGACGTTACATCAGCAAGAATACGAGGCTTGATGACATACTGATCAAAAGCTGAGATGTTGTTGCTTAATGTCTGTTCCCTTTCGCTACCAGTCGTCCAATAGGCAACGTTCATGGCATTTGTAGATGCCAGTGCGACGGCCTCAAGTTCAGCAAGTGTCTGTGGTTGGTCCATGATAATTCTAATGTGTATTTCCAGTGGTTTAATGTGTATAAAATAATGGCAAAAATGGAAATAAAACTAGCACCAATAGTAAAGGTGTGTAACTGGTTGGTATTTATAGCGAGTTTTCTGGCGATTCAGACGACTTATATAGTATTGGAAGATGGGCTGATTGGGGACCCTCGTAGTGCTATATGGGGAAATCTGGGGAAATCTCCGATGCTGGGCGTGAGCTGGTTGCAAAATTGAGGAACCGAAAATTAAGAAAGAAAAAACAAACTGTGTGACCAAATTCAAACTTCTTTTCTTAGTATCTTTAGTCGAGTCTTGGGCCTCGGGTAGAAGATGACTTTTATCTGTCAGTCTTCGAGTATTAACTATTAAAAAAAAAAAATGAATCTTTGAGGTTTTGATCAATGTTTCATGGAATAATAAAAATAGGAAAATAGTAGTAATGGTTGATGTTGAGGGGCTTGATTTCGAGATTGTAGGAATTTTAACTCTCGACAACTCCATCATCACCACATCACCAACTTCGTCTTTTGTATATACAACCATTACTATGTAGCTTCAATTAGTTACTTGAAGTGAAACTGGTTTTTTTTTTATTATTTATTTCATTGTTATCATAATCATCATCATTTTTACCTTTATCATCAAGAGTATTTCTTCTTCAACTAGATCATCTTCATCAACGTCTTCATCAACGTCTTCATCAACCTTCTTATCAACATCTTCATCGACATCTTCATCAAATTTTCATTAACATCTTCATCAACATCTTTATCCACATCTTTATAAACCTTCTCATCAACAGTCTCATCAACAGTCTCATCAACAGTCTCATCAACATCTTCATCAACATCTTCATCAACCCTCTTGATCACAAACAAAACCCCTTATTGGAAATATTAAAACTACAAGTTTAATTACCTTCTACACTATTTCCAAAAAAAAAAAAAAAATCATTTCAATAAACATGCCAAATTCTCCAGATTCTGTCGCAGATCTTCATAATCTTGTTTTTTCTCATGAAAACACCTCCTTGCGCTCTGGTGCAACTTCCTCTGATTCCCGCGGTTTCATCTATCCTAAATCTGCTGCTACAATTCCAGGTACTACACTCCAGGACCCTCATGCCCGTCCACTCGACACTCTTGCTAGTCATCATCCAAACACTGCACCACTAACAAGTTTTGTACCACACTCAGCTTCATCCGATCTTCAACATTTCCAAAACCTTCAGAACCTTCAAAACTTGCAAAACATGCATCATACTAATTTGAACAACAAAACAAGTCTACATTCACAAATTTCTCGTGCAGGTGCTGAAAAGCCCCGGGATAAGGCAGAGGTCTATTTGACGCCAAACACTCCCATCCTTAGCGCAATGAAACATGTAAACAAACTCATCAATGATGCCTATGCAAACCCAGATTCAAATCTCAAGTATATTACAGTCAGAGGAATCGGGAAAGCCATGGATAGAGCTGTAATTGTCGCAGTTAGACTTCAACAACAAGGCCTCAAAGTCTCTTTCCATTCCGGCACTGTGAGCATTGTAGATGAACAAGGTCATTTCCTTGAAGCCAAAAGAGTCCAAAGTATTGAGGTTAGAGTCTATCTAGGACCAAAACCATGATTTTATTATTGTATAAATACTATTATTAGTATTTGTTTTAGCTGGTATTGATTATTATATATCAAGTTAATAAAACTCATTTTCACAAATCTTTTATCCTATCTCTTTTTTTTTTTTTTTTTTTTTTTTTTTTTTTGTAGATGATTCATGATAATCAAATAAACATTATTTGGTTTGTAACATACAACCAAAGTTATCAAGAATGTAATAAACACTTGGATAATAAATGTTAACCTTGTTAGATTTTAGGACATATCTTGTTTCGCTATAAATATTTCACCATTTACATAGGCATACAGATTATACTGGAGCATATTTGCAGTTCATCATGTGTATCAAAGGGCTTGTTTTGTATATATGTATATTTCTTTCTTTTTTGATTTTTTGTTTCTTAAACATAGAGCTTGGGCTTACCTCTTGAGTACTCATTGTGGGTAGAGAACTCAACCTTTTCGTTACCGTTACCGTTATCATTACCAATTTGGGACTTGAACAGACTTCCAATCTTCTTCAAGTCGTCGTTGTCACTGTAGTTCTTCATCTTGGTCCAAATGTTGAATCTGGTACCAGCCTTACGAACATTCACAAACACACCGTTAATCTCCTTGTTGGACAAATCCATGGTTCCTCCAATAATGCTCAACAAAATATTGAGCCAAACCTCGTCAATGTTGCTGCTGTTGCTAGAGAACTGGTAGACAAACTTGCCTCCATTTGCGTTCTGTGGGTCTTCCCATTCAGGTCTGATTCCAGTCTTGAATAATGCATAGTCTGATCTGAGAGGAAGTTCACTGACTTTGGGCAGATTGTTGTAAGATCCCCAAAACTCCTCGACGCTGTTAATGTCGACGACCTTGGTGAGCAGCTCGTTCCAGTCCTTGTTGTCGAATGGTGGCTTAACGTACCACAATGTCCAAGAGTTGGTAAGAGGGTGAATGACGCTAAAGTCTTCCGTCGACTTGAAAACAGTCTCAGAGGGTTCAGAAATGGACAATTCCTGGACTTTTTCGGCAAGAGGTTCGGAAACTTCAGTCATTTGTGCTTGCTTGCTTATTTTGTTGTTGTTCTGTACAATGAGGTCGCAATCAATCTCGTGTATGGGGTAGGAAAAGGGGAAAAGAGAAGAAAAGAGAGGGTTTAGAAGTGCGAAAGAAAATTTTTATATATCAACCCAACTTTTTGGGGGGGGGGTGGTTGTGGTGACATTACTATTGTGTTTCATTTGGGAAGGAGCATGATATTGCTTAAGTAATGATATTATGTAAGTTGTAGTAATCCATTATATCATAATTTGAAAATAAGTTCCAAGTGTTAAATATATGACTTGAAACTTGATGTTTGTTTTTAGAGTCATAAGACTTGAGATATAAATTTTCGTATTTGTACTTGAAACATAGTCTTGTAGTTGAGGTTTTTTTTTTTTTTTTTTAAAAGTATTTGTATTTGATATTGGTGGATAGTGTTTGATAGTGCAGGATATTCATTGATAGCGATTGATAGCGTACGATAATGGTTAAAAGATTTTATAATAATTTAATAATTTAATAAATTTAATAAATTTTAAAAGTAGTTAAAAGTATTTGATAACTTTAGATAATATTAACTGATCTTCAACTTTAAAATATTTATACTACTTTATTATATTTGTTTGTTATATATAAACATTGAATATTAGAATATAACTCATATGCAACATTAACGTAAAAATGGACCTAACTTTGAGTTCTTAAAACTAACCAGATTTATTATAATCTAATTGAAAATATACTAGATGTGTGGTTTTATAACTTTTTTTTTTCTTCTTCTTTTTGTACTCTAAATATTTAAAACAATGTTCCTAGAGTTTTCCAGGATTAAAATCTTATCATATTCTTTCTCCTATATATGAAGAAAAAAAAATTCTTTTAAAAGAATGCATCAAACTGTTTGAAGATTATTCTTGACTAGAAAATAATATTGAATGAACAAAAATATTATTACAATAATTTCATGGTTGCTTGAAATATAACTTTAGTAAAAAAAAAAAAAGTCATTTTTGAAATCATTCTAGGAAAGAAATACTTTGAAATAATTACATGATTCAAAAACATGTTGTGAATATTTGAATAACCTTGAAAATGATTTTTATCATTTACCTTGAACAAAAGCCGAAAACGAACGGCTGAGGATAGTCGTGCCGTTAGCGGCAATCCTGACTGACATCAGAGAATCGCATATTTTCAAAGTTACTTTGTTTATAATACACCAAAGGAAGAACTGTGTTTGTATACATTGATTTTGATGTTGATGAATTTTCAAAGAGTCTAAACAATGACTATAATTCAAGATAAATATTTTTTATTCTCTGTCAATCTTTAATCCTTTGGTCACATGATGGTAGAAATTAGGCGGGAGGTTTTTGTTTTTGTTTTTGTTTTTGTTTTTTTCTTTCAAGTAACCGTTACAAAAGAAATCATGGTGTTACTTTTATGGATTGTTTTCTATTTTTTTTTTTTCTTGATTTATTTTTTTTTCTTGAAAATATTCTTTTTTATAATTTACTAAGTCATTTATAAAAATTTGTCTTTTTATTTTTATTTTTTTTTGGTATCAAGTAATAGTATTATAAAAGATTGAAAGACTATGAAATATATATAGTTGAATAAAATCTTGATAGAATCTTGATAGAATCTTGATAGGATCTTGATAAATGAAATGAAGCAAATTCATTGATAATACTGTAGTATGTATATATATATATAAAAGCCTAGAAATACATGTGAAACTTTTATAAAACAATCAAAATTGAAGATTTCACGATATATTGGTCTGTGGAGTACAAATTACTTTTTGGATAGAAATAATAAACATTAGACTAATAAGAAAGAAAACAGAAAAAAGACCCTATATTTTCAAGGTTATTCCAAAAGTTATTAGTAGCAAAGATTAATAGATTATTATATTTTCAAAGAATACTATGATTCATAATCTATCAACATGTACAAGAAAGCCAAATACTATTGTTAAAAAAAAACACATGCTTTATACTCTGATTGGTCTTTTTTTTTTTAGAGAAAATATATAAAATGGAAATAATGAATATAAAATATAAATGGAAATAATGAATATAAAATGGAAATAATGAATAAAAACATAGATTAAAATTATAAAATAGAAATATAAAATAGAAATATAAAATAGAAATATAAAATAGAAATATAAAATAAAATATATAAACCAAAATTATAGAAAAAAATACAAACTATAAAATAAAAAATGAATTAAAAATCGACTTAAAAAATGAATCAATAAAATGAATTAAAAAAAAAACATATAAAAAAAAGAAATATACATCATAATCTATTGAATGAGTAGCAACGGCAGCCGGTTGGCCGAAAACAACCCTTGAAATCACAGATAGAACAAAAGAAAAAAACTAAGGAAGAAAACAAAAAAGAAAAAAAGAAAAGGTAAAAAAAAAGAAAAAAAAGAAAAAAAAAAGAGAAAAAACAAATTAAAGTAAAACAATCACAAAAAAGTGATTGTAATCAGTTCTGCAAGCGGATTACAACCCTTATCCCCAGCCCCCCTCCTCCTCGCTTCAAGTCAGAACTCTCCTAATCGGCATTTTTACTGTTTTGGGATATTTTATGGACTTGCCTCGCGCTTTCGCCCCAGCTCAACGGCTGCTAGTTTAGTTCAGTTGAGTTTAGCTCAGTTAAGTTTGGATTGAGTTGTGGTGAGTGTGAGTATATGGGTGTGAGTGCAAACGATGGATGTAGTAGTAATAGTAGTAATAGCAGTAGTAGCAGCCCAAAGTCGTGACACACAGTAGAAAAAAAAACTCACACAGTCAAGAGCAGCAGCAGCAGCACTTTGGAAAGCGTTTTGATTGACAATCAGAAACCCAATCCAATAACTCAAACCATTATACACAATCAAGTTGAAAAATAAATGAATAAAAATCACAATTACTTTCTCATATCGGCCCCGAAATAACGGGGTGGTTTTCGCTTCGTTTTTCTTTTATTGAATAAAATAAATGCGATCCGTTCCATCCCATCGCATTCTAATATATATATATCCTTCTGCACTTTTCTCTTTCTCTCTTTCTTTTGTTTATTATTTTTTTTATATTATTATTATAATTGTTATTATAATTGTTATTATAATTTTCATTATAATTATTATAATTATTATAATTATTATTATTATTATTATTATTGTTATTATTGTTATTATTATTACTATTATTTATTACTATTGCTACTATTCTTTATTTACGAAATCCTTCAGCAATTTGATATCGCGTCTACAAAAAAACTACAAATAAAAACACAAACAAAACACAAACAAAAACATATACAAAAACACAAACAAAAAACACCTATTGTAGTGTTTATATTATTATAATACTCTTCATTCCGCCTCTTTTTCAATTGAGCTACTCTCAAGGTTTTTGCTGATTCGCAGTCTTGTATCTGGCGTCCAAAAAAGACATTGACTCATTTCACCTTGCATACCTTTTTCTACCCTTTTCTCGCGTTGTAAAAAGCTTTTTTTTTTTTCTTCTCTCTCTTTCTCTTTTGCTACTGCTTAATTATTTCGAATATTCATTTGCGATTGTCGTGATAGTGATTTCCGATTAGCTCAGATCATTTGTTTATTAAATACTCGAAAAATTTATATTATTTTCTTCGACTTGAAAAAAATAAAAACCATTTACTATCGCTTTCCTCCTTTCGAATTTTTTTTTTTTTTTTTTTTTTTTTTTTTTCAATACTTGCAACTGGATTTTTGTTTTTAAAAACGTTTTAAATACTCGATTGATTTCAAATTTCCATTAATATTCATATTATCATCATTGTCAATATTTTTATTTCAAAAAAAAAAAAAAAAAAATTTTAATACTCCGTTGTCTTATTTTATATTTTTGGGTTTAAACATTTCGGTTTTTAGCTATTACTGTGTTTTTCACCTTTTTTAAGACCTCTACATCGTTTTCACCTTATCATCATCATGTACACAACCACTCCTTCTGCATCGTCGAATTCGGCTAATTCTACTATCCATCAGATTCATCAACATCAGCAACATCAACACCATCTGAATTCTGCACCACCGCAGCATCACCACATTTCCAATAACTCCCCGTCTGCCAATACTCCGCAGCTACCAAACTTTAAAGGAATATTTAATACTGATAACTATGGCTTTTTCGAGTCTACTGCTCCGCCGACTTCTTCTTCAACATCACCCTCGGCTTTGACCTCGTCTTCTGCTCGCCAGCATCAACAACAACAACAACAGCAGCATCACCAGCAACAACAGCTAAACACTCCACCTTCGCTCCCGCTTCTGTCTCATCTCCCACCTCCTTCGTCTTCGTCTTCGTCTACAGTTGCATATCATCACACAACCCCTCCGTCTCCACCCACTAAGCGGATACTCAAGAAGCCCCCCAAGGCCAAGTTCACTGCGGAGGACGATGACTTACTGTTGGAGCTCAAGGAGGTCAGAAAGCTTACATGGAAACAAATAGCCCAACATTTCAATGGGCGCACAGCTGGTGCTCTTCAAGTGCGGTATTGCACAAAGCTCAAGTCTCGTGCCATAGACTGGAATGAAGAAGATATCCAAGCCTTACAGGAAGCTCTTATGGACTATGAAAATGAAAAATGGGTAATTGTTAGTCAAAAGATGGGAAGTAAATTTACAGCTAGCGTGTGTCGAGAAAAATTCAATGAACTTAGAAGAGGTGGCATTGGAATTACTAGGCCGTCACAACAGCAACAATCACAGCAGCAGCAGCAGCAGCAACCTCAACAGCAATTACCCCTTCCTCATTAGCCACAAGTAAAATAGTTTATTTCTATTAAAAAGAAGAAAAAAAATTATGTATATATATTTTAAAATGTAGTGAAAGCTCTTTTTTTTTTCTGTATATATATCATGGTGTTTATTATTATTATTATTATTATTATTGTTTTTATTTTATATATTAAACTTTTTGTTTATTAATTTATTGTCAAGAATTCTTTTTTTTTATACTATCAATCATTAACAAAACAGTTAATATATGAAAATTTTATGATCTTAAAGGTTTATATATATAAAATCATGAATTTTATCATTTTACTTTTTAGTCCTCCTTTTTATATATATATATATATATATATATTTAAAATCTTTAATCGAAACCCAACAAATAATTTTTTTTTTCTTCTTCTTCTTTGTTTTATTATTTAAGGGAAAAAAAATTACTAGGAATTTCATCTGTTTATATTTTATTAACGTTTGTAATAGTAGGTTTTATTTATTAAATAAATATAAATTTATTATATATTTATTTATTTATCTATTTATTTATTTATTTATTTATTTATTTATTTATTTATTTATTTATTTATTTATTTATTTATTTATTTATTTATTTATTTATCTATTTATCTATTCATCTATTTATCTATTCATCTATTCATCTATTTATCTATTTATTTATTTATTTATTTATTTATTTATTTATTTATTTATTTATTCGTATTTATATTCTTTTATATCATTCATATATATTTTATTAAACTTCACTTGAATTATCAAACTTTTTTATTATTATTTGATTTAATATATATTATTCTAAAAAACAAAAAAAAAAAAAAAACAAAAAAAAAACAAAGGTTTTTGGATTATTATAAATTTTATAATACTTTTATTTAAATAATTATAATTATATGTAAATTATTTAATAAAATTATAATAATTATTAAATTACTTTTAGTTAGTTTTTATTTTATTTTATTTTATTTAAAAGAAAAATAATAATAATAATAATTAATAAAAAAACATTATAATAGCAATTAATCTCACAATAATAATAATCTAAACTCCCTCCCCCTTTTATATAATTTACTCGACATCAAATGTTTGTATTGTACCTTATATATATATAAGGTAATTTATTTTAATAATATAAAAAATATAAACCTATTTAAATAAACCTTTTTTTTAAATATATATATTCTTCTAGATTGAAATTAAAATTATTAGTATTACACCAATTGAAAGTAGTTGCTACATATTAAAAACATTCCATTATATCGTGCCATAATTCAGATACCAAATAAATAGAAAGAAAAATAATAACAATCAACCATCTTTATATATACAAAAAAAAAAAATCAACAAAAAAATACATTATAATATTTACAATTAAGAAAAAAACAAGAATACAAAAGTAATCTATTCAAAAGACCTTTTAAACATTCAAAGATTTAGCCAATTCTTCATCTTCGTGCTTTCTTGCTTGGTTAATCAAGTCATCCCACTTCTGCTTTCTCTCCTTCTTACTCTTTACAACATCAACAAGTGTAATGTTGGTACCCTTAAAGTCTTCAGGATTCAAATAAATAGCTTCGGGCTCCTTCTCATTGAACTCAATACCAACAACCTTACCTGCAAAGTATGTTCTCACATCCTCTACAGAACCAAATTGAATAATGTATTTCTCAGGAATTGCAGTGTTCAATCCTTGCATAACAGCCTTGAGATATGCAAAACGCTTGTTCAAATCCTGACCTAAATCTTGTCCTTCGCTTCCATAAACCTGCTTGTAGCTGCTACCCAAAACACTCTCAACCTCTTCAATGGTCAACTCAGCGTTATGTTTAGCAATTGGAAACGCTTTGAACGCAAATTGTGCACGCTCTTCCTCGCTCCAGGTGTCGACTACAGGTGCACCCAGCACATCTAGTTCAACTGGCCCCGCCAGCCCCTTTGAAACTTCTTGCTTCGACTCTCTGTCTTCAATATCCTTAATCAGATCCTTAGTTGACTGTGTTTTTTCCACTTTTGATTTCTGTCCAAATCCTGGAACCCACTTCCTGTTCTTGAAAAAATCCATGTAGTCTCCTGAAGCCCGTGATACACTAAAAGATCTGACTGGCATTACCATTTGGCTTGTTCTCAGCAAACATCTTGCCGGTGTAACTGCTAAATTTCTAATCATAGTTGTCGGTATTTTAAAAGTTGCAGGACTCAATGCTATCAAAAGATTTCAATCAAAAAAATGATCAAAATAATGCAAATTCTAGTTGTTTATAACAGAAAGTAATAAAATACAAAATAAAACAAGATAAATAGATTAATAAATCCAGATCAAAACTTGTTCAACAGAGTATATACAGGAAGAGTAGTAGACCTTTGAAAAAAAAAAAAAAATGAAAACTACCATAAAAAAAATTTTTAGGCTTGATTGGATGAACATTCATCACATGACATCAATCTTGAAACAAAGTATATAAACCTTATGATTTGAATCTTAACCTTTGCTGCTTATGCTATTTCTAGTAGTATTTTGTACCAATCAGGATACCTCTAATCGAGCATTGGCAGGAAACCGTTTTCAAAATTTGTTTAAGTTAGAGTTCTTAACGGTTAATATGATGATCAATGTAATGGCAACATATATATCTGGGGAGTTGGTCGAATTCCAGAAATTGATATCATGAAAGTGGCAGTTGCTGGCCGTTTAGTTGGCATTAGTGTTTGATCATGGCATAAAAGTTCAGGGCTTTTTTATTTATTTATTTTTTTTTTTCCATTATGGAAATGGAATAATTTCCCCTTGGAGTCTTTTCTAGATGAAGATGAGAAAATAATATGGTCTATGACTGCAGTATACTTATTCGCATATATATATTTTAAACTGCAGCAGCTTTTTGTAAAGGTAAATAGGCAAAGCGCTACACAATTCACGGCATTAGTTTGGTCCGGTCTCAATGGGTCATAGATGATTTGTGCAATAGTTGTATGACTATATATTCTTTTTTATTATTATTTCTATAATTCATCCATTTATTTAATTTTATTTTATTTTATTTTATTTTATTTTTATAGAGAAAGTGTCATCTAACGAGATATTTTGGAAATTTTTCAAAACTGCCCCGGCGGCGCCCGGTTTTGGTCGTGTATTTTTTTTTTTTTGAAATTTGTGGGATAGATCTCACGAATAAGATCTTTAATTGAACAAAGTTTTAGTCCAGTAAAATAATATAAAATTCCTTTACTTTATTGTTACCTCTAATACCAATGCAATAGAGCCATATAAGGCACCGGACTTTATAAGTCATTCAAATGGCCTTTTGATTTGTTTTATCATGTGTATGTTTTTGCGCTGGTAAAAAGGAAACAATTGTCATATTGGTACACGGGCCCAATTGTGATTGTTTTCAATCAATGGATGAATAATTTTTGTGAATTCTAATCCCAAACAATGCTATCAACTTTATCTGATTTTGTTTTACTTGAAAAAAAAAAAAAAAATGATTATGGAATCAATAAGAGTCAATGCATGTAGCACATAATTATAACTTTGAGTTTTTATTCATTCATTTAATTATTTGAATTTTTTTTTTTTTTTTTTTTCAAATACTTATTTTAAAAAGCTTTTATTAAAGAACAATGGCATCGTAAACTTTTGTACTCAAAATAAAAAACACAAAGATGTGATTTAGATCATGTTGGGTTAAAGGCCGATATCGCCCAAGTATAGTTACTGTATTTTTATTTACCTTAACCAAGCTCTTCGCTCATTATATCAAGACTGAAGCTTTTCTATAGTACAAAGGTATTTTGAATCAAGAGTTTTCACAGCTCAATCACTTAGCACGTTTTATTAATTATAAAATCAACTGTTTACATGATATTTGTTTATAAAAGTTTTTAGTATATATTTTGTATAAACTTTTACAAGAATAAAGACTATTTTTTTTTTTAAAATAAAAAATAAAAAATAGAAAATTCATTCCTAAGGAGCATTGAGACTACTACTTTTACAACGGATTTGAGCAATCATAATACTATTGTTTTTAAGTTTTTGTTTCAGTGGTCTCCTCAACTTTGAGTAGGATTTCAAGTGATTCAAAATAAAAGAGTATTCAAAAGATATCCAGATGGTTGGGTTTTAAGTATATTTACATGATTTACCATCAAATTTAAAACTTGTTAACAGTTACTTTGAACAAATACACGTAAATTTAGCCTTTCAATAAAATTCAAAGTTTGCCGTCAAGTCCAACATTTGTGATTTATATAAATAAATTTTTGAAAGAATTGCGTACTTTGCAAATGTATATATTTTTTTTTTTTTTTTTTTTTTTTTTTTTCAACATTTTCTTAATTAAACATTATAATAATCAGTTTTGTTTGTATAATTTATTATCATCATCATAAAGATTGATATTATAATTATTTTAATAATGAAATAGCTTCAACATTTTAACTTGTTTAAATTGATTTATATCTAAAACTAGAAATAATAGTGACAATATTTTGATTAGAACATTTTAAAAGATATAAGCATTTTCAACAATAATAATCATAATAATGAAAAAAAAAAAAAAAAAAAAAAAAAAAAAAAAAAAATAGTTTGTGATTGGCTTGACATTGAGGAATTAAAGTAACAATTACAAGTATAAACTCACCTTATAATTAAGTCATCTCCATGTTCTTTATATATATCATCAAAAGAAGCAAGCGAATATCGTAGCAATAATTATACATTTATACACTAAAATTCTTATTAAAGTATATATAACAACCTTATACACTTCTTTGTCCTTATTAGATCAGTATTGCTAACTCAATTCTATTCAACTAATTGTTCATACATCTATTATTTATGGTCACTTAATCTCAACGGTATAACATATTCTATACATTTACTACATCTAGTTACCCGCTTCGTCTCATTAATTTCCATTGGTCGTTACAAACTCAAGTCTAGGGCTGTCAAATAGGGCTAGACACCCTTACCCTCGTGATTCAAAAGAATTTTCATTTCCTTAAAGAGTACTTTCTTTTCTTCTTTCTTTCTTCTTTCAACAACATAGTGTTCAACTGCCGTCAGGCAATGTTGGCTCTAGTGTTTTTTGTTGTTGTTGTTGTTATATTCAAGAATCAAATGTATGTTATCATCATATTTCAATAATAGGAATCAAAATGTGAAATCGAATTTGGTGATGAGACTCACGCTGTGCACCAGTCCGATGGGGGAAAATGTTCTCTCCTCCTATCATGAGGTCCAATATATACCCAAATTTCTGATCTTTTTCGAATCACATCAATTGTTTCTATCTACAGATCAACCAATGCCCAAACTCAATAAAATTTACTAACATAGTTTTGCAGATATGATGGATGTTTTTAATGTCTAATTTGTATATGAGTATAAATAAATATACGATTCTTGTGAAAAAAAAAAAATCAAAATCAAAAGATAATTTACTAAACTTGAAATATTTCTACTTTTCGTATTATTAGTGTGGCCTAGTAGTACTCAAAGTCATTTACTGTAAGAGGCCCTGGCCGCGAAAAAATCAGTCTTGTTTGAAGGGCTTCCAAAGCACTGAGCTGCTCTCCCAAGCCAAACTCACCATCCCACCTATCTGCACTCCAGTCAAGTCCACAGGTAACACCATCGACACCTCCGGTACAAGATTTAAGAACTCCAGGAGTAGTATCTTCTAGCTTTGACATGATGTCGTCCCGAATTGAAGGGGTATATAAAGCTGTCAGACCAAGGAACCGTGAAAAAATACCTTTAAAGCTTCGTTGGTCGGCATTACATCTGTGTGTGGGCTGGCAGGCACCTTCGTACATGATTTTGTCATTGAGGAAGAAGGCTTGCGATCCTTCCCATAGATGCTCGGTTCTATCACGCCAGACATCAAGACCTGTGACATTGTACATGACAGCAGCACCGCCCATGAAGAGACCGGCGTTATAGCTCCATCTTGTCTTGGATACCTCGCTACAGTCGTTGGCAATCTTTGCACCATCTCTAACCTTCCAATCGCTGGTATCAGTTTCAATAAAGTTTCTCTCTACCATCCATTCCCAGATCTTGGTGGCCCATTGCGCATATGCTTTTTCTCCAGTGAATCGGGCCAACCTTGCGGCCAAGTTGAATAAACACCCGTTGGCAACCGAATTTTTGTAATCGTATCCATTGTTCCAGGTGTAAATCTGCCATCTCAGTCCACCGTTACAGCTGCTAGTATCCCATCTCTCTGCCATATCTTTGAACACGCCCTGCGCGGCCTCTATCCAAGAAACGTCACCTTCTTCCGAGATTCCATCAAATTCCAATGGTTCTCCATTTCTTTTCACAAAAGTAGGGAAGTCTTTTTCCGCAGCAGACATGACTGCAAGTCCCCAGAACCCTTGGTCATCATTTCCCTCGGTCATAGTCTGATTTTCAGGCATGTAATCTCTTCCTGGACCCAATTGGTGCACCAGTGCTTTCCACACATCACCATTGAATATAGGATCACCTGTATAATACCAGTAATCAATGAGTGCGCCCCACGCGGCGCCTGCCTCCCACCAGTAATAAGGATGACTGAACATTCCGATTTGGTTGGCTGTGTCGTTTGGATTCTGTGCATCGTAATTGTTTCCTGTGTAGTAATTCATTACGCCGTTAGCAACTGTAAACAGTCCATGACCAATTGATATTGAATCCTGAAAGTCAATTTCGAGTGCTTTAACCGCTGGTGCAGCGAGAATTGGTATTAGTGCAGCTGATTTGAACGAAAGTAAGACCATATTATTTTTATATTTAATGAAAAAAAAAAGTTCGTGATGTTATTTAGAATATACTTTGGACAATTGATTTCAATTACTTTGTATATATATATATATATATAATATTTAAATGGACCAAGTAAATTCATGGGCGAGTAATATATAATCTGAAGAGCTTCAAGTTCTTTGCTTTTGATATTAAAAGTATCCGCAATATTGTTTCTATGTAATTTCAATGTATCTGCGATTGATCTTTATGCTTGCTGAAACAGTATAATTACTTGTATAGCTAAAGGACTAGTGAGAACAAAAACACCAAAAATCAATATAAAAAATGATAATATTTGATTGCATTAATCTTACACTCTGCTCTAAATTGCAAATTGTTAATCTCGGGATATCTTTTCAAACATCAAATATTCATGCTTGTTATACGCCAACAAAACTCCACAAATTCATTTATTTTGTTATAATTGTTATACAGCTAATTTTTTTTTTTAAGGTATATATTAAAGTCCTATAGATGCATAATTGTGAAAATTACAAGTACTAATAGCACTATTGCTTCAAACAGGTCCAAATTATATTAAACAATTAAATTAATTTCAACAACCTCTTACTTTATATTTAATAATTTAAAACAACTTTTTGCAATAACTAAACTTTTGATTGAGGTGAATTGAAAAGTGCTTTAATGAAAACTATAAGCTTTCAAGATTAAAGTCTATAAACATGTTTATGATAATTCTATAACTAGTATTTATTGTGAAATAAAGATAAAAACATTTATTTTATTTTACTAAAGTTTCATTAGAATAAATAAATAACAATTAACAAAACAAAAAAAAAAAATAAAAATAAAAAAAAAAAGAGATTGTACAAGAAATATAACTAGAACATGTTGAACAATTAGTCGTAGTATGATTATTTGGACCAAAAATTTGTGAATTATTAGTTGTTTCTTTCAATAACTATTTCATGATTCGGTTGCTTCCGAAATAAATGGAAACCATTGTTATTTTATTTTATCTTATTTTATTTTTTGTTCTTCCTCCAAGATTTCAAAATGGAATTGGAAAAGCAATATTAATGCTATTAAAGCTATTTAAATAATAATAATAATAAAAACAATGAGTTGAACAAATCATTTTAAATACTTGGTTTGAATTTTGTTATAAAAACTCCAATGCTGTACTTTTTACTCATTTAATACTATTATTTTCAAATATTTCTAAAGCATTAAAGAACATTTATATAGAGTTGTTACTTTTATTAAATCTTCTCCAACTAGACTTATCTTAAAAAATTCTAATCTCAGATCGATATGAAATAAACATTAATAAATTATTTATATTGTTTGTATATATAATTGGTCTTGGCTATGTATCTATTCTAATATCTGAAAGTAGTTTTCATTGTATACAATTAAAACATTTCAAACGATGTCTTTTTTTTTTTTCCCTTCTTCTTCTTTCCTATTTTTATGAATCATGTATCAATTAAATTATCCGCAAATGCATTCTGCCCACACTACAAAGGGCTTATTTGCCCAATTCTGTGAATGTCTGTAAAATAAGCAGTTGGATGCCGAAATGTCAACCTAAAAGATAATAAACAATCGACTTTATTTCTCAAATTGTTTTTATCATCAATCATTATTTATTTTTTATTTTCATTTCTTGTTCTTATTGTTGCTTTGCTTTGAATTTTTTTTTTTTTTAAAAAAAAAGGTCAATACTAACGGTAGATGAAAAATTAAATGAATTGTAGGAGAAATTTTGACTTCCAGAGCCATCTGAGAATCGGTATTCGAATTCCGTTCCGTTCTTTTTTATTTTATTTTATTTTATTTTATTTTTTTTTCCAGACTCATCCAACTTTGCTTCAATTGTTTTTTTTTCCAATGACTCTTAAGTGTTTTTATTTTATTTTTCTTTTGCAACTATTGAAGCTGACTGGGTATTTTCATTTTTGGTTTTGTCCCTTTTTTATTATTATTATTATTATTACTTCCTCCTGACCCGTTAAATAATGTGATATAAAGTTTAGAATCAAGACGAGTTTGTTAATACGCAATCAAAGACATTTGAAAGTTAATTAAAAAGAACAAAAAATTTCAATATATAAAATGATGATTAAAAAAAAAAAAGGACGTTACTTGGAACTAACCTTATTTTGCTTGATAAGCTTTGCGGGTATTGGACTGAGAATGGACATCATATTGGTAGCTATCTTTTGGAGACATGACTGATAATCTAGTACACCTTGAAATCTTGAAGAAAACAGTCAAATCATTTAAACGTATTCAAATTTTAATAGAATTGAAAAAAAAAAAAAAAAGAATTAAAAAAATCGAGAAAATATCAATTATAAAGTTAAAGTGAATTCAGGCTATGGAAAATAGAGATACTAGTAACTTTTTGATTTAATTTTTTATTACTTTATCAGATTATTTGGATGTCAGCATATTAAGCTATATAAGATTCAATATTGTATAACTATCAATAATAATTCGACTTGTTATACATGATGGGGTGCATTTTTCAAGTACATTTTAATAATGTTTAAATCTGGTACCTTTGATTATTTTTCCATGAAATTTGTACAAAACATAGTACATATATTATTATTATTATTATTATTATTATTATTTTAAATCTCTTGTGTATCCAATAAAAGATTTACTGATTTACATTAAAAAAAAAAAAAAAGTATATAGGACCCCGCGTAAAGTCAAAAAAAGTTTCTCCATACAAGAAAAATTAAATTAAATTTTAATAAAATTGATAATATAAAGTAATATTAAATAATATTAAATAATACTAAACACTACTAAATAAATAAATAAATAAGTAAAAGATTAAAATGATTTCGGCCACCATCACGGCCTATGTCTGACAATCTATTTCTTCATCAGGTTTGATATATTGTTGGATTCTTTTGTTCTCTGTACAAACTTTTCTTTTTGTTGATTTCGGACCATTTTATGGATTGATATTTAAGTTTCCACCCAAACTACAGTATACTTTTGTGTACTGTAGCGTTTGACTAATTGAGCAACAGATTGATTTTTTTCTCGGACCGTCAATCAACACCGGCAGAATTGATTGAATTATCCATATTTGGCAAATGGTAATTTTGCCTAAAAAAAACTATTGATGGGTGGAACAAACACAACAATAGGCTAGTGCTGCAAACCCGTGTTGGTCTTTATTATTATTATTATTATATTATCATTTCTTTTTGTTGCTATTCATCTTGTTATTTCAATCTGATTTTATATATTTTGCTTTTATTTTCATTGGTTTGATTGTGGTTTTTGACAGTCAATTTGCAAAGCTAAACTACAAAGAAGTAAATACGCTTTGTGACAGTGTCAAAAGGGAACCTAAATAAATAATTGAAATTGAAAACTGCGAGCAAAATACATGTATGCGGAGTGGTTTGGCATCTTGAAGACTTCTTGCAAGGATGCAGGGAAAAGGAACCCTCAGAATTACGGGTCCTTGGTAGATCACCATAGGTAGCGTAGCGATAAATTATCATAGATTTCAAGTTTGATATATATACTCCTTGATAACAGCTGAGAATGGGATCAACAGATGGTTCTGGTTCACAACACAGTGATACAGACAATTGAATCAAGTAAAAGTGAGGTTCTAACGGTGGAACAAGCTAGTCCACATGTTATAGTCTGACCAACAAATTTTTTTATTTCTTTTCGTGATATATTAGTAGTTGGGGCCAGTTGATTCAAGGGTTTAGTATCAATATATCAAGTGTTTAAACTAGTGTCTTTATTGTTGATTGCTAATTGATTGATTTAATACGGGAAGTTTGGTTTTTGATATAAAATAATAATAACAAATCAATCAATCAAAACGTGTACAACTAGTGCGAAAGAAACCAGTTGGGCCTCATTTCATATTAGATTTACTCTTGATGAAAATCACAAAAGCATTTTAAACCACTCATATTCAGGTATTTTGATAGTTTAAAATAATGAGAAAAAATCATGAATGTATATAATTAAATGTTTTTTTTATTTATTTTGCAATTATGTATACAAATAGATTTTATTGGTACAAATAGTTTTAGATATTGTAATGATGCAAAGTTTTTCTATAAACTATTTTGTTGTATTAATTAGTAAAAAAAAATTACAATTTTAATGAAAGAAGAAAACAAAAGAGTTCGCAATGTCATGATAAAACTTTCTTTGATCCTTGGATGAAAAAAAAAACACAACTTTGAATCTTTAATAAAGGTTTATTCAATTTTATAATTTGAAATGTTGTTCTATTGATGCTAGTTTATTATTTATAATAAAATATTTAATAACCTTTATATTTCTGGTATAATTCAACAAAATGATCATCATAAAATTAATCATGATTTTGATATCGTGATTAACCATGAAAATCATTAAAAAAATTTTCTAGAAATCATGACTATTAAAATGAAATAAATAAAAATATCAATATCCGGAATCAATATTAAAAATATATTTAAAACTTTGATCCACATATCGATGAATTAATCCAGCTTAAAAGTTAAAACTTTGTCTTGACACTTGATAAAATTTCATTTAAATAGTTATCAAATATTTCATATTGTTTTAATCATTATAAAGATTATTATTGATGAAAATATGAATTCCAAATATTTATACAATAATTATACAAATTTATTATTATTAAAATCAAGAATCTAAACATTTTAACAATGTTTTGATATTCAATTTTTTTCATGTTTATACAATTCTAGTTTACTTTCATTTTGTTATTGTTCTTGTTATTATCAACATCACTTTTGAAATAGTAAAATATAAAAATTTAAATAAAAAAAACACTTTATTATAAACAGCATTAAATTATTCAATGATTTTTATATTTACATCAATTTTCTGTATCTGGTAGAAAGTTTAGTCAATTTTGTACAAAAAGAAGTTTGTCCATCTCACATTGATTGCTGTTCAGATCTACAGACGAATTTTCTGATCATCTTTCAAACACCTTTTTTTCTTCTTTTTCTCCTATGACAACAAAGCTGGAATACTGATGATTTTGATTCAGGCTGTTTTTAAACTACAATTAAATCCTAATATGGATCTGTTTACCGATTTTTTTTTCCCGGTCAGACAGTAAATGAATAAATCTAAACTCATTATAAAGCTCGACAAATAGTCAATTTTCAGCATTATCATTGGTTTGTATTATTAGTCAAGAAGAAGAAGGAAAAAAAATATATATATATATATATTTTTAAAAAGAGCTATTCCTTCCGATATCTATATAGTTGTGACCGTTACTGACCGTTACACGCCACTTTAAAATTTCACAAAATATAATTGAAAATTTCATGTTTTACTCTTTTTTTTCCCCCCTAATATTCTAGTTATTGATTGATTGTTTTAAAAGAATTAATTAAAAAAAAATAGCTGCTTATAACTTTTTTATAAATATTTATATTTCTGTAATTTTTTTTTTTTAGCCATTCGACCCTGAACTAAAGAGTAAATAAAATTCAAGAGTTGGCCTACAGCTTCTGGAAAAACCAAAAAATAAAATAAAATAAAATAAAATAAAATAAAATAAAATAAAAATAATACGCTCACGTAATCTGCAGTTTATATTGAATATCTTTTGACCCATTTCACATGTCAATCATTGCTGATTCTTGAAGAATTGCAGAGACAAGCAGCATTGCTTAAAAGTCTAAAAGCAAACATCTAGATGATACTTTTGAAAGAAACAAATGAAATCTTTGAATAACTTTTTATTTATTATTTCTATACTATACTGGCACGCCATGTCGACTCGACGCACTTGAGCCCGTCGTCAGAAACAGGAAAAGCAAAAAGAGTCTGTATATACTCATGTGAGTTTATATATGTAAATATCCATTTACTGTTTTGGATCGCTTGATTTGCATTGAAGCATCTTTGCGCATATCGTGGTTCTTCAGGAATGGTTAGGCAGCCATAAATTCGACATTCAGAGAGAGAGAGAGAGAGAGAGCTTACGCAAATGACTCTAAAACAAATACAAGACCTTTCAGAGCAAAAGGGTTAATATGCACATTGTGGGCACAGGCTCCACATGAAATCAATAGCTACCGCACAAAGTTTGCATTCTCAGGTAAATTGTTTGCTTGTCTGCTTTCCAACCGGTGCGTGCATAATGGTATTAATCCCCCAGTTCTTTGTCTCAATCGCAATGACGCGCTGTTGAAAGCTCACTCTTGAAGCCTTCGTGATGACTGTTGATGGAAGGTTTTGTTTCATTCACAACTAGTACTGTATACTTCTAACCTGAAGTAAACGTATACAAGATATGGTGGTGATTTTGGTCTGCACTAAATTTTGCAACTGCTGCACTAGTTTGCACACACTAAACTCACAAGGCAGTGTAATCAGCAGCCCAGTGGTGCTTAATCAAGAATATCAATGGTGGATTCAATGATAACGACATTCACGAAGGTGTTGGTGAATAAACACTTGAAGACAGTGAAGTGAGATTGGGAAGATGTGTTGATTTTTGATTGTGTATGACCTTATTGTTTCACCTAATTTTAACATGTTTTGAATATAGCTTGTAAATTGTAACCACGATGGCTTTCATGAGTAGCTGACATTAATGTCAACATGATCAATGACAACATGTTTTGATGATGAATATCTTTGTGAACGGTAGCTCTTTGTGTTTTTGTATCATCACTTCTTTTGACCAGAAAAAAAAAAAAAAAAGACAATCAATAGCTTCTATATATTTCAAATAGTTTAAATTATTACCCAACATTTTCATCCCCGCCCGTAATAAACATTAGCCAACATTTGCATTCTATCTAAAAAGCTCTAAATTTACTATTCTAAGCTAAACTCGCGCAAATCCAGGCAATTTCACAAGAAAAAAAAAATAATAATAATAACAATAATAATAAAAAGACTTGTTTTTGTTTATTGTTTACCACTTGCACAGCCAAAGTTGAAAGATGGTCTCACAATATAAAAAGCAGCATATCTACTAATGCATCAATGTTGAAAGATTCTCCAAAATTTTGATATTCCCAAACTAGACAGTAAAAGAAGATAATTTGTAATTATGGATGTAAAATTAAGAAATTTATCAATATTTTTTATTTTAAAAATAATAAACAATAGAAAGAAAAAAAGTTAATCAAAATTATTCTTTAATATTTAAACAAGACTATCGTATAGATATGCCATGTCGAAATTCATGTTTAGTATAGAAGTGTTGTCTTGAAAAAAAAATCATGAGATTATTTTCATTATATTTTCATTATATTTTACTTTAATTTTTTTTTAAAAAAAATACAAAAGTAATATTTTATCATAATAAAAGGTATATTGAAAATTCAATAAATTATAAACGTTTTCATTGATATCAAAGGTATACTTCTAAAGTAGTTTTAACTTTATTGAATCAATATTTTTGGTTGAAAAAAAAAAAAAAAATACAAATATAATACAATACTGTTTTATTCTAGATATCATTAATATTCAAGTACTTTGATTTTTCAAAATTCATGGTATTTATAACTGTATAAAGCCTTTGAATTTTGTTTATTCAAATACTATTCTAAAAATTAAACAATTAAAACATATGAATCTTTCATTCAAATAGTTAACGGCTAATATTACATAGTGGTTTTTCAACATTATTTATTATTGACAATTTTAAAAAATCAATAAACTTATTTTTCATCTGTCCACAAAGTAATGAGTTTTAATCATCGTTACTTATAAACAGCTTAAACAAAGCTTTATTTGATAGTTAAATTAAAAGTGGTTTATTGCTTTAATCTCTAAAAAAAATAGATATGTAATGATACATCATTAACTGCTACCTATATACGTACTACTACTACTACTAATAATAATAATAATAAAACCTTTATTTGATTTTTAGCAAACTTTCTTTCCTTCTCTTTCCTTTTATTTAACTACAATTATTTCTTAATAAATAAATAAAATTTAATATTGTCTCTATATCTAAAAGGTTTATTGAAATAAATTATAATAAAAATGATAAAAGTAAAAGACATGTCGTTTAATTACTTATTTAACAAATTTAGCCCTTTCAACACGCTTTTAGAATCATAATTTTTTTTGTCTTATTTTAAAAACATTAAGAAAATAAAAAAATGATTTTTGTTCAATCAAAAAAGTAACGACACCAGCAGGACTCGAACCTGCGCGGGAAAATCCCAAAAGATTTCTAATCTTTCGCCTTAACCGCTCGGCCATAGTGCCTAATTTGTTGAAAGTAGACTAATTATGGTTAACATAAAGTATGTAACCAAATCAATCCTGATTTTTTTTTTTGATACTATTTGTCATTTTTCTGGATGTAACACCTAAATAGACAAAAATTACATTGAATATATATTTTTTTTTGTTGGATCAGCCTTTTTTTTTTTTTTTTTTTCACTCAGATTTTTAACCCAGCAGCTATGTATTACAAGAGGTAGCATGAGACGGGACTCCATGAATCAACCTTATCTCAAATTTATATAACTTGCCTGAGTGATGAAAACTACAATTAAGAATATAAATAACAATTCTTAATGATATATGTAATCTTTTAAATGTAACACTTGAACAGTCAAAAATTAAATCAGTCAATTTTGTTTTATTTCAACCATAAATCTCAATTAGATATATAGAAAATCTGTTTATTGTCCCTATATCTAAAGGTTATACTAATATATGATTTATACAACAAATGACGTAAGTAGGAAACATGTGGTTCAAATATTTATCTCATGGAGATTGACAAAGTAGCAGTCTCAGCGCGTTTACCGTTTCAGTATTCGATGGCACCAAATTCTTCATGATTCGTAAACCATGTGTAAAGGGAAATCTGTGATATATAAGGACTGATGATTAGTCTTTGACACACGGCAAAACATTTACAAGCCGCTAATTACAAGCAAACCTTTAACAAATTAAGTTCGATAGGGAATTTAATAACTTGACCACCGCGTTCAAACTTTTCTTAATGTAAAGTAAGATATGAAGGTCAAGTTCTGGAGAAATAGTTTTCAATACTTTACTCTATATGATGTAGAATGTAGTTCTCAATATTGTATTCTACTGTCTCTAATTGACCGCATTCATAGTTATAGTTTCTTTTACTAATGTTCCTCTTTTTCGTAACCTTTTTGCCATAAATTTGGTGCCATAGAATGGACTTTACGTTTTAGGCTTTTTGTTACTTTTTGTGCTTCTTTATATACCTATCTAGCTAAAACAATGTATTTATAAATTATAAACGTTTCAACAGAATTTTCGGTAAAAAAAAACTTACAGTATAAAAACTGCCATTGCCTTTATTAGGTAAAAAAAAAATCGAATTTGTATACTTTTATGAATATTTCACTAGATTTTGGTGTCGATCTCTATAAGATGAATAAATAAACTATCTATTTGCATAATTTTCATGACAAGCTCACTTTGAAAAATTGTAACCAAGATGTTTCACCTACTCACCGAATCTTCTAAGTGCGTTGAAATTGTTACTCTGTCAATCTTCTTATATGATTCCTGTATACCAACATCAATTTTACTTTGTTTTTAGATACACAACAAAACTTTTTTTTCTTTGTATTTCTACTAATATTACATTGAGTGTTAAATGAAACTTTTTTGCTTAACTATTGTGATAATAATTGGGGTTAAACATAAATTTTGATTTTATTATTTTCAACCATAATTATCTTGTTTGATACTTGCTTATATAGATTATCTGTATATTGAGAATCATTTTTGGTCCAGATTTAAATGTATTAAACTTTTTTATTGCATTTGCATCCGAATACCGTCACTGGATATTAAAATGTAAGAAATTGAACTTATTTTCAGTGTTTATTTTTTATTATTTTTTTTATTTGTACATTTGAAATATAGATATTATTATTATTATTTTTACATAAGAAACCAGTAAAAAAACACCTTAAGAAAAAAGAGCCTTAAAAAGAGTAGACTTTTAATTTTTAAACCATTTAATTTAGCTACAGATTATCTAGATTTGAAAAGAAAGATATGACAATACCAATACTTATTCAAATGTGTAATTTTTTGGTGCTTTTAAATTTGAATGACAAATAAAAAAAATAAAACAGATTTACTTGACTGTATGAGATAGAAAATCTAAAATCTGTTCATTGTCCCTATATCTAACTTGACCTGTACAACCTCTTTTTCTTTCAATGTTCATTTATATTTTTTTCAAAAAAAAAAATAAATAAAAATAAAAAATATTTAATTCAAAAAGAATTTCCAACACGATGTCTCCTACTTGTGTCATTTGTTGTATAAAATTATATATTAGTATAGCCTCTAGATATAGAGACAATGAACAAATTTTCTATCTTTTCAACACGGCCAATTCTTTTATAATAATTTCATTAAAACCTTCAAGTAGCTATTAGATGGTAATATTTTCATTTAGAAAACTCTATTTTTTTATTTCAATGAACATGAAGATTAATATGATTTTAGAAATTTTATAAATTTTAGAATCAATAGTAATTCAACCAGTAATTTTTTTTAATTGCTAAAAATCTCAATTTACACTTTTAAAACATGATTATATATGGTCTTTTTATTATTATTATTTATTTTCCTGGTCGTTGATGTAAAATTTGGTAAGCCATATATTTATTTTGTTTTAATGTTTTTATAACTTGATATGATATTTAATTCAGAATATTTTATACTGTTGTTGAGTTTTTTTTTCTCTTTCTTGTTTTGATATTAAATATTTTAAAGGTCAAGCATGATGAGTAAAATTTCATATTTGAATTAAACCAAGTCTTAATAGAGATGTAAAAGCTTGTAAAACCAAAAATCAATATATTTTAGTTTATAAAGAAAACAATTTCCAATCAACAGTGGATTCTTGTTTTCATCGAATAAACAGATTTTTTTAATATAATGATTACAACAATTTAGCATGTTATTATTAAATATTTATTTAAATCAAAATTTTTCTCAGTATTTTTTCTCAGTATTTTTTTCTCAAGTATTTTATTCATCTATAAAAAAGTAAAACAAAGATTCTTGATGAAACCTTTTACTCAATATCTTAGTACATAGTATTATATATCTATGTAAGATAAATATATCAATATCTCCATATAGTCATTAATCAAGACTATGTTCTTTTTTTCTCCTTTACTCAAATTATTATTTTAATTCACTTTATTAGTTCTCAATCTTTTTTGTTTCTTTTTTACCTTATTTTTCTACAGTCGTTGCTTCAATTTTAAACTCATTTCTTGCAACAATTTGAGTGATAAAAATTTAAACAATGAGAACACTTGTGAATGATTCCAGAGATCCGCGGTTTTTTTTTTTTTTTTTTTGGATTTGCTTACCTTTTTTTTAAATATATTTTTTTTAAATGAAACAGATGAATTGAAATCATTTCACATAAATCTATATATTCTCAAATCTCAATTTTTAATTCTCAAAAAATTATTCATCTTATAAATAACATATATACAAAGACACAAATATAAAGATAGGAAATAGTCTTGAATCAAGTTGTATGAGATCTGAGGCTATGTCTTGAAATAAAATTATTAAAATTAATTTCTGCTCAAGATTCATTCCGCAAAAGCTCATTTGGGAATTTACCATTCTTGAAACTTAACTCACTAACTATAGCCTCTTCTCTTCTTTTACCTGTGTTTATTTTAATTTTTAATTTTTTTGAAAAAAAAAAAAAAACTACTGTATCGGGAACATTAGTGTGATGTCGCAACACAACACCTGTTGTGCTCACTTACAGACCATTACTATGTGGATGTTGTGTTTGTCTACGTTACAAACATCAAGTTGTGTTCCTATATAACAATTTTTATTTATTATTTATGTATTATTTATTTTGTTTTATTTTTAATTTTTTTTTTTTTTGGCCACGCTGTAATTTCCTGGAATCGTCACGTATCGATAACGGCAAAGAGCAGAACTTGTTGCCAAGGTGAGCGTTGTTATCTGGCATAATAAGGAAATTATTTTTGTTCTGACTAAGCCCTGGTTCGACTCTAAGAAACCTTAAATGCAATTTTATTTTGTATTGTTGTTGTTTAGTAGAGTAAAAAAAAAAAAAAAATAAGTGTTCCTGGAATATTTATTATTTAGAATATCAAAAGATGATGAAAGTTATCTGAAATACCAGACTGGTATAATAATTTGCAAAATAATTGACGAATAACTAATTGAAACAGCTGAAGAAAAACTAAAGAAAAACCAAAGAAACAAGTAAATAGATTATGATTGACACTATTTTTATTAAATAGTCTGAATATTCATAATATTAGTTGAGAAACTGGAGAAACATTTGCAAATCAGCCGAGATGCATAAACATTTCATTACTTTCATTTCTAATCTAATCGTTAGCTATAACGGGTGGTGGCTATGGTGTCAAGGTTTATAACTTTTCACTGAAAGTACTGACTTTATAAGAACTTTAACATGATTCAATCATGTGCTTGTTTTCGCTTCAAAGAAAATAGTTCGTCTACGGACCCAATTAGCATTAATAACAATCGAAAGTCTACTATCACACAATCGATCTAATTACATCATTTACACCAAAGTTCAGGAGAAATGAAAAAGTCAACAAACACAACCTGGGTACAATCTCAATTAAAAACCAGAAAAGCATTGAGAATTGCTTCACCTGTCTCATTACAATACCTGGCAGCGCCACTGCCACTACTAAACCGCCAGCAGCTCATCGGTAATCTTTGTATGCGATAAGATCTGCCGAATTTGTTCGTTAGTTTTCTGAAACCCATTAATGAGTTCCTCCACATCTTTCATATCGACTGTGCTTCGGGCCATTGTGCCAGCCGCATTACCTTTTGTAGAAACACCGTCCAAGTATAGCACGTTTGCAACTGAGTCTGTTTCCATTTTTGCTTCTGCCCATGGTGGAGCTCTTGTTGACAAGTCTTTCTGTTTGCTACTGTCGACTGTAGTAGTTGCGGAAGTGGGAGCAGGCGGCACAGCCTCGGACTCGGATGAGTTGCGAACAAGCCTAATATCAGTAATTTGCCATTCAGTTGATAATGACCCGTGACCCGTTACTGCCTCACCGCGTTCGTCAAAGTCTACAATTACTGCGCCGGCACCGTTTTGTAGTATATCAATTGTAGGGTTAAATTCGTCGTCGCTGAAAATGTATTTAATATCTGGATATATAGTTTCTTGTTCAGTTGCTGAAGTAGATTTGACTACTACCATGAAAGGTAGAGCTGAAGTTTTCCAATTATCCATTAATAAATTTATAAAATAAATAGCTAAATAAATAAGTAATTAATAAATTGAGAAAGAAAGAAAGAAAGAAAGAAAAGGTGGCGATAATGATGAAATGAAATTATCATGATTTTAAAATGATTTCCCAGTACCGTCACGTGATTGAACTACTGTAGATACCTGATTAACACATCAAGAATGTTGTGTTAACAGAAATTCCGTTACATGTTCCATGTAATGCCACGCCAGCTTGGCAAAAAAAAAAAAAAAAAAAGCGATAGATCCCAAAGAGGCAAGTACCTGATTTGATTTGATCTATTACCGTTCATGAAAAAGTCAAATTTTTAAAAGAATAACAAATAATCATCATTGTCAATTAAATAAATAGTTGAATAAACAATTGAATGAATGAATGGATGAATAAATAAATATATAAAAATCATTACTATTAATTAGCAACAAAAATGTTATTTTGTAATGTTTTTTTTTTTTTTTTTTTATTAGAGAGAAAAGAAACGAAAATAAAAAATACGTTATTTTCAAGAAGTGGCAATATGTTTTAAAAGAATCGTTAAGCATCCAATAAGAATCTTAAATCAAAGCACAGGTTAAAATCAATAAGAATATTAAGAATAACAAGAATATTAAGAATATTAAGAATAATACCAATTAAAAAGGTTTAATATCAGATTAAAACTTCCAAGAGAAATTTGGCATGAAATGATAATTCATTCAAGCACAGCCTTGCATATACATATCTCTATATATATATAAAGATATTTGAAACCAAAAAGTATAAAACAGCTTTGCCTTCTTTATCAAAGAAATAAATTTTCCTGTTCATTATTCAAATATTCTTCTAGAATACGGATTGGGCTTTCCCTCCTTTTTCTTGATTTTCTTTTTCTTTTTCTCATTTATTCTTGGTTTTCTATATAAATATAGCTTTACCTGCTCTTCAGGGTTTTTCTTCTTACTTTTTTTACTCCTTTTATTTTACTACTACTACTACTACTACTACTACTTCTACTTTTTCTTCTTATTTGCATTTATATCCAACATCATCAAATGGTAGAAGGTATATCCTTACTGGAGCTCATCACCCTTACTTTTCAAGCAACTTTACAAACAGTTGTTGTTTGTCTGTTTGGATTCTTTGCAGCTGTATCAGGATTACTACCTCCAGTCGCACAACGATACATTTCACAGCTGAATGTGCAGGTATTCACACCATGTCTGATTTTCTCGAAACTAGCCTCGTCTTTGTCCCTTAAGGCTCTCGTAGACATTTCTGTGATTCCTGTGTTTTACGCATTTTCTACCCTAGTCACTTATTTTTCATCAAAGCTGGTCTCGAGAATCTTCAAGTTCAACCGCAGAGAAAGCAACTTTGTCACAGCAATGGGTGTATTTGGTAACTCAAACTCACTCCCCGTCTCCATCACAGTCGCATTAGCTTACACGCTTCCAAATCTGGAATGGGACAATATCCCTAACGATAGTAGAGACGACATTGCATCAAGAGGCATTTTGTATCTGCTCATTTTTCAACAACTCGGCCAAATGCTGAGATGGTCATGGGGATACAACACTCTTTTAGCCAAACCAACAGAAGAGGACATTATCAAAGAGGCCGAACAGCATATTTACAAAGGAAAATCTGTCAGCACAATTTTTGTCAATGAACAGGAACCACTACTTGCTGGCTCTAGCACTGTCAAAATCTATGATGAAACTATGATTACGACCAGCCCTAATACCACTAGAAGCAGCAGCAGCAGCAGCAGCAGTAGCTCGCAGTCATCTCTGTCTACCTGTCTAGAAATCAATGTGCCTTCTTCTGACCAAATGACTACTCAACTGAGCTCAGAAACTTATGACAATGACACACTCGAACTTGCCTTGGGAAAATCAAAATCTTCCGTTCAAAAAATTCTTGTTCCCTTTCGCTGGTTTTTAAGTGTTATGAATCCCCCATTGTGGGCTATGCTTGTCTCGATCATTGTTGGAGCTATCCCTTCAGTAAAACATGAGTTTTTCTACGCAAATGGATTTTTACAAAACACTGTGACTGCCGCCATTCGTCAATTGGCTGGAATTGCAATTCCTCTGATTTTGGTTGTTTTGGGATCTAACTTGGCTCCAGATGACACCGCAGCGCCGCCCTCTAAAAATTACAAGAAACTAATTGCAGGTTCTCTAATGAGCAGAATCTTTTTCCCTTCAATAGTGATTCTGCCTGCAGTTTCGCTTTGCGTCAAGTATGTTAAAGTGTCTATTTTCGATGATCCCATTTTTCTGTTGGTTGCATTTGTGCTTACAATTGCTCCTCCTGCAATCCAGCTGTCTCAAATCTGTCAACTTAATAAAGTCTTTGAGAAAGAAATGGCAGGTGTGTTGTTCTGGGGATATGTTGTTGTTACTTTACCTTCAACCATTGCAATCGTCGTTTTAGTTACTAAAGTCATGGAATGGGTGAATAATTCATAAATTAAAAACATACACACGCATAAGCTCATACATATATATATATATATATATATATATATATGTAAACTTGCTTCCAATGATAGGTTGGTCTACCTATATTGTTACGATGAAATGTCTTTTGTTTATTCAAGTTGCTGATTCAGGGTTTACTTGAGTTGTACTTGAATACATAATTTTTATTTATAATTATTATTTTTTCTTTATTGCATTAAAATCAGTTTAAAATTTGATGATTTTTTCTTTCTTCTTAATAGTTTATTTCTTAGCTTAAAAGGTATTGATCCGAGTTAATATGACCCTATCAGTAAGCTTAAATTTACTTTGCTACTATGTTTTATAATAGACCTTTTTACTTATCAAAAAGTTTATCACTTGCTCTAAAGACTTTTTTTTTTTTTTTTTTTTACATTAATGATTTTTTAAAGTAAAAGAAAGAAAATGGAAAAGTATTTTTTTTTTTAATATTGATCTTTGGAATGTAGATGGACCCGAGAATTTAATTTTTTTTTTTTTTTTTTTTTTTTTTTTTTTTTTGGTTGGGAAAGCTTTTAAGAGAGTCTTAGGCAGCGCGTTTTTTATTTGTTTTGTTTTTAACTTTTGTTTAAAATCTTGATACAACAATCTGTAATTTAAATCAATATAGACGTTTAATCAAGTAAAAAGTTTTAGTTGTATATATATATATATATATTATAATAGTAATCATTTGTTGCTTGATTTTTTTTTATTTATTAATTGCGGCTAGATATATATGAGTATTATAGCTCATAAAATTCATCATTTTAATGAAAAATATATATATGTATAAATTTTATTATAATCTGGTGATGCTTATTATTATTATTATTATTACTACTATTATTATTATTATTATTATTATTTTTATTTTTTGACTATATAAAATTAAAGAAAAAATATGCTTCTAATTATCTCGTGATGTACAAATTTGATTGCAACTAGTATTGGATCAATGCTGTTGATTGGTTTTTGTGTTTAAACCAAGTTTTATTTATTTATTTATTTACTACTTTTTACAAAATTAATAACTTTATATATATATATATATATATATATATATAAACCACCAAAAATAAATTGTCCAAATATCATGTTTTCCCAGTTTAAACATTTTTGGTTCGTACCTACATTTTGCTGCGTTAGGCTTATTGCAACAACTTTGAAATAAAAAAAAAATAACCTTATATTATTATTATCATTATTATTATCATTGTTATTATCATTTATAGCTGTGAAAGAAATATTTATGATATCAAGATAAAAAAACATTTATCGACTTTTCAAATCATGAAGAAAAAAACAACTATAATACTTTTAAATTTTTAACTATACATGACTCGTTTGTTCAGATTCATAGTTCAATAGTTTCCTACCTAATAAATAATTTTTCTCCTTATACAAATCCTTTGCTTTGGCCCACATCTCACAACCACAAATAATCAACATTCGAATCAGAGTTGGAAGTGCTATTATAACTTGAATTCCAATTATATTAGTCCATAACAACCAATCGAGGTGTATCCGCACATTTATCAATATCAAAAACGCTTTAATAACAAATAAATCTACCTTTATGCTATTAAAACTTTCCACCAGAGATTTAAAAAGCCGATTCAATCCAGTAGAGTAAACTGGAAGTCCTTGTGGTACAAGGTATTTCGAAAATACTAACTGATATTTGAATTCCAAAAGAATCACCCCAGCAATAATATAAAATATCAAACCTTCAAAAAATTCAATCATGCGAAATTCTATCGTAAAATTACTAGAAATTTCAATAGGACCGTATTTGAACTCATATCGCTGGGAAAGCCCCATTGATATTAAAATTGGCAGTGAAATTTGTGAAATTGGTGCAAAAAACTTTGCAACAATACTCCTGTAGCCAAGATTTTCAGCAGGAACATTCAAGGGAAGATAACGGACAGGAAAAGAACCAAAGAAAAATTCAGAAAGCTCGACAAGATACTTGTAAAATGATTGAAAAATACAAAAGCCCAGAAAACTTTTTGCAAAATAGTAAACTTGGTCAGTGAGCGACGATGACCCTAAAAATATCGTATTAAACGACCCCAAGTGAGATACTAATATGATGAATGAAAATAAAACAAATAGAGAAAACACAATTATCACAAGTGCCATTCTCAGACAAAACCATTTTGGAATATAAAACCCAAAAAGGTTAGGAAATTCAGTCAGTTCGATAGTCTCGGGCGCAGGACGAACGTTTGTAACACGAACAGCAGGTTTATTTGGGTAATAAAGGTCTTCCATATAATATCGTCCCTGCGTGTACGACTGACCGGATTCTTTGGTGCGCACAGGTATATCGTAATCACCATCTGCTGCAGTCACAGTCAAAACTTGGATTGAAACTTTTGGTAAATCTATATCCAATAAATACCAAAGACCAAGAACTTTTGTCGTGCAAAGAAATAAAAGAGGAAAAATATGTTCAAATAAAATTGATGAAATTCCTCCTAGAATTGAAAGCAGTACAAAAAATTTCAGAGTGTTGATATAAGAAGAAAATATCATTGTAAAATCCGGTAGTTGTAACTCGGATATATCAACAATTTGAAGCGTTACAAATCTTATAAAAGAGGATGAAAATAACGGCCAAAATATCATTGCTATTGAAATATTGAGAGTAAGTGCCGACAATAACATCTTACCAACTACCCTGAAATCATTTGTTAAAAATTCAAATGTTTGAATGAAACCCCTTTGAAATGGAAAATAAATAAAAGTCAAGCTGCCTGGGTATACCAATCCATAAATCATATTGGCAAGGCAGGTGGCAAGGCAAGACACTGAAGCACCAAGTATCCAAGCCCAGTGAAGATTTTGACTGACTAGCTTATCAACCGGCATCACTTGGTTAACGATAGATCCAACCATAAATCCATTTAAAATAGGAAATAAGATAGTAAATGATAATAAGCACAAAAACTTAAATGGCCATCTTAAGGTAATTGTATATTTAGGATTAAGGGAAAATGTATAGCCATTCCTTTGATAAATTTTGTAAGAAACATATAATTCATACAATAAGAATGGTACAATAAACTGAATGAACTTCCTGGTAATAGAATATTTTAACAAAGGCTCAGCTGTAAATAGTTGAAATATACTTATTTCACAAAATCTCCCAAGGATGGTCAAAAAACCAAGAATCCCGATTCCTTGTAATATGACTGAAAATGTCTTTAGACCCATCAAAAATAAAAATGAAATGTTCTTTTCTCCAAAAAATCCAAATAACTGAAAAATCACAGAACCGGAGTAAATTGAACTTGAATTCTGAATAAAATTGAAAAACTCTTGTTTGTTTCTTTTAAAAAGATAAACCAAAGTAGTTCCCATATCTTCTACTTGGCTGAAACTATCAAACGACGATAGTATATCTTTATTTCTTAAAGTAAGGCTCAAATCAGCGTATCTGCCTTTTTGCAAATCTTGGCTGTATTTATCTAAAAACAAGCTCAGTTCTTGCTTAATTAATTTATTGTCGTCTTTTTGATTTAAATCAAAGTCGACCATCATCAAATATGTGTTGATATCGTCAAGTTTTTCCAACTTTGAAACTTTAACTACGAATTGAAGATTTTGAAGATCTTTCACAGTCAAACAACCAAGAAATTCATCTGAAAATTTAGTTGAGGGATAAGTTTTTTTAAAAGCCTGTATCAAAGAGATAGAATCCATGGGGTTTCCAGCATTTAGAGGGTCATATATATGGGTTTTGTAAAAATGTCGATATTCGACGGGAAGTAAATCCGTATGATCAATTAACCTCAAAGCCTCGGGCAAAATTGTGATGCATTTATATACAATCATATAAAGTACTAAACCCGTTACTCCTTCAAAGAAATTTTGCAAAGACCAATAGCGCTCAAGCTCAGGAAGTCCATTTCCATTCTTAAATAGTAGCCAAGCTGGTATACGTATAAGATATCTAGCAGTCACTGCAAGAGAATAAAACTTCAAAAATCCCAGGCAAGAGGTCAAATATTTGATTGGAGTTTGAAGCACTGTTTGTAGTTCTCCAGCAACGCCTAATATAGGATATATCTGTAAACTTTCTTCACAGTATTTTAATTCATAACTAATCTCGGCTTGACATATAGGACAGCTCTCAATACTATTATTTTCTTGTAAAAAGCATGATTGATGAATATATTTCGATGTACCTGCGCATTTGCATGGCGTTAATAAAGGCTCAAAACCTTCACTCCAGCAGTACCGGCATTGATAACTTGAGCTATCTGTACTTTCTGTCGCCGACATGAGACTTATGAGATATATTAAGATAGTTTAAGCAGATGATGCAGATAAAAATTGAATGCGGTAGAGTAGAAATTTACCTAAATCACCGATTAGTCTTTATACTTGAGTTATGAAGATCAATATCCAATACTACAAGGTAAGGGTTTGAACAAGACATATTAGACTTGGTCCTATAGAAGTTCTGAATAATTGGAAAATCCTTTTTAAAATAGTGTATATTGTCAAAATTTAGCTGCCATCATTTCTAATTATAGCTGGAGTTGAGCTGTGAAATGGAGTAAAAAAAAAAAAAAAAGTTAATTAATCATATAGGTTGTGCCGATGAACAATGTTCAATGAAATTGTGTGTTAAACAAGAGATTAACAATATACTGCCAAAATTTGAAAAAGTAAATAAAAATAAAATGTAACTTGAATAAAAATATCGAGTTAGACAAACGTATATTTATATGTAAGAGTTATCTTGTAACCATTTTCGAGCCATGAAGTAAGTTTGAACAGATGGCAACATCATTGTTCCATTCAAAATAATTTCTTCAACTCTTTCCAAAGATACTCCATGAATAACTTCCATGAGTTCTTCTTCGTCTCTTGCTCGAGGATTTGGGTCCAAAGTAGGATCAATGACTACAAAAGGAATAAATTTGTTTCTTCCCCATTTGAGTTCTGAAATACCTTCTTTATCCTTTGGTATCAATCTAACAAGAGTGCCATCTTTTAAACCCATCTCTTCAGAAAGCTCGAAATTTGCTGTTTCTTCAATATCATTATGCTTCTTGGGATCAAATCCACCTGCAGAAAACGTATATTTGAATTGATTTGGCCCTTGCGCGTATTCAATGACCAGAGACGTAGTTTTGTCGGAGGTGTTAAATGGCATGACTGTAGCAAAAGCAGGATTTGGCACAGGATGGCCAGCAACATCCCAATCAACTACACGTCCATCATCATATCTTATTTTGCGAGAGTACAGCGAAACGTAGTGTTTATGAAGAAGAGTTTCCGAGACAATTTCAAGGGCGGGTGTGCCCTTATCAGCTTTTTCAGCCAGACGATCAGCGTTTGACATTATTTCTATTGTTATAAGACTATTGCAAATTGTAGTGGTTTGGATAGTAAAAATCGCAGTTAATGTTTAGTTATATATTTTCCTGTTTTAAACATCTTTCAAAGCTGAACAAGATATGACATATACTTTGGGAATATATTATACTGCAATCAAAAATACAATACAAACATGATAATTAATTATGAACTTTTCATATATAAATAAGATGTAGGCAAATTAAATTGGTTTTTTTTTTTTTTTTTTTTTTTTTTTTCCATTTCATCTACTAATTACTGTTATTATTTCATTAATGCTTGAGCATAGATATATACTATATACTATATAGATAAGTTATTTTCAACGGTAAAACATTAGACTCAATTACTCACTAAATTGCCATGAAGTCACACGTGATATAAATATTTAATGTGATATTAGGGTTATCTGATTTTTTTTTTCTCTTTTATTCTCGCTCCTTCCAATTTTTTAAATCATCATCGCATTTTATAGCTTGTTCATCAGCGTAAACCAGAAAATGTCTTCGGTGGATACATCGGCTGATGATGATCAGCTAATAAATCAAAGCGCAGAGACATGCCGTATTTGCAGATCCGAAGGAACAGAACAAGAACCATTGTTCCACCCGTGCAAATGTAGTGGGAGTATAAAGTACGTTCACGAAGAGTGTTTGATGGAATGGCTTAAACGATCCAACAATTCATCAGTATGTGAACTATGTAAAACGCCATTTACTTTTAAAAAAGTATACTCGCCAGGCATGCCAAGTAGCATTCCATTCACAACATTAATTGCCCGTATATTTGTCTTATTGATAGGGGCACTGAAGCGTTTACTAATAAACGTGAAAGAGTTACAGAAACACAAGCTGTATTTTTTATACGGAATCTGCGTTTTTGTACTTCCAATTATATTACGAGAAAAGCATTATATCGTGGTTACATACTTTGACAATCTTTTTGTCAGAGAAAAAGCACCCTTGTCTCTTCGCCACTCGCAGCCAATTGGACGTTATGTCCCTAATTTTGTGCTAAATATCCTGAAGAGCTCTTGGTTTGGGTTCAAGTCACACGATAAAATTTATTATTATCAGGTCTGCTGGATTGAGGGTGCAGCGCTATTAATCATGTATGCATTTGTTTTGTTGGTGTTTGGTTTAACGAAGGAATGGACTGTCCCGAATGCATTGGATGCTGAAAACGCCCAAGAGCCTGCATTTGAAGTTCAGCCGGTGTTTGCAAGGAGAGTTGAGAACATCATGGAAGATGAAAATGTGGAGCAAGAGCGTGTCATACGACTTGCCAGGCCTGTCAGAGGGGATGGTGATGTGTTTGATCCACTTTTGGAAGGACTGAATGAGCTGAATTTTGATCCTGAAGAAATTGAGGCGATCAGGAATCGTTTTCAAGAAGTCCTTCCTCAAATTCGCAATGAAAGAATGGAAAACAATGGTCAAGGAGATTTATACGATTTGACAGTTTATACATTCATCTGGATGGCATTCCTCGTTCTTCCCGAAAATATGTTTGTGATACCACTTAGCATTGCTAGAATCCATCTTTTGGTATTTGGAACATTAGCAGCATATATCTTCCACATTGCTGTTTATGCTGGTAACGCATTGGCTGATATGAGTCTGTTGGCTATTGACAAAGTAACAGGCTTGTCTTTGACGCCCCTCAACGAGATTTCAGAAATTTTCAAAGAGCCCATCGAGTTTGTTTACACACAAAAAGTTATTGATTTTGTCAGAACACCCCAGCCTATATCAGTTTCTTCCGGAATCGCATTTGCCTTTGTGGGCGTTTCTATTATGTCTGTTTATCTCAACAGGTACATCAATTCGTCTTTCCGTTTTGCATCTTCTCCCGAATACCAAAGAATTGAAAAATCAGTAATTCAGCTAATGGTTATGACTGGAAACGTTTTAAAAGTGATACTGATTACTTTCCTGGAGCTTGTCGCTTTTCCAATATTTTGCGGATTCTTGATTAAAGTGTCACTAATTCCGATATTCTCTGAAAAAGATGCTTTTGGAACTTTAATGACTCTTTGGAATGAACCGTTTAGTTATTCATGGCTTTTTTGGTTTGCTGGAACACTTTACATGTATCAGTTTGCAAAGTTTGTTAGTATGTGTCGAATTATCATGCGCTCAGGTGTATTGTATTTTATCAGAAACCCGCAAGACCCCAACTTCCATCCAGTCGACGAAATTTTAGTTCGACCAATCATGTCTCAACTCGAAAAGCTTCTTTTATCAGCTGTTATGTATACAGTGGCAATTGTAGTTTGCATCGGTGGGGTCATTTGGTCCTTACGTTTTGGCTTGGATGTTCCATTTTTACCTTTGAAAGACTTTTCATTTGGGCTAGGATTTCCCAAGTCCCATTGCCCATTGTTTTTAGCCGAATTAACTGATTTCAAACTCGAAAAGCTAAATTTTGACATATGGGTTGAAGTATTTAAGCATTCATGTCGAAAGTTGCGTCTATCTTCATTCATATTAGACAAACCCAATTCTAGAGAAAGAACCGTAATTCATTATGGGTCTTTTAAGGCTTGGCTAACTGGTGTGAAGCCAGCATCACCGGTCCCAGTTAGCTCTGAAGAAGCATCTAAAATAGATGAAAACCAGGCTGTTTATGTGCAAGATGGTACTTTTGTCAGAGCTCCCTCGAGTGATAATGTTTCACAGGCAAAACGACTGAACTCATTTATTGAGGTCACAAAAGAAGATGTGAGAATTGATGGAAAGGAAGATGGCCCCGATGATATTAAGGATTATTTGGTTTTATTTAGACCAAATAGGTTTTGGTTACGGATTTATGGGCTCTTGTTTATCATTTGGTTTGTTGGAGCAGTATTAATATTCACCATAACAGGCTTGCCATTAATCATTGGTCGTTATATTCTATTTCTATTAGGAGCTAAGTCTGTTTCAAATAACTTCAGAACTTTTTCCTTTGGATCAATTCCTACGCTAGCTGTGCTAATATCTATTGCTCAAAGAGAAGAGCTTCAGAAATTTATTTTAAAGTGTAAGAATGCGATTAAAGACTCTGTTAGTAATGGTTCTTCAAAAGTTTTGTTTTACAAGCTTGGCAAGTTGGCATTATTTTTGTTGTCTTATTATTTGTTGATTCCTACTTTGGTTTCATACACTTTATTCCAGCTGGAGTATTCATTTGAATTGCCTGAAGAACACTGTTCATTCTTTTCTAGTCGTGTTCTGGAAAACAACATCATCAATATGATCACATCACAAATTGTCATTTTATATGTTTTTATTCGACAACCAGCTGCGATACGTCCAGTCAGCAATATGGCAAATCTCATTATTGCAAATGGTTACATGGATATTGATATTAAAAGTGCAATTCAGTTAGCTGCAGTGCCTGTATCTATTATGATTGTGTATCACATTCTTCCTTTCATTATCTTGTTTTCTACATCTTTGTCTCTTTCCTGGAAAATTGAATCCCCACTTATTAGATTTGCAAATGAGAACTTATACTTGGCAGGATTTTTGACCCTTTCTTTTGGTGCAGTGATCTATCTTATACATAGGATTTGGATAAGTTGGCAGATGAAGGTGCGGGACGATCTTTATTTAATGAACCAACAGTTACAAAACCTTGAACGATGACATTTATGAAGGATATATTATTTGTAATTGGTGGTGTAAGTTTTAATATAAAAAAATTAATAGCATAGTTAAATTCTTATTTTTTTTTTATTTTTATTTTTTATTTGCCCTTTAAATCTAGATATATGGGTTTGTATACTAACGCTGTAGCGTATCTAATACCCTAACCTGGATACAAAGTCTGTCTTATGACTTGTGAGATGAGACAACAAGAGTGGCGCACTCAAGAAAAAAAAAAAATAATAAAAACATTGCACTCACCGCCAAAAAAATAAAACTTTTGGCTTCATGATGCGTTTCGTTTCTTTTTCTTTAACCTAACCGCCAGACAGAAAGCTCAACGCGTTTATAATTAACAGCTTATACATCTGGTAAGGACTTGAGAACACTAGTACTACTTGATAAAAAATTGAAAGTTCTATATAATAATTACAGCTTCAACGATTATCTGCTGAATATTGGTGTGAAGGACTTCTTTTAACCAAATTTACGCGTCACATTTGTTCACCACTCTTTTCTAATTTTTTATTTTTTTGGGTTCGCACCTCGACACGAACTGTGTTCATGCTTTATCTTTAATATCAAGGTCTTTAATTCGCATTTTTTTTTTTTTTTTTTTTTTACATTCAGTGGAATATTGAAAACTTCTCATGGGAGGCCTTACTATGGTTATGGCCCCATCTCAACTATCCAACACAGCATCTCGAAAACATGCATCTATAGGAAGACCTTCTAGTAGAGATCGCTCACAGCGCCCGTCAAGTAGTGAGCCATTAAGTAGGCCAGCTAGCAGCATACCTGCGACACGTACAGTTTCTTTTGATTCAACTCGCTTTATACCTTCGCGTAATGGAAAACGAAAATTTCCTACAGTACCTTCAAGTCAGCCAGAAGAAGATGATGGATTTGTATTTCGAAGGGATCCAAGTTCAAATCGCGAAACAAAAAAGACAAAACCAGTATTGCTGGAGCAAAATATCCCTTCATTTAGTGCACAAGAGTTCAAGGTACCCCCTTTACCTAATAGAAATAGTTCAAAAAATCAACATACTTCGAATCAAACGGAAAATCAAACAAAAAGGTCTCTAAGCTCATCTTCAACGGAACAAGAGTTAAATAACCTTCAAGTGAAGAAGCCTAATAGTGTCAGAACAGATGGAACAAAAAGGTCTGCTACTATAGGCCATACTGACACCAGTGATTCTGACCACAAAGTAAATCTATTACCAACTACACGATCTAGGTCCTTGGAGCTAAATGTCCCACCAGTTGAAGTAAAAAAAACCAAGAAACCTTCAATTTTTGATACTAGAATTGGCGAAGTTCCTAGCACACCGGTGGACGAGACACACCAACGCCCACCAGTTCCACGAAGCAGAGGTAATAAAATAAAAAACAATACACTTAAAAATGCTACAAAACGCATACCAAGCCGGACGGAAGAACCCTCAAGAACAAGAACTCCATCACCTCCTGGTAACTCAGTGAGATCTGAACAAATTGCATTGCCAACAGCAGACACTCCTATAATACGGAAAAACCAGCAAATGAGAAAGTCCAAGTCTGGTGTGCGGCGAAGTAGCTTAGGAAATAGAGGAAAGCGTGCAAGCTCCATTGGTAATGGATTTGAAGCTGTTCCACATGCTGATGTTAGTCCTAAATCGTTTTATAAACATATTGACGGGGAAATGTCAGAGCCTCAGCGAATGAAGCAATTACTGTTATGGTCTTTAAAGCGTGTCCTGGAATCTCAGGAACAGGCTTTCAACCAGGCTAAGGTTAATCCAGCAATTAGTGTAGAAGACAAAACGGCTATAAATGTAGCAAGATTTATTCAAGAAGAGATAGTTAAAGATGTGGAAGAAGGTAAAATTAGTACAAGTTGGTGGAGCCGGCCAGAAAATTTAGATCTTACAGAAACAATTAAGAAACCGAATTCTCAAAATATTCGAAATAAGGAAAACTTGGAAACGTTTAAAAAGCGTTACGACGATCTAATAAAGGAAAAAGCCCAGTGGGAAGCACAGCTTGCAGCTGTTAAACAGACAGCCGAACAGCTTGTATCGAATTCTGAATCAATTCTTTCACAAAAAAATCCAAAATCGTTTACACATGTTAAATCATCTAGTTTGGATCCAAAGATGTTGAAACGATATCCAAATTTAACTATAATAGATGAAGAATTAATTACTCCGCAGAAAGTTGGTAAGATGAAGCAAGACATATATAGTCTGGAAAAAGAAGTGGACAAACTTGACAACTTTACTCATCTTGCTGGATCTGTTACTACCACTGCTACGCTTTTTTCTACTAAACAAATGTCAGACGCATCTAAACAGTTAACACAAAAAAGCCAGAAAACACCTTTACCTCAAGATAGTTTAGTTAGCACTGCAGTTCAAGAAACAAAAGTAATACCATCTGATGATCTGAATGTTCCAGTCAGAGATATTTTGAGGGCTCTTACTCGCATTGACAATAACCTACAGTAGTTTATACAATCACTATCTTTTTGACAACTCATTTATACCCCTATCATATAATTGCATCCATTAACTGCTACTTAATTTTAATGACTTTGATGTTTGTTGTCTTGTGTTGACCAAATACAATTTACTTGTTAAAAATACTTCTACACAAGTTTTTGTATTTTAGAATTCTATATATCAAACCAGTACACCAACATCTGTGTCTGTATATATATATATATATAAATTTTTTTTTCACCAATCTTGTGTTCTCGAAGATGGTTCAATTACTGCCTAAAAAAAATTTCTAATTTAGATTTTGCATTAAATAAAGTAAAAAAATTGTTTTAAAATAGACTTTCAAATTTTTATTATAAACATCTATAGAGATTTAACATACTTTATCTTTCATCACTATTATAGACATCGACATGATTGCGAAGTACAACTTAATGCTCATGCAACACATGGCGCAGATAAGTTTGAGATGGTTAGAGATCCCATTGGATTTAATAAGGTTTGTTACCCTACTTTTCAGGTTTTCATTACCACCAGCCATGAAGAATAAAAGAAAACGAAAAAAAATACTTCTCAAAACCCTCCTTCCTAGCATACTCAAAAACAATGTCGTTCTTCGGCCTTGAAACTGTCGTCCCGGAGGGCGCTCAACAAGAAGAGTATGATTTTGCCGATACATACGATGATTTAGCAACAAAATTAGTTGAAGACAATGACGATTTAAATGCAGAAACTTTTGGAGATTTTTCTATTGATCAAGACTTTGATTTTGCAGGTCAAACTGCCAGAGTTGCTGATACTCTAGACGAAGAACAGCATGTTTTTGCAAGATCCGGAAATCCTCATTCTTTTCAGCAGCCTGCTTCCAACACCCCATCAACAAGTTCTCGCAATTTTCAACCTATTGCGTCTCTATGGGGACCAGCTGAACCTCAACAAACTCAACAACCTGAGAGACCTAAAATGCTTTCTCTTGAGGAGCTAGAGGCACAAATGATGGCGAACAACCAACAACAGCAGCAACAGCAGAATGCTATTCCTCCTCAAATGATGAATCAATTTGGTTATTCAAATATGCCGTATCCTGTCAATAGCAACTTTCCAACTCAGGGCATGCCTCCTCCTCCCCAGGCGTTTCAACAAGACCCTGCTTTGATCAGGGCTGGTCCTATACAACAATTTCAAAACCAACAGCAATTTGTTCCTCAATATCAACCTCCTCCTGAAATGTTTTTTCAGCAGCAGCAACAGCAACAGCAACAGCGTCAAAATAATTTAACATATGATCGTGGAAATGTTCCTCCTCAAATGAATCAAGAGGGGCGTCCTCAGGACCCTGCAGAAGTGGAGAGATTGCTTAGAAAAAGTAGAAAGATTGCACAGATTGTCAAGTACAATAATCTAATGAGCTCTTGGGACAAAAACTTTATCACCAGAATTCAGCTACAGCAAATTGTCACAGATGACCCGTACAATGAGGACTTTTATTATCAGGTTCATAGTGCAATTCAAGCTCGTAACAATCCTCAACAGCCTCTCAATTCATTTGCCAAAACGTATTTATTTCAACGTGGACAGCGTAATGGACGATACAGAAAACATGACAACCCTTTGCAACGCATGCAGCAGCAGGTTCAACAAGCTATTGCTAACGCTAAGGAGCATCCTAAGACCGAGCAAATCACTTTGGAAGGTGCCCTGGGTAAGATTTCTCTTGGTAGTGGTAAACGTCCTCGTCAAGCACTTAGCTTGAAGAAGATTGATTCTGATAACAAAGAATCTACTTCTACAGTTCATGCTTACGATTTGAGAAGTTTGCTTAAGCTTATTGAGTCTATTTATACCACTCTGCTCGAAATTGAGAGTCTTGAAAGATCTAGACCACAAGTTACTGCAGATGGTCAAACTTCTGAAGATAGTTCAGTTGACGAATGGCAAAGTAAACTAAATGTCCAAATTGAAAAGCTTTGGGATGAGTTACAAGTTGTTACTACTAATGACTCTGATTCTAAAGAAGTTCACCCTTTTATTGCAATTTTGAGCCATGACAAGGGTAAAAAGCTTGTACCAAGAATTTTCCGACATCTTTCTCAAAAGCAACATTTGACGATTCTCACAAGAGTTATTGCACATATGGACACCCTTGATGTCATTAAAAGTGGTGCATACATTGATGGTCAAGATCTTAAGCCTAAAGTTAAGGAATCTATTGATTTATTTTCACAAACAGTTCTTCCTCCTTTAGTACATCTTATTTCTGAGTCGCCCTTTGACGTTGTAATTGGATTGCTGGAAATTCTAATCAATTCAAATGATGTTGTTCTTGTTGGATCTACGAAAATTGGTCTCGCGTTCTTGACAGTTTTGATTTCTAGGGCTGAACTCATTAGTCAACAAGATGAAGTAGCTAGCGAGGATCTTGATAGTTGGCAAACTACCTTCAACACTTTGTTTGTTAAGCTTCAAGGTCATCTTTCTGGTATTTTCCCACCCCGTAATGTTGACGATTCTTACGTATGGCATTTCCTTGCATCATTAGCTTTGGCAGCTAAGCTTGAACATCAAAGAGTTATTGTGGACGAAGTTAGAGAAAGAATCTTTGGTACTATGGCTGAAGCTAAAGCTCTGCCAGCTGAGCTAGGCGCTCAAAAAATCTCCAATTTGAATTTATTCTTAAATGTTATGGGTCTAAACGCTACAACAACTGAGATTGGTGAATTAAACCCTTAATGATTTTTTTTCTTTGTGTTAATTTTTTTCTTTTGGTAGACTATAGTTTGAAAAAAAAAAGTTGTTCGGTAATGGCTTTATAATTAGTTGACTTTATACGTTATGTAATGGTTTTTTTTGGGCTTAATTGCATTTTTTTATCATTTTCTTTATCGTGATCTTATTTAGAACTTTTATTAAAAGTTGGTTTAGTAATATGTTGATATTAATTGTTTTATTTTTTTTTAAATAAAAAAGATTTAGTTGGTAAGTATTCCGTAGATTAAAATTGGCTTAAGAGCATTGTCACACATATTATGCGGTCTGTGATTGGCTGTGGTTTCCGTCAAAGAAAAAAATTCTTCTGACAGCAACTATTTTCACTTTCACTTCCATTTTCACTTTCTTTTTTTTTTCTTTTCTTTATTTCTCATTTAATTTTTTTTTAACCATCAACACCGTCAATTTCATTTCACCATATATACATACACATATACAAAATGTTCAGATCTTCATTAGCAAAATTTGCCAGAATCTCAGTTGCCAGACCTGCCATGGCTGTTAGACCTTTGGCTGCTCAAAGATTTGCTTTCGCTCCTAGATTTTATTCAGATGGTCCTGCCCCACTGACCAAAGACTTTGTCTTTGAACGCATTTCCGGACTTTTGAAGGGATACGATAAGGTGAGTAATAATAAGTGATCAGTCATTTAACGTTGAAGGTCTCCAAAAAGTCAGCTTTTGGAATCTGTTTGGAATGGAATAGAAGAGTATGCTGTGATGAGCTAGAAAAAACACACTGAAAATTTTGATTCTTCCGTGAAACGCCAACTTTCGTAACTGAGGCATACTCCATGTTCCATTGATATCTCTTCCAATTGAAGATGCTGGTACACTTTTGACCATTTGTGTTTGCAAATGCTAACTAATTTTTTTTTTTTTTTTTCATAGGTTGCTGAAGATGCTAAGCTTGTGCCTGAGACTTCTTTCTCACAAGATCTTGGTTTGGACAGTTTGGATGTTGTTGAGGTTGTTCTTGCTATCGAAGAGGAATTTAGCATTGAAATTCCTGATGCAGAAGCTGATTCATTGAAGACTATTGGACAAGCAACAGAGTACATCTTGAAGCAACCTGATGCTTTGTAAGCTATGCTGATGCATATGTAATATATTTCAAGTCATTATCTCTTATATCATTTAATTTCATGTCTGTTTTATGTCTATTAATCTGAATATGGTAGAGTAGGTTCTGTTACAAATAGGTTATACTTGAAATCTTATGGTAACCCTGAAATGCTTTTTGGTTGGTATATCTGTTAAATTCGGGATAAGAATACATGGCCACACGAATTTGAAATAAGCTGAAAATATTATTGTAAATATCTATTTAGCAATGTATCATCTTTAAAATTTCTGAAAACACAAATTATTTTGCAATTCAGCATTTAATTTACTAAAGGAGGGAGTAATTTTGATTTGTATATTTTATAGTAATTGAAAATCAAATAAATAGTTTTACAAACAAAAACATTACAATAAGAACAAGATACTAAAAAAAAAAAAAAAAAAAAAAAAACTTGGAATGACAGTTTATCATGAATTATATCAAGTTAGTTTTTTCCATCAAGTCTATAACTTTTATATTAATTTTGTTTTTACTATTTTGCAAATATTTATATCAACAAAAATGGTAAGATAAGTACATTGTATTTAAAGATGAAATATACAAGCATCTAAAATGGTAGAGAATTAGGTCAATATATACAATAAAGCTTTTGAAAAAAAAGCTATAAAATATTTTTAAACATTTGGATTGATCACAGCATAACTTTTGATACCAAAACAATATCTAGTCCCGATATATATATACATTGAACGTATATATTAGATATTTTGGACACAAAAAAAATAATGGCAATGAAACAAATATCAAGTCAATAGATTTGTCTTGCAATTATTGTTCACAATAGTGTTTTAGGACTTTTCATCAATAGTAAACGTAGGATTATTTTGAACAATTCCTTTCTTTGATAGTCCCTTCCAAGCCCAATCCACCACCGAATCTGGCATCTCCACTCTACCCGAAAACCCTTCCACAAATACTCTGTCTTCTGTGCCCATTTGTGCACCACCAGTCATTCTTACATATTCATCAGCAATTGCTGCTGTACTCCAGAAACTGAGTTTTCTTAGGCATGCGACAACAATTCCTGTGACGTGAGTCCCGTTCAAACAGTGCACGTACAAAGGTGCCTTTTGCGCATCCAGCATGTGCTGGCATGCTACACGCACTGTTTTATGATCCACAGGCACGTTTTTCTTCTTGGTGGAAGCACTAGAGGGCACATGTATGAGTTCGATATCATTTGCTTCGGCATATTTCAAAAGCCAAGGGTCGCTGATTGGTGAAGGTGTAACAGATATGATTGTTTTTAGTCCGAGTCCGTCTAAAAATGCTTCGTTGTGAGGTCGAGGATAGCTGCCACGGTATAGATCAGGTTGTACTAATGAAAACCGTAGTGGTGGATGCAGTGAATATTCCAAATTTGACATTGTGAGGTGTGTGTGTGTGTGTGTGTGTGTAATTTTCACTGTAATCAAATGTGTTATTATTATAATTATTATTTTTTTATTGTTATTAGTATTATGATTAATATAATTATGATTATTACTATTATTGGTAATGTAATTATTACTTTGGAATTAAATCAAAAGTGCAAAACGTCGAGTAAAAAGTAGTAAACATAACTAAAAAGATCAAGGGTTCAATTGATGGGTGGTTCTTGAAGATGTAATTTGGAATAAATATTTTCAAGCTTTTGTATCAAGTTTTAATGTTTATATTCTATGACTCAAGTTTTTGGCTCATAATATATTACCTCATCACAATGAAATCTTTCAGCAAGTGAGGCTGAACGATAACTGATATGAATCATATATATATATATATATAGTACTACTGATTAATTTGTAATTTTTTTTTCCTTTCAAGCCGAATCATAATCAAGTTGCAAATCATGTCTACATACTTGGAAACTATATAGTTAATACTTCTTTCATTAACAATTGTTCTAATGTTTAAATATGTATACGATATCATAAATTGTATCCTATAGGTGGCCTCTTATCTCTTTTAGTATGAACGGCGTCCTTGTTTTGTAAAGTGATGCCATCTATATTTTATACTTTTTATGGAGGTTTTTTTATAGTATTTTTTCCCTCTCTCTTTTCGTTGTTATTAGTAACTACTCTTGGTTCTTTCTGCTCCCCCCTTCTCCCCATAGCATAACTCAACATATCTCCTTATTTTTTAAATTTATATTCCATTGAAATTATTTATCAACATATTTATACTAATAAGCATTCTATACTTATTATTACCGCGTTTGAATCATCAATTAGTTTCGTCGGAATTTCTTTCATTTTTTTTTTTTTTTTTTTTTTTTTCAAATTCCCTTACCCCAGCCGTGCCACCGATACCAATGTCACAATGAAGATTCGGCTACAAACATATTAAAGTACCTGTACTGCTCATTTGTTTCCTTCTTTTTTTCTCTATTACATTTTTACATCTAGCTTTACTCACATTATACATATATAACTATATATTTCTATCTTTTTTTTATTTTTTTATTTCAATTTTTTTATTATTATTATACTTGCTTTCATCTATATTTGCTAAACCATGTCTTCCTGTTCGGAACCTTGGTGGAATTATGATGATCTGAGCTTATGTTTTAGGCAACGGTATGTTTGATTTCATGTTCATTCATGTCAGTATTGATTGATAAAACTCTTCATTAATCCCTATTGAATCATTCTGGTAAATCAAAACTAACATATTTATTAATCAATAGATACTTGCAAGAGTTTCCTTCGTACATTATTTCTGCTGCATCTTTGGCATTTTTCATTTATTCCGCATATCCCAAATACCAGCGAGTCGAACAATCTTTGGAATCATCTAGTCTTCTTCTCCACACAGAAGTTCCAACGTACGGCACCATCCAACCTACAACAACCAATGAGGATCTCCAAAATATACCCTTCACTCCAAAAAATGCATCTTTTGTTACTGTCACTCGTTCAAATCTAGAAAGATTCCGACTTTCTGTTGAATTGATTGCTGCTGCATTTTTATTTATTTCTTCTTTAATAGCTCTCATTACCCCCGAAATCTCTAGTGAATGGTCAGATGTTGAATCAAACGGACTTTATGCTCTAACTCTTCTTTGGTCATACGCTCTGGCCTTGGTTTTGATCAGGATATTCTTCTTGAACGCTAAAATATCTCCTAAGTTAGGACTGTGGAGAAATTCAACATCTTTGTACCTGATTTCTTGGCTTTTGTATATTCCCAATTTTAGATCGTCCATAGTTCACCCCTACTCTGGTAAATCACAGCTATTTTACATTTCGCAGTTTATAGCAATTACTATTTTATTTTGTAATTCATTTTCTGCAAAATTCGCAGATAAGTCAGTTAAACTCTTTGTTACTCCTGGTCTCGAACCTTCGCCGGAGCCAATATCATCTCTTTTCGCTCAAATGTCATATTCTTGGTTTGATCCTATTATTTGGAAAGGGTATTTCAAAGATTTGAAATCTTTCGATATTTGGGAGCTTCGTGAGGATGACCATTCTTATCACGTTCTTTACAATTACCGGAAAATTGTGACGGCTGGCGGTGTCTTGTGGAAAATGATGATTTACTTTAGAAGATATTTGGCTGTATCTTTCATATGGGCAGTTCTTGATTCAGTTATTATTTTTGCACCTCCATTTTTAATGAAATCTATTTTGGAGTTTGTTGAAGATACTTCTCGCTATCCATTAAATATTGCATGGTTGTGTGTTGTTGGTATGTTAGTAACCGGGGTTTTGGCTAACATTACTTCTGGGCAATCCTTGTTTATTGGAAGAAGAATTTGTATTCGTATTCGTGCAATTCTGATCGGTGAAATTTATTCAAAAGCTCTTAATCGAAAGATATCCTTGGCTAGCGAAAAGAAGTCTGATGATAAAGATAATGATGCCAACGATAAATCTGTAAAAGATCAAGCCAACCAAGGAACTATCATCAATTTAATGTCTGTGGATGCTTTTAAGATATCTGAGACAGCTGGATATTTACACTTTTTTGTATCGGGGGTTTTTTCAATAATTTTTTCCATTATGTTCTTATATAGAATTCTTGGCTGGAGTGCATTTGCTGGTGCTTTCTTAATGGCGCTTCTTCTTCCTATCAACGTTAGCATCTCAAAGTGTATCAAGGGAATTCATATATTTGTAATGAAGGCTACAGATAACAGAGTTAGAAAGCTTAATGAACTTCTTGAAAGTATCAGAATTATCAAGTATTTTGCCTGGGAAACTAGATTTTCTGATGATATCAAGGATCTTAGAGCTAAAGAGTTGAAATTGAGGTATAAACAATTTTTTATGTGGTCTATTTCCTCAGGTGTTTGGAATCTCTCCCCAGTCATTATTACATTGATTACTTTCAGTTGTTATACTCTTGTACAAGGTGAAAGGCTTAGTGCCCCAATTGCTTTTACGTCACTTGCACTATTTAATATATTGAGGTCTCCAATGGAACAATTATCTGGAATGATCAACAGTGCTTTGCAAGCGAAGGTTGCGGCAGATAGAATTGAAGCTTTTCTAGGAGAACCAAACACTTCTAAATACAATCAACTTGAAATGCCTTTAGAAGCAGGTGCACCAACTATTGGATTCAAAAATGCTTCATATGCATGGAACTTGTCAAATGAGAGTGATTTCCGTCTTAGAGATATTGATATTGATTTCAAAGTAAACACTTTAAACCTTATCGTTGGGCCTACTGGGTCTGGAAAGTCATCATTACTTTCTGCTCTTCTTGGAGAAATGGAGCTTCTTCAAGGACGGGGATATTTACCCAATGCTAGAAACCGCGAAGATGTCAGACCTGATATTGTGAGTGGATATGCAGAAACTACTGCTTACTGTGCTCAAAATGCTTGGCTATTGAATGATACTTTGAAAAACAATATCCTTTTCGGTACTGAATATGATGAAGCTAGATATCAAGCAGTTATTGAGACTTGCGCACTAACTAGAGATTTAGAAATTTTGGATGCTGGCGATGAAACTGAGATTGGAGAAAAAGGTATCACACTTTCTGGTGGGCAAAAGCAAAGAGTTTCTTTGGCCAGAGCCGTTTATTCCAATTCTAAATTCTTATTGTTAGATGATTGTCTCAGTGCAGTTGATTCACATACTGCTATGAAAATTTATACTGATTGTTTGTCAGGTCCTCTATGTGCATTAAGAACTGTAATTTTGGTTTCTCACAATGTTGCTTTGACTGTTTCGCATGCTGGATATGTTGTTGTTATGAATAATGGTAGAATTGCAGGTCAGGGAACTCCAGCTGAAGTAGCCGCCAAAGGCTTGCTTGGAGATGATGAATCTATCATTGCATCTGCCTCTGCCTCTGGATCTGCTACTAGAGTCCAATCTTTTGCAGACTTACAGTCTTCAAATGTCATGAAATCTAATGATGTTACCAGGGCTCTTGAATCTACAGGAGAAAACGACGGACAAGAAAGAAAGAAAACTGACGGCAAGCTTATTAAGGAAGAAACTTCCAGCGAAGGCAGTGTAAAATTGAAGGTTTACAAAGAATACTTTAAAGCAGTTGGGTCAATATGGTTTTGGATCGTTTTGATAGTTACTTATATTAGTGTTCAGGTCATGAATATTCTTCAGTCTTACTGGATCAGAATTTGGACAGTAGAAATGGAGGATCAAATTGTCAAGAATATTCACACCATGACCAAACCAGATAGATTTGTTTCTCCTTTTGGGTTTGATACTCTGTCCATACCCGCTTTTGTTCAAGATATCACTCCAACCAGTACTCCTCAACATCATTCAACGACATATTATCTTATGGTTTACGCTCTTATTGGTGTTCTATACAGTCTCATTAGTACATACAGAACATATACCGCCTTCCGCGGAGGTCTTCATGCTTCTGCACTTATTTTTGAAAAAACGTTAGATTCAATTGTAAGTGCCAAAATCAGATTTTTTGATTCTACACCTATGGGAAGAATCATGAATCGTCTTTCTAAGGATGTTGAATCTATTGACCAGGATTTAGCTGCAAATGCCAATGGTACCTTGAATTCAATTCTTTCTGCTGCCGCTGTTACTGTTTTGATCACTTTAGTTACTCCAAAATTCTTTTTTGCAGGAATATTGATCCTTGGATTATATGGAGCTATTAATACTTTCTATTTGACAACATCTCGTGAGTTGAAAAGAATGGATTCCATCAAAAAGTCCCCTATTTTTCAACAGTTTGGTGAAACTTTGAGCGGTGTTTCAACTATTAGAGCTTATGGAGTCACTTATAGATTTACAGAACAAAACTTGAGGAACCTTGATGAAAGCAACAGACCTTTCTTTTACTTATGGCTTGCAAATCGCTGGTTGTCTTTCCGCATTGATATGGCTGGTTCCCTTGTATCTTTTTCAGCAGCTGCATTGGTACTCTTAAGTCTTGGTAGTATTGATGCTGGTCTCGCCGGACTTTCCTTATCATATGCTATCACTTTTAGTGAGAGTATGATTTGGGTTGTAAGATTGTATGCTATCGTTGAAATGAATATGAACTCTGTTGAACGCCTTCAAGAATATATGGAAATTGAAAAGGAAGCACCAGCTGTGATCCCTGATTCTCGACCCCCTCCAAACTGGCCCAGTAAAGGTGAAATAGAAGTGGAGAATTTATCTTTGAGGTATTCGCCTGAACTACCTCAAGTTATTGAAAATGTTACTTTCAAAGTTGATTCATTTAATAAGATAGGAATTGTAGGACGTACTGGGGCTGGAAAGTCCACTATTATTTCAGCCTTTTTCAGATTTATTGAGGCAGACTCAGGAAAAATTGTTATTGACGGTGTGGATATCTCACAAATTGGATTGCATGATTTAAGGTCAGCACTTGCCATTATTCCACAAGATCCTACTTTGTTTGTTGGAACTATTCGAACGAATCTTGACCCATTTGGAGAATATACAGATGAAGAAATTTTTGAATCTTTACGTCGTGTACATCTTATCAAACCTTCTGATACCGAGATGGAGGGTGAGAACAAAAACCAATTCCGCGATCTCAGCAACACAGTTACAGAAGGTGGACACAACCTTTCACAAGGTCAGCGTCAATTGCTGTGTTTAGCAAGATCTCTTTTAAAAACACCCAAGGTTCTTCTTCTTGATGAGGCAACGGCATCAATTGATTATGCCAGTGATGCTTTGATTCAAGCAACTATTCGAAATGAATTTGGAAATAACACTACAATTTTAACAATCGCACATCGTCTTAAAAGTATTGTCGATTATGACAAGATTTTAGTATTGGATCATGGTAAGGTTGTTCAATATGCACACCCACATGAACTTTTGAAGACCAAAGAAGGAACATTTTACAGCATGTGTGAACAGTCTGGTGAGCTTTCACTGCTCGAGAGCATTGCAGAGAACGCTTGGAATGAAAAAATATCTGCTTTGCGCTAAATATAATAGATGTTAAAGAAAACATTAATACATTATATGATTGTATAATAATGACTCTAGCATAAAAAAATAAGAATTGAATAAAAATCATATAATTAAGTCAACTTTTCTTTAATTGGTTTCATACTTACACTTTTTTTTCCTATTAAACCAATTTTGTTTGGTGATGGAATGGAATAAAAAAACAAAAACAAGTATATGTCAGAAGAATCATGACAAGTGGCATGCTTGTATTTTCTGAGATGAAATGAGAGTTACCTGCACCCGATACTAATCTAGAATGTATTGAAATAAGATCAATAATAAACACAGTCGCCTTTATGAATATTGTTTGCAATAATAATAATTCAAAAAAGCTATGTGGATTAGTTTTGAGGTTTGATTCCAAGACGTTCTTCCTTCGTCATAGCAGATCTGTCTTTCTTAATAGGCTGCGAAGAAACACCAGTTTTTTGTTCGTTTTCTTTACTCTTCTTTTCATCAAAAGCAATTACATCTTCAGTGGTAAGACGAATAGTAGTGGGTGGTCTTCTTAGCATGATAAATTGTTGTTGTTATTTTAAATTTGATTGTGACTGATGGTGGTAGTTTGATGTAAGAAGAAGCAAACACTTTGCTGGAGAAAAGAAAAAAATGAAATCCTAAAACAGACTTTGCGGTTAAGTTGTTATCATCCGCATATACAATAATGGCAGTTTTTCAAAAAAGAAACAGGTATAGGGTTTGTGTCTGGGGCAACGGGGCACGAACCGGATCATTATGATTTGAATGAAACGGAGCCCCCTAGTGCACCCGACACCTTTAAGGCGTTTCATTTATATATATATATATATATATATATTTTACCATCGACAGAACAAAGACCGAGCTTGTGATAATAGCCGAATTGAATCTCGTCAAAAGCGTAAAGTCGGGCATACATATGTTTGGTAGTCTGAGTCTGATACACCTTAGTCAATTATAAGCTCTACTCTAAACTTTACTTGTTTTTTTTTTACTCAGAACATTTTTTATTTATTTATTTTCACTTCCGTGTGTCTAGATTTTTTTTTTCCCATACCACTTTGTATAATTCATTAGCTCGCAAATGGCATCACTAGAAGACTTGATTCCTTTGGTGAATAAGTTGCAGGACTTGGTGTTTAACACCATTGGCTCAGACACACTTGATCTACCTCAAGTTGTTGTTGTTGGATCTCAATCCTGCGGCAAATCATCTGTACTGGAGAACATCGTTGGCCGTGATTTCTTACCCAGGGGCACTGGTATCGTTACTAGAAGACCTTTAATTCTTCAGCTTGTCAACATCCCATCAAATAAGCCAACTCAGCCAGAATTACCAACTACGCCACAGTTCTCTTCTTCATTTGAATTAGGCGGCGCAGCGGCCGCCGTCGGTACTACTGGTCACACTGAAGTCAATCCCCATCACAGACTTTCTCAACCAGCACAATACGAAGAATGGGGAGAATTTCTTCATATTCCTGGCCAGCGCTACTATGATTTTAGTCAAATTCGTCGTGAGATTGAAATAGAGACATCTCGTATTGCGGGTAACAACAAAGGTATCAATCGACTTCCCATAAATCTGAAGATTTTCTCTCCCCATGTTCTTAACTTGACCTTGGTTGATCTTCCAGGTCTAACTAAAATTCCTATTGGAGATCAACCTACCGATATTGAACGCCAAACTCGCAATCTGATTTTAGAGTACATTGCGAAGCCAAACTCAATCATTCTTGCGGTGTCTCCAGCAAATGTTGATCTTGTCAATTCTGAGTCTCTGAAGCTGGCTCGTCAAGTTGATCCCCAAGGCAAAAGAACTATTGGTATTTTGACCAAATTGGATCTTATGGATCATGGTACTAACGCCTTAGACATTTTGTCTGGTAATGTATACCCTTTGAAACTTGGATTTATTGGTGTTGTTAATAGATCTCAGCAAGACATACACGCCAACAAACTTTTGACTGATTCACTGGCTGCCGAACGTGAGTTTTTTGCATCACACCCAGCCTACAAAAACATTTCTCATCGATGTGGAACTGCATTTTTGGCTAAGTCACTAAATCATACGTTGATGGGTCACATTAGAGATCGTCTTCCTGACATTAAGGCTCGTCTCAATACATTGATGGGCCAAACAGAACAAGAACTTGCTTCTTATGGAGATGCAACTTTCACTGGCCCTGAGAACAGAGGCGCACTTGTTTTGCAATTAATGACTAAGTTCGCCACGTCTTTTGTTACGTCCATTGAAGGTACATCATCCGAAATTTCTACTAAAGAATTATGTGGTGGTGCAAGAATTTATTATATTTACAAACAAGTTTTCGGTCATTCATTGGAGACTTTGGATCCTGTTGCAAATTTGTCAATCAAAGATATAAGAACGGCTATAAGAAATTCTACAGGACCACGCCCTTCATTATTTGTTCCAGAACTTGCATTTGATCTTTTGGTCAAGCCGCAAATCAAGCTTCTTGAACCTCCATCACAACGATGTGTAGAGTTAGTTTACGAGGAACTTATGAAAATTTGCCATAATTGCGGATCATCCGAGCTTGCTAGATACCCCCGACTTCAGGCCAAGCTGATTGAAGTAGTTTCTGAATTACTTCGTGAAAGACTAGGACCCACTTCTTCTTATGTTACGAGCCTTATAGCTATTCAGCGAGCCTACATAAATACCAATCATCCCAACTTTTTAGGTGCAGCAGCAGCTATGGCGTCTATTATGGACGAAAAGAAGCAAAAAGACAAGAATGATGCACTTGAGGAGCTTCGTCTCCAAGCCCAAGCTGAAAGCAGAGCTGCTGCTGAAGAAGCTGCTGAACTTAACGCTGTCGCAATTAATAGTAACAACAATAATAAGAAGGGTACAAATAAGCATTCGAAATCTAAATCTAATGATACTGTGGCATCGGCTTCAACAAACAGCGCAGGTCAAAATTCTGCTTCTAGTGTAACTGTAGTGGATTCACCAGCAGGAATTAACGGCAATGCACAACTTTCTACCGCAGGAAATGGGTCAGCTGCTAACGGAGGTAGCGCTGGTGGTAAAGATTCCTTCCTGAACTACTTTTTTGGAAAAGACAGCGCCAACACCCCGTCTACGTCTGTACCAAGCGCCGATAATTCCTTCAAGCCGGCCACGCAATCTACGACTACATACGATGGATTTTTAGCTAACAGTGGACCTGAAGACATCACTGAAGAAGAGTTCCAAAATGGAGAAGAAAAGCTAAGTGACAAGGAGCTTTTTGAATGTGAACTAATTCGTCGATTGATAATTTCATACTTCCATATTGTCCGAGAGTCAATTCAAGACCAAGTACCAAAAGCAGTAATGCATCTTTTAGTCAATTACTGTAAGGAAAGCACTCAGAACCGGTTGGTGAGCAAGTTGTACAAAGATAGCCTATTTGACGAATTGCTGTATGAGGACGAAACACTTGCACAAGAACGACAAAAGTGTGAAAACATGTTGGCTACATACCGTGAAGCTGCCAAAATTATTGGTGAAGTTGTGTAAATAGTATAGTATAATTAAAAGAAAGTATATACATAAAGTTATATATTTAAATGGAAAGTCGAAAAAATGGAGTACTATTAAACTAGTACGCTTGTTTTGGTTATCCAATAAATGAAAACGTAATACTCATCAAGGTGTTTTATTTTGAAATGAATATTAACAAAAATTACAGTTTCAAAAGTATTTTTTTTTCCAAAAGGAAAAAAATACACAGATCCCAGATCAATATATATATAGATATGAACACAAACTAAGCAAAACTTTTTGTCATAACAGTAGCCAGTTGGTCAAAGCTAGCCTTTCCTTCTTGTCTGATAGCGTCTGCAAGTTTTTTAATTTCATCAGAACCCACTTTGAACAAGAATTGTTCTTCATCTACCAAAAATCCCATTCCACGAGCTACCTCACGTTCTTGTTCAGTTTCAATTCGGTAAGTACTACCATTAGCTACTTCACTTAATCTTTGCTTCATAGCTTCCAAAGCTTGTTTTTCTTCTGCTTCCTTCTGTTTTTGTTCTGCCAGCTTGGCTCGCTTTTCTTCTTCAGCTAGAGCTTCTTGCTCTCGTCGCGCCTCAGCCTGCTCCCGTATCTCATTTGCATGTTCTGCCTCATATTTCTCTTGGTCTTGTCGATCAAGCATTGCCATAGTTCGGATATACTCATTGTACCTTTTTTTCTGATCTTTGCGTTCTAATGATTTTGCCTTTTTAGTTCCAACAAATCGTTGAGTACGTGCTGCAGTTGCAGGACCGGGTTCACCTCCTCCGCCCATGGCATCATCAACAGGAATTTGTTGGTTAGCAAATTCAAGTTCTGCATCAACAAATTCATCATCGGCAATTCCTTCATAATCCTCGAGGCCAATTACAGGCTGGTGACGATTTGGGTCTGCCTCATGAATGTTTTCGTTATTGTTTTCTTGAAATTCCTGTCCAGCTTCTGCTCCATCATCAATGGGAAAAGCTCCACCTGTCAGTTCATACATTTCCTCCTCTGAAATCAAACGAGGTTCTCTTCCATTCTCAACCACAAAAAATTCTCCTGTATCTGGATCTTGTAGAAACTCACGATCTTCGGGTGCATCTCCATCCACAGGTTCTTCTAAAATTGTTTCTGAAGTTTGCACAGATTTTCCTTTTTCTGATGAAGATCTCTTAGTCTGCGATGAAGATAATGCTCTCGAAGCAATATATGCTCCGACAGCCCCGAGCACAAAAAGCGGTATTAGTTTGGTAAATGAAAACTGTTGGCTTGACATAATGATGCTGGGAAAGACAATGATGCGTAGTGAAATTTTTGACGAAACTCAAATCAAGAAGAATTTTGAACAAAACAAAAAAATATAAAGAAAGAGACTAAATGGTATTTCAGCTGGATAAGCTGAATTTTAATTTATTTTAGTTAAATTGCTTTCAAGTCGGTTATGATCTAATTGACTCGAAATTTTCAGAAAATGGCTTGACTTTAAAGTTATTTCAAGAAGAATATGGTGATTTTTCTCACGGGGAACACTCAAAGAACGAGGCAGAGATGAAGTAATCATTAGGTAAGTAAGTCTGGGGAGAATTGTCACAAAGTGAAAAATGAAAGTGGAAATAAAATTGGGAGCACTAACAGCCAATTAAAATGCAATCTAGAACAAATAAATATATATCTCGAGTCAGGACCAGTTGATGCACATCTTGGTTCTCTGCGTCTATATATGTGAAAAGATAAATTTTTAGTCAGAAAAATTTAATATTTAGTATAAAAATGAAGGTTATAGAGCTGATCAAAAAAATGTGAAAGCCAACTACTACTTGACATTGAATTTAACATTTAAAGGCGTAGAGCTATTTTGAGTCATGTAAATGAGTTTGGCTTTTCATAAGCTTTTAAAATATTGCTTGAAGAACTTTAGAGTACAGAGACACGAAAAGAATTGATTTGAATATCATACAAGACAACTTTTGATATTTCCTATACTTTGTCACAATTCATTAACAGTTATCATGTCGTATGGGTTCTGGTATTTACATACAATTAGTATGTAACTAGTACACAATTATATTCATCTAATTTGATAAATAAAAATATGTAACAATATTATTAGATAAACGACTTTTTGTTTCAATTTTCAAAATATTAAGTCAACAGACAACACTTTTTTTTCATTTTTTTTTTTTTTTTTTTTTTTTGAGCGTTGTGCTGAATTAATAAATTCAAATTTACTTTTGCTTATTATTAATAGCATTATTACAATTATATTACTATTTTTTGATTGATAATATACTTCTACAGCTTGAAAATATGAATTTGCATAGATCCTGTAGGATCTGTAAATTACCAGATAAAAAAAAGGCCGATTTGATTAAGCCATGTGCTTGTAACTCACTTTCTAGTATGATTCATCAGTCCTGTTTTCAGAAATCTCCCTTTCGAAGGTGTACAAATTGTGGAGTAAGAATTGAAGTTATCCGGTATCATGAAACTAAAGAGACGAAACATCCAGGTTATATTTTGTTGTTGAAAACTTTTATCAAATTTTTTATTCAAGACAATCTTTACTTACTGAAAATCATACTACTCACAGCTTCACTGCCAGTTATTGGATTTTTTAGCAAAATTGTTCCAGTTGCTTGTTTTTACTGGATTTATGGGGTCATGGAAAATAAAATGTCAGACGTTAACTTGAGAATAGTAGAAATTGTCAAGTTTTGGTGGTTGAATGGTATGTGGAAAAGTACATGTTACGAAATCAAATATATAGTGCCAACTTTAGGAATCTATTTACTACTAAAACTTACGCAAAAGTTACAAAATAGAATTGATAAAATACTATTTTATATTCCGACAGTCACTGAAAATGGAATAAAATTAGATTCAAATTATTTAAAAGTATTAGAAGGAAACAAAAGGTGCTATTCTAAACAACTTAAACGTCGAATTTGGTTTTACATTCAACTATTAAATTTTCCAAATGATATGCTCAAGTATTTGGATGCGTATACTCTCAAAAATATCGAAACTTTGATGAGCTATTGGGCTATTAATGAACTGGACAATAAAACAATAAATCTATTAAGGAGCTATGTGGTACAATTCAACAGAGGAATTATGACTGAAAACATGCTATTTAACGAAATACCGGTTAAAATAGCTGAGGCTGTGAGTGCACAACACAACGTATCAAGTGGAAACTTGGTTGACCAATCGGCAAACTGTGAATATCACGACTTTGGAAAGTCTTTTGCCGAATTAGATTTGTGGCTGACTATAAGAGAGATTGTTCACGATTCTTGTAATGAAATCTTTACAAATAGCTGTGGAGGATTATTTTTTACCATTATCCCAGCAGTATTTCATTTCATTATAGAAGACCGATACAATATTCTTCTCACTTGGGTTAGTTTTACCTTTTTGTTGGTGCTACTTCCAGAGCTGGCAGGAAGAATAATCTGGCGGTGTTTAAAATTTATTTCTTTGGCTCTTATTCAAGGTTCTTCAAAAGAAAGCTTTATACGCAGCATTTGTTCCAATTTATACGAGTATATTGACAATAGAGAACCAGAGCTGTCTGGTAGCCAATTTGCTATTAATGCCGCTCCAGTATTTTTGATATATGGATATTTAATATTTTCACATCGGTCTCATATCACACACTCATGGATCAACTCATTTGTGGGCCCATTTGACAAAGAGCAAAGGATTGTTCAACTGATGTATACTGCTTTTCCTGTTACAGTATTTATTTTGATCACTCCATTTCTGACAGGAATTGGTTCGGTGGCAGCTTTAAATTATTTGGTTGTATTAATGAATGGTAAAATATTTATTCCCTACAAATCAATTATCACCTGGATTACAGGAGCTGTATCACTTTATCTGACAAGCAGCGTATTTGCTGCTCAAAGATCAGTTTTGAGATCAAAATGGCACAAAACTTTATTAGCTCCTTATGAAAAACACTTTTTAACTGTTTTTGAGCTTTTATATGCTCCAGGACAAGCTCTGTACAAAATCATTGTTCGCACCATTTTATTCGTGATTATAACAAGAATTGTACTATTGGTTTCAACTGCAACAGTTTTTGGTATGGTCCAGACATTTTTTGTACCAACTGTAAAACTCTGGGAAAGTATCATTTCAAAGTTGTCAATAGTTATGATATCATTCAGTGCATATGTGAATTTAGTATATCATTCTATGGATAGTATGAATACTCAAAGTTGGTTTACTGATTTAGTTTATGCACAGTTTAAAGAAGTAAATGTAATTACATCATTGCTTGATATCCGAAAGCCAGAACTTGGACTGAACTCTCATACTCAATTTTTGACCGAAGAAGGGCTTTTATATAAAGCTAAAATCATGTTACAGGACATGAAAAATCGTGATAAAGGCCAATTCTTTTTATTGAAAACAGATGAATTTAATCAAACCACAAAAGTACCTATTAAAATTGTTCAGAAATTGCAATCTTCAGACCAGTTGGTAACCACTGAATATGTTGATGTTATATTTGAACGTAAAAATTTCTCATTTTTAATGGTGCTTTCTTTTGCAATATATGGATTCATGTTTTGTTACATGCTACTGATTTTTGTTTTACTAGTTTTTGGACCAGTATACTCACTTGGTAGTGATGCATATTTGAATCAAATGAATGAATTTGGAATTGAAAGGTTAAAACAAGAATTTAAGTACATATTGTGTACAGTTAGTTTTGAATATCTCTATTTGCAGCAAGGAAAATATTTACACTCTGTTTTGAATGATATGACTACGACGGAGCTTACAAAGTCTTTGTTAGATATGTCAGTGAGAATGATTCAAATTTTTAGAATATACTCTACTCTTCGGATAATGACATTTGCTACTCACGCTTTATTTCAATCTTATAGCTTCAACCAGAGCGACTTTACATTAACAATTGTTCCTTTAAATGCCTCAAGTATTCATTTGCTATATGTTAGCATAGTTCTTGCTGTTTGTCTATTACCAGGATTGTTTATAAAAAGCCAAGGAGTTCAAGCATACATTTCATATACAGCTTATTCTGCCAGAACTTTTTGGCCACGTTTAGTTTTGGAAGCTCTAACTATACGAGTGCTTTTTGACGCCTGGCAAGCCAAGTCATTCGCAATAGGATTTATAGCTATAGCTTTTGGATTAATCTCAAGCAAACATGTAATTAAAGAAGTACAACAGACTTGGAAGGATTCTTTTACGTATCATTTAGATTGTCAAATCCTTGAAAAAATGATTGTTCAAACTTATGAAAGAAAAAACAATTAAAACTCACTAAATAATTGATAAATGGATTTTTTTTTTTTTTTTTTTGAATTATGATCAAAATGAATGGAAATCCAGTTTTTTTTTAAAAAAAAATGAAACTAATAGTATTAATAACAAATATAAAAGTTTTTGTTGAAAAATTTTCATTTATAAATAATTGATGGGAATTTATGTATATTTGTGACCAGGTGCGGCTGTTTATAGTATATATTTAGTATTGTAAAAAATCAAGTACCTATGCATTCGACAAAATTATCTTTTACTTTGAATAAAAAAATTAAAAAAAAAGGTACTTTGAAAACATACTAGGACAAACTTGATATGAATTTGTTTTTTTTTTAATTTTTTAAATTAAATTTCAATTAACAATTATAATAATTTACTTAGCAAATTATTTTATCATATAAATAATAATAGCAATGACAAAATACATCTCAATGAACGGAAATGAACAAGAATCGAACAACAAAAGTGATTTTTTTTAGGTGTTCGTCTGTCGCTGTTCTAGTTGTCTTTGATTCTCTTCTGCAGAAGCCCGGCGATCATCAATTGTTTCATAAGGATCATATGGTGCAAAAGATTGTGGAGTTTTTCTCCTAACCAAAGTTATTGGAACAGTTAAACTAACTGTTTTAGTAGGCGTAAAAGTTACTGATATAACCAGCTCGTAAACCCTTATAACATAGAGTGAAGCAAAAGATGGAGTAAGCTCAGCTGCCATATCTTCCAGCCGAGCCAAAGAAATGTAGTGCGCTGCGCCAAAAATTTCAGATGGGCCCGAATTAGAAGATGAAGCAGATGCACTGCTACTTGCCAGCCCAGGATTAGACAAACGAGCCCATCCAGACTTTTGCACTATAGAGTCAAATATTGGCGTATACATTGTTTTTGCTCCAATATCGGGCATTGTTTCAAACCAATTAGATGGCGAAACGTAAGTCTTGTATTGTGCAGTGACAGTTATTCTGTGTATAAAAGGAATAGTTACCTTTCGAATGTTTTTATCCGGAAAAAACAGAATATTCAATTTCAATTTTTGTGGCTGATCTGGCACCCCTCTATTATCAATTATATACTTCTGAAGACCCACAACATGAAGTTCAGCTTTTCCTAAAGTTAGTTTAGCCTTAAGAAATCCTTTATCGGTAATGGAAGCTCCAGCTTTGTAAATTTTATTGACAATATTTTGGCGAGGATCCCTTAAATCATATTGAGCAGCTGCATAAGATGGAACAACAACGATAGGCTGAGATTTGCGAGTAGCTGTTGGTGATCTATAAACTGGTGCAAATGCTGGATCTGGGGGATCTTCTTCATGCCCAATCAGTGCAACTATTTTGTAAGATATTGAAACGTTTTCTTCAACTATTTTAAAAGACGGAGGAGCTCTTTGCTGCTGTGCCATCCGAAATTCAAAAGGGACAAGTTCAGGGACTTTCAGAGTAAAGTTAAAAGAATAGGTAGTGTCCGTGTTTGCATTACCTCCTATTACGGGATATGTGTCTGAGCTCAAAAGAACTGAATCCAAGCATAAACTGTAGTTTGATTTTCCGGTTTCTTGTGATAGGATGAGAAAGCAGCTGATGTTTTTTATTGGTTTATTGATTGCTGGCTTGTAAATCAAAGACCCAGTAATTGGTTCATTCAAATCATATTTGTAATTCAAATCATTTCTTAGTTGAACAACTAACTCAGTTGATTTTGAAGGAACTGAGTTGACACTTTTCTTTCTTGACTTCATCTTTAGTTTGCTACGTACAGTACCGGAACTTGAAGGAGTCGCAGTTACTGTCGAGCCAGAAGAAGAGACTGTTGAGGTACTACGATCAAGACCTGAAAGTGGACCTGGCGGTGAAGTACTTAAAATGTGAGAACCTGTAGAACTGGATGTTGTTGGAGATAATCCACTGCGGATTGACGAGGGTCTAATTGACGATCCTAAAGTAGAAGCACTATAACTTGTTCGATCTACGACACTTTGTAAAGAATCATTTCTTGTTCCAATTGGGTCTCTAGAAGTACTTGTCACCGAATTATGCCGAGGTGAGTTTATGGTTGGAAGAAGCATACTGGAGGGAGATGGATGTTGTTGATTTTGAATACCAGTATTATTAGGAGATAATGTATAAGATGTGTTGGATATGCCTTGAGAAGAAGCAGGTGATGATGATTGATGGGCCACACTTGTTCTTGGAGAAACCTGGCTGATACTTGATCTTGGAGATGCTTGGTTCAAGTTGAAGGAAGAAGAACTGGGCGAAAAATTGTAGATAGGTGGTGGTGGAGGAGTTGGAGGTAGTACCATTGGCTCAGTTGGAAGTGTTGATATCAAACTTGGATTCATTTCTGCTGCGGCTGCCAGCTGGCTTTGTAGCTGTTGAAGTTGTAACTGAGCACGAAGGGTGGCCTGCATTAATGACATGTAGTCCATGCTATTTGTTGGTGGTGACGCTGGATATTGAATGACCGATTGTTCAACTTCAGTGTCTAGATCCAGAAGATTATCTGTTGAAGCAGTCGAGGCTTCTACAGCTGTATTTATGGATTGATCTTCAGTCTGTTGAGGTTCCAAAGAATCTGACTGTGGCTCCGGATCAGGTTGAAAGATCAAGTCAGCAAGAAAGTTCAGCTCAGATGGTCTATGAGGAGCTGGTTCGGGATCATCATCTAAAGAAATAAGCAAATCTTCTGGAGGTGGTGGTGGTGGAGATTGTGGAGGAGGAGGTGGAGCTACGTTATTTGGATGGGCTGGATGAGTTGGCGGTTCTGTAGACTCAACATATTCAGGGGCCGGACCATTTGGATGGGCAGCAGTTGTTTGAGTAGGAGTGATTGATTGTGTAGGAGATATTGACTCATTGTAATTCGGAGCTGGTTCGGAAGCACTTGTTGGATTTGATGACGGGGAAGTCATTAAGTCTGAAGAGATGGCCACTTCCGAGTATTCGGGAGCAGGCTCTTCTGAATCTTCAGCTACAACCATATCATGTTCAGAGTGTCCTGATGCATCTATTTCTGTGTATTCTGGGACAGGCTCATCGGCGTGATGATTATCATCGTTGCTGGTGATACTTGCAGGAGGAGTGTCATTTTCCACGCTACTATCAGCAGGAGAATGTAGCAGCATAGAGTTTAGAGCCTGGTTGTTTGTTTGAATCAATTCTTGTAAAGGTTCTTGTCTATTTGCAGTCTCTGATGAAGAAGTAAAATCAAATTCTGCATGAGTGTTGTTAGCAGTATTTGTCCATGGGGTGGTATGTGAGGGGGTTGGTGAACTAGTCTGCAAGGCAGGTTGAGTATCCTGTTGAGTTTCTAGCTGAAAAGTGGATGTAGACGAGATATCAGTCCATGGATTTTCAGAGTCCTCAGTATCACCAGTAATGTTAGTACGAGGAAAAGAGTTGATATTTTGTGTATTGTATTCGGAGTACTCCGGAACTGTTGAGATAAAAGAGTTTTGATGAGTAGCATTTGGATCGTGAGCAGCCAGTCGCATGTTGTTGAAGCTCTGTTCGAGGACTACAGAGTAGTGTTGTTCAAGTTCTTGAGCACTTGAATTGGTTCCATCAGCTCCTGGCTCATAGTTTGGAGGTGGAGTTTGTACTCTAGACTCCTCATAGGAGGGAAGTCCATGATTGCGTTGGCGTAGCCTAGTAGTTGTATGCATGCGATTAAGATACGTGTTTATACAATTATTCTTTGGCTAATAGTGTAAGATGTGTATATATATATGTGGATATAAATATAGAATGTAAGAAAGATGGAAAAGATAATGAAGAAAAGAAAAACAAAAAAAAGAAGGAAGGAAGAAAGAAAGAAAGAAAGAAGCAAGCCGATAGTAAGAAGTTTTTTAAAAAAGAAAGAGAGAGAGAAAGTGACTACGCCATTTGGTTGGATTGTAGTGGTTCAATAGTATAGACTAGCGTGGTTTTGATTAGAGGCATCTTTGTATTTACCATAATAATAAGAGAGTTTATAATTGTTGATAAAGTGGGATAATTTGTACCTAAAGTTGTACCTAAATATTTGATAATTATACTAGATCCGATAGCCCTACTAAATACCTAAACGGTATACTTTAAAAGCTGTAGCTATAATCAAAATGTGTAGATCACTACATTTCAACAATAATAATATCACCATTATATTAATATCTTGAATAATAAATCCAATACTTAATCTCACTTTTTTTTTTTTCTAAATCACAATCGTTTTTAAACATATTTGCCGATACAATGAATAAAAAGGTTGGTGATGTCACAATAAATATACGGCTGTGCAGAGTAGTTATCAGCATTAAGCGAAATTCTCGTTTTCCTTCTTTCTCCCTCTCCCCCAAATATCAATAAACTTTAAACCACCCAGAAAAATTGCAGTTCTTATGCACGTGCTTTTGCTTTTGTTCTTACATGTAAATTAACCATAGGTTAATAATGGGTTGTTTTTGTTGTTTTTTTTTTTTTTTTTTACCCTTCTGATTAGTAGAGTCACGTTGCGAGGATGGATCAGAATTATCCAATCAGCAATAAAAGCCTAGCTGCCAAAGTCTTTTTGCTTGTTCTTGATGTTCTTTTCTACTCATCCAAAAAAGTGAGTGCGTGCCTTTTTGGCTGGGTCATGTAAGCAACATCGTCGATGTATCAAACTTTCCTTCAGCCGTCTCAACGGTGTAGCATAATCACCACCGATCCATCCTCGACATGGCTTGAATACTTGAAGACTCGAGAAAACTGGACGAGTAGAATTCTTCAATCCACATAATCTATGGTGAGTAGTTTTGCTTTGACTGTTACATGATATAATGGATGGATAAGAGTTTTCAAATAAAAGAGGTTTAACTTTAGATATATCTCATGTGCTCCAGGTCTTCACAGACTTGAGTCAGAAACAATTAATAATCATTGATTACAAAATGATTATATAATTATAACTTGATTTTTAGATTGTAGCACATGGTACTTGAAAAATGAGTAATAACTTTTAAGCTTTAACACCTGAAACTTGGTTAATAACCTGGGAGTCATTACTTTATTTTGATTGTGATACGCTTTGATTTTAGATGACAGTACAAAGATATTCTGCATTAACAAACTCAACATTGGATCATATACAAATATATAACAAATGAAATATCAGATTGATAATCATTTTATTGTCTGTACATTTAAAGGCTTCACTAAAATACAACCGACTTTGGTAGAAAACATGTAGATTATTTATTTATCTTATGGATAACACAATACTTCAAGAAAAATATTCCATGATTTTTACTTAGGGGCTATTTTGAATCACTAAAGGTATTATTCAGTTCATGATTAATATTCATAGCAAATATTTTTTATATTTTTGAATTTACTGACAAGTTGATGATTTCACTGAGTTTTATTCTTTTTAAGTTTGCATAATGATATTGTAATAGGCAAGACAAATAATATAAAAATGGTACATGAATCATACAAATCATGTAAATCATGTAAATCATCTAAACCATACAGATCATATATCATATAAACCACACGAATCATACAAATCATAAATCATATAAATCATATAGTCCTTTTGAATGAGCTTATAAATTCAAAAATTATAATACATTATTTGGAAATTTCTCATTCAATTTTATACTTTGAAATAACAAATATTGCGGGGAGGACATACTAATTCACTTGATCATTATCGATTGAAACTAACCTTACATATCTAGCTACTAAAAAAAAAAAAAAAAAAAAAAAAAAAAAAAATTAAATAATATAGATGCACTTGTATACAAATATCATAATACTATTAATTAACTACACTTGATCTTAGCCAAAAGGCAAAGAGATTGTTATTAATTAGTTGTTATTGTTTTTGTAACTACATTCAGTGATTGAATATTTAGTATTACTGTAAATTCTACTCGGGTTTGAAATAAAGTTATATTTACTTCCAACTTATTACTACCATTTAATGATTTATATCTAATACTTCTCGTCGCTTTAACTCGGCAAGTGTTTCGAAATTTTCCAAAAACTTTACTTTTAGCATTCAAAAAACAAAAATTTTTTTATTTGCATTTTTTTTTTTCAAATTTGTTTCTCGAGTACACAGTGAATTTGTACTTGAATCAGCACCTAAATATATTGCGTTGATTTCTATTTTTTTTCTGGTGTTCTCGAGAGTCGTCGGTCGTCGGATTAATGCCGTTTTTACTCCGTGGTTGGTTTTTCAGCCGCACTCTCATATAATCTCCGAGAAGCCGAGTGTCGGCCAACTTACCTAAATCCTTGGAAACTTGAGTCTTAATACATGGTATATGTGACATGACTTCAAAATATTTCATTGAAGTTGAGACTATTATGGGTCATGTGACTTGCCGAGGAAGACTAAACATATAAGACTTGGAACTTTGAGCTGACGGATTGATTTAGATCCGATATAAAAAAAAAGTACCCCGCAAAAAAAAAAAAAAAAAAAAAGACTTGCAAAAATCAATGAAAATAAACCCGCTTAAGTAAATAATGAGTAGTAGATAGCATCAAAATTCTGGAAAATCTCAAACATATCATGTATATATTACTGGTTTTTATTATTTTCTGCGATTTAATGGGATTTCAGGTGGAGATCCTCACCCGAGCTCAGTTTTTGTATATATAGCTTCAATTCTTCCTTTTTTTTTTTCTCTCTCTCTCTCACTCTCTTTCTCTTCACTTACTTTTTTTTTTTTTCTATTTGTTAATCTTTTTTTGTATCGTCAATATCTTCACTTTTTCGAATCCATATACTCCTTCTATACAAATGTCAAACACAAAATATGATGACGGCCAACTGATCCATCAATCTCCATGGCCTTTCAACGTCAAAAATGTCCACCACGGAAATTTGGCAGACCTGATGTTCTCCTCTCCTAACTTCACTACAGAGCAACACAAACAAGTCTTCATTGACGCAAATGATCCTTCTCGTTTCTTGACTCGTTTTGATGTTATCGACCAGTCAAAACGATTGGCCTATGTGCTGCAAAACAAACTGGGCATCAAGCGTGGTGATGTCGTCTGTATCTGGCTCTACAATGAAATATACACCCCAGTACTTCACTACGCCATCCTCAGCATTGGCGCTATCGTCTCGCCTGCAAATATCATGTATCTTCCAGAAGAGCTGAGACATCAACTCAATGTTACCCAGGCCAAACTCATTGTCACCGAGCCTTCTCATCTTGAAAAGGCTGCCGAAGCAGGCGCTAAAAAGTCAATCACTCTCAGTCAAGTTATTGACCTGATCAAGGCCGAGACAAACAAACTGGATCCTATTGATCTGGATGGAATAAATACACCCGCTTACTACTGCTTCAGTTCAGGTACAAGTGGTGCCGCAAAGGGTGTCATTTCTACTCACTTCAACCTTGCCTCTAATCTCGAGCAGACCCAAATCGTTTCTAAACCTGTATATGACGATATCAATCTCTTTGGTGGTGTACTTCCAATGTCTCATATCTTCGGACTGTCTGTTTTTGTCTACTCCATCCCACACTTTGGCTCTGCTTCCGTCATCTTCCGCTCCTTTGATTTCAAAATGCTTGTTCAAAGAATCTATGAACTCAAAATCAGCTTTCTCCACATTGTTCCACCACTCGCAGTATTGTTTGCTAAAGCCGAGCTTCCCTACTCCGTCTCCTCTCTTAAGCGCATGCTTTCTGGTGCTGCCCCTCTAGGTGAATCACTTTCTCGTGCTGTCACTGATCGTCTGGGATGTCCCATCTATCAGGCTTATGGACTTACAGAAACCTCACCCATGTCCCACTTCTTCACTTATGATTTGGACCTTTACGACAAGGCTACAGTTGGATGGTTGGTTCCTGGAATGGAGGCAAAATTGCTGGACCCAGAAGGAAAGGTAATTAATGAGTATGGCACTCCAGGTGAGCTTGTCCTCAAAGGTCCTAACGTTATGAAGGGTTATCTTAACAACCCAACTGCTACAGAAGCTGCATTTAATGATAAAGAGCACCAATGGTTCCGAACAGGTGATGTCGTCACAGTGTCTCGCCAAGGTCAATTCCAAATTGTTGACCGTGTAAAGGAACTCATCAAGTCAAAGGGCCACCAAGTAGCCCCAGCAGAGCTGGAAGAAGTGCTACTCAGACATCCTCTGGTTACAGACTCGGCAGTCACAGGTATTTCTGTCCCAGAAGAAGGAACTGAATGGCCTCGTGCTTACGTGACTTTGGCAGCTGGACCTGGTACTGACCGCGAAAAGTCTGCTCAAGTATTGGAATGGTTTAACAAACAAGTTGCAAAGCACAAGAGACTTTGGGGAGGAATTGTTGTAATTCCAGCAATTCCTAAATCACCTTCTGGAAAAATTTTAAGAAGAGTGTTGAGAGAACGCAAAGATAAAGATGAAGAAATTGTTTTCATGAATAAACAAAATTTATAGACCCTTTTGTTTTTTTATTTTTATTCACCAGTTGTTAGTATCTCTACTTTTTTTTTTTTTTTTTTTCATTATCGTCTATATAATTCTATATAAACAAAATAAAACAAAATTCCACTTTAGAAAAAAATATATAAGCTTGATTATCTCTCAATAAAGTTGATGTATATTCTTGATCATTTTTTATATTCATTCATCACCCAATCAAGAGATTTCACAATCTTGTTTTGATATCCTTTAGTATTGTTTTCGTCATTTTCTCCAACTAAAACTACATCACAGTCTTCTATACTTCTAACAAAAACACCATTTCCAAATCTCACGTAATTCAATATTAAAGGATTTTCCATCTTCAAGTTTGGTGCAATATAGAATTTACGGTCCATAAAGCAGAAAGATTTGAATCTGGTGTAATCAAATATAGCCTCATTTCCTTCAGATACTGGCCCGTCGTCAAGTGTACCTTGGCTAACATTAAAATTACTGTCAGAATCGCGAAACAATTGAAATGTTTCTTGGCTAAACTGATAGCTTGAAGTCCCGCTACCACCTTGCAAATACTCTTCATTACCTAGAACTTTGCCTTGTATTACGCTCTCCTTCACATAGACTGATGTGTGAATAGCAGGCTTTGTTTCTATTGTTTCATTCAAATATACTCCTACATCAGGTGAAAATCTATCCGCAATGACTCGGTAGCCATCAAACTCTGTTGAATCAAGTCCTTCACTTCTCCGTAGTTGAGTTAAAAACTCATTGAACGAAATAATTTCTCCGCCATTTTCAGGTATTTGAGTTCGGACTAAATTTTGCATTGATTGTTTGATTCCAACAAGAACGAATCTAAGATCTTTAAAAATTCCAGTTTCGGCAACTGGCTTTAAAGGGAAATACATAGTGTCGTTATTGACCACTGTACGTGCACGCTTGGGTCGTGCATGTTGTGTCTTGTTCCGTCTCTTTTGCTTATCCTGGCGCACCGTCGAGTCCTCGCTACCGGTCGGTTTGAGCGATTTTGGCATGTAGTGAGATTCCAGCTCTTCTTCATTTGTGATATTCCGGTCTAACAGTTGGGTCAACGATAAAACATCCGTCAATTGATCTTTGTCAGCTCGAACGCCTAAAAGCTTTGGAAATCGAATTGAATAGTGGTCATGGTTGAACGTAATTTCGTGGCCTGTTACTTCAAATACCAGCATCTTGCGGGTTATATCTACTACAAAGTCAGGCTTGTACATGAGATAGTCGACATTAACATTAACCGCAGAGTCAGAAGAAAATGGCGTTAAATCTTCTGGTTCAAAATAAGACATGAGTTTCTCGAGAGCTTCTTTGCTAGTAGCATTGTTGCCAATTTTGCAAATGCTTATCACCCGTTTTTTAAGGCCCTCATTAGCCAAGTCGTTAAAGTAAGCACAAATAAAAGACTCAATATTGTTCTTGTTTGGTCTTTCGGTATTACCTGTCTTCAAAACAAGTCCAACAACTAAGAGGTCCAAATTATCGCCAACATGATTAACTTTAAATTTTACCCAATCTCCTGATCGTTCTCCAGTAATATTATATTGTGATCTTGGAACTTTGACAACAAGACCCTCCATCTTTTGTTTACCTGCATTTTCAAACAATGCAGTAAGCTCTGGCTTAGATGAAATTACTTTCCAAGGATGCAATTTAAAGTATTTTGATTCTTGGTTTTTAAAAAGGTTCGTCAAGTACATTTTTCTAACTTCCAACGGTTTTTCCATCAAATATCTACCTCCAATCATGAGTATATCAAAAATGAATATTACTGGATCAATGTTGAAATCATGAATCTTATTAAATGCAACTGGTCTATTTTTACCTGGCAAAAGACCAGATAACTCACCATCTAAAATAAATGAAGATATCTCAGCACCACCACTATTTGTTAGTATGAATGAAGGAATTTTGATATCTATTCCCTTGGGTTTTCCATTTCTTGATACAAACTTTGTCTGTGGTCCACCAGGAGCATCCCGTTCATAATGTATTAGAACTCTTTCTCCATCGACTTTCTCTTCAACGTATAACTCTCGCGATACGTTAAACATGTCCAAGTCCAGGTACCTACTCAGCATTGGTGTAAACCAGTCCTTAAATCCGTTTCGGGCCTTAAAGTTGTTGATAAATATTCTAGAATCCAAGCATGGTCGATTCATTAATACGCCTATAATCATCCTATGTCCTATTTTTGCCATCTCTCTAACTCCATCCCAACCTTGCTCCATCCAGTTGAGAACCTCAGCTACTTGGACCTTCTCCCATCTTTGCAAAAGGCCTGGATCTCTAGTTGTCAAGTAATTTTCATACCTTTCTCCAAATTCTTTTTTTTTCTTCATTTCGCCTTTGAATTTGACTTCCAACACCTTGTAACTAGTCGAATCTATTTTCACCAACTCCCTTAGCATCCCATAAGTGGTCACATATTGTCTTCCCTTTGACGGTATAAAGAGATACAGAATAGGGAACCAACATTCAGGTACTACAGAAAACCCTTCAAACTCCTTCAGCGCCCCGTCTAGATGTGAACATTTGCGTTGCGTCAAAAAATTCATTACCTCACGCACCTTTTCCTGACCCGACAATGATGGTGATGAACTAGATCCCGCTGAAGGTAACGGTTCAATCTTGTCGTAGAGTTGGAAAAGTTCACCAAGCGTTACATTAGAAAAGCACCGCGTCTCCATAATTTTTTTATTTACAAGTAAACGTTCATGTCCTTTGCATCACGTTAACAAATGCAGCTGTTTTGCTGATTCTATTAAACCCAAGTATTATTTGTTAATACAAATTAAACTTGTTTCAAGTCAGAATATTTTCAGGGTAGGGTCCTAGTATTAGGATAAAAATTTATCAAAAAAATATATGATTCGACCCAGGATCGAACTGGGGACGTTCTGCGTGTTAAGCAGATGCCATAACCGACTAGACCATCGAACCCGTTATTGAAAGTGTTTTTAAGAAGTAAAATTTTAAAAATGAATTGAAAAAAATCAGAAAATGAGACTTAAGACATAAAGTGAATCAACTTTTTATTTGTATATAATTTATTACAGGCTTGAGACTTAAGACATGTGAGATATAATGTTACATCATAACTAGGAAATCAGTTTATTATCCCTCTATCTAAAGTCTATACTAAAATAATTTATAAAACAAATGATTCTGAAAACGCGTTGAGACCGCTACTTTATCAATCTCCATGAGATGAATAGATAAACCACATTTTTCCTAACTAAGTCATTTGTCTTATGAATTATTAATAGTATAGCCTTTATATTTAGGGATAATAAACTGATTTTCAATCTATCTTATACGTTAAATGATGAGGAATTTGGTATTTTTTAACACTGAATTCCCTAAACTCGTTGAGACCGCTGCTCTATCAATTCCCATGAGGTTCATTTTTATAGCTCATGCTGTTTATAACTGTTTGAAACACCTCTTTCAACTTGTACCAGTAAAGTTAAGTTGGGCTGGCTAATAAAATAAGTATAACAATCGATCTTAACGCACCTACTATTGTATTAGTCTTTTGGGAAATATGTTACATAACCAAATCATCTGTTGTCTCTACTAAAATGAAAAATCTGATTTTGATAATATTTTTGTGTAGCAAATAGAAGAATTGTATTCATAGTATTACAGTTCAAATGACTTTAAACCTTCATATAGTTATATGTCGGCTGTCTTTCCTTTCTTTCACTGCTGCCATGTTGCATGTCAAAACTAGCTACTCATACTGGTATTATATACGCGATTTCTTCAACTAGTGAATATTATTAAAATGAAGATACCAGTCAATTGCTCTTCCAGTTTGTGGAAAATTTGACTATGTTTTATCTAATATTAATAGTTGAAATTTTATGAACCACAATACAAAGCACTCATTAAATTCAAATAGCACAAAAAATAGTTTTTGAAGTCATTGTTCTGTCTTCAAAAGAGGTTTGTTACCTGAAAATCTCATGTTTAAATAGTTTTCCAAATAATTGTTTTCTTTAAATTTTTGCTATATGCCTTAAATGGTCTTAAGTTTTTGTTTAAATATACCACATACAAAAATTTTATCTAGATAGAAGACGACAAATTGGTGCAGAAATTAAAATTGATTTACAGATATAGTTGTAATGTAGCTGGTGCAATGAATAAATTAAAAAATGATACTTGAACTGCTCAGTGATATATAAATCCCCTGGTTCAGTTCTGATCTGGTGGTAACAAAACAATAGGTTTATTTTGAAATAAATTTTATAGTCTTCTTAAATTATCAAGTATTTAGTCTGAGATATAGTAAGAAACTATTTAGCATTTTTCAATTTTTGAACGGCTGAAGTTTTACACAAAAATGAACCAACACCAGTTTAACTAAATAAAACAATAGTTTGATAAGATTAACGATATGATACTATTTGATCTTGAATTGAAATTTAGTTTCCGCTTAACTTATTTTCTGCTCTTATAAAAAAAATTCCAATTACTAGCTATTCCTAGCTCTTTTTTTTTTTTTGCGGTTTCTTTGATAGTATGGCTATTTTGCAAATTTTTTGACATTTGTTAACAAATAGATATCACAAGTTACCATCTAATTTTGGAATGAATGAATTTGCAATTTTTACGGTACTTGAATATAATTTGATTCAAATTGTATCCTTTCCATATCGTTACATTGTTCATGACTTGCCCCAACATCAGATTAAGCTTGTTAAGTAAAGTCGTGATAAATTATATATAATTCCTCTTTTGTATAGGAGTATAGATCTTTTTATAAACGTAATTCTTTGATTATTTTAAAATATGCGGAGATGATCTGTTTTTTTTTTTTTTTTTTTTTTTTTTTTTTTTTTTTTTTTTTTTTTTTTTTTTTTGGAAATAGATCTTGTATACTTTCAATTTATAAGTTCAGCTAAGATCAGCCATCAGTGTCTCCATAAAAACAAACCGCACCAGGACAAGTCACAAAACTCATTAGAATACAAATTTTCACTGTTAGATTGAATTATTTGAATCATCTTATAACATTAGATCAAACGCTTCATTTTTTTCCACCATCCATTGAATCATTTTCAAATATAGGTAATGATCAGCATTTCGCTTTAGGATCAACAAAAAGAATTTTTCAGCGCTATAAAAAATCATGCCAGTAAAAAAGTTAAGCATCTTTAGATATTAATTTGGATAGTACCGGGGATCATATTGAATTAGACAAAAAAAAAGCTGATAGTGAATTGAAGTTATAATTTCTTAAAATGTAAGCCTTAATTTTCAGAGCTCTTAAATCATCAATCAAATACCCAAATCACAAGATCTTACACTGAAAGTGAAATTTATGATACATAAATATAGCTTACAATAAGACCATTGATTTTTTAAAGCTATTCTTAGGCTTTTTTTTCGTAAAATTTTCAAGTTTGTTATTTACAAATATCTCTAAAGGTTTACCTTTTACAACTATTTTTGACTAGTCTAGTGTTTGACATTTAATCATTATCGCTTTCTAAATATATCTAAATGCTCAATCTTGCTATTTACAGGAGTTTCAACGGAGTTGAACTTCTTGCAATTAGAAAAAGGTTATTAGAATACAAGTTCATTACCATCAACTCGATCAATTTAAACGCTTTAATTTCAAGTTCCAAGATACAGGTTTAGTATAGATTCAATAATGTTTATGATTAAAAAACTGAAAATGAAATCAACATAGACACCAAAATTTGACTAAACTCAAAATGGGTTCAAGATTTTTCTTTACACAGCTAATAAAAACATTAATATTCCTTAGCAGTTCTCCGGTATATTTTGAGACGGTTTTCAATATAATGAGATACATAAATGAAACCTATCGTTGTCATTGAAGATTACCTTTGCGCAAAACAATTATATGTAAAAAAATACAGTGATTTTATTTTGTCTATAACTGTCAGTAAAAAACACAGTAACGTTTTTATGCTACTTTATCAGTTGTAATCAGAAATATAATTCCTATTTTGTACATGGAATTTTTTTTTTTTTTTGATGCTTCTGAAGTGATTTCATGCCAAAATACTATCATATCTGAGTATACGGCACTGATTATTACTATACGTTCAAAGTTCAGTTTACATATTGCCATATGTTATTGGCTACAAAGAAATTCAACTTGATTTATAAGAAAAAGTTATTTACTCTGGACTTGAGCCTGATTATTTTAGATTTCTCAAAAGTTCATATTAGTAACCATATAATTTGACTTTGGCATGAGACATCCTACAATATTGCACAATTAAAATGAGAAAAAAAAATTAAATTCTATTCAGGCTCTCATATCAATAATTGCACTTTGAATTGATACCTCCAGGGTCAAATTCTTTTTTGATATATCTGAAATCAGTTTGATGTAGCTAAAATCTAGTTGATTTCAAATAGTTGATGTGAATACACTGACCAAATTTGCACGCGAGGCTGAGAAATTGATTTGCACCAAAACCTTATTTATTATGCCTTCCGTTTAAATAAATCAAGGGTTTTGTAAGCACAATCACATCATTGGCATTGACTTTTAGCTAACTCGCCAATTGCACTACCTGACACATAGGGCTCATGATCTATTCTTATAGAAATTGATTAAAAATACAAGGAAATGATTACCATTGATATCAAAAATATATAAACTGGCTCGCACCGGATATTTATACCGTTTCTTTCTCTACAATCCATCACCATCTATATTACTCTACTTTCTACAATTTCTATCTTATCATTAACTCCTATTTAATAACACACAATTAAAACAAATAACAATGACTGAAGTCCTACAATCTAACTTGGGTCTAAATATCCCCACTTCAGCTTCTCGACAAGCTCTTGAATCTAAGCCAAATTCTGTGGAAAACGTTCATACTCAAATCAACTATGAAAAGTACCGCGACGAAGAACTGTACTATATTGTAAACCCAGAGGACGGTGTTAGACAAGGAAATAGTATTACTGAGGCTCATGACGTTTTGGTTCGTGATTTACGTGGTCTTGATCTTTCCAATTTTTCAGTGGACAAAACTGGATTTCAATTGGTAGATGATTCCAAGCATGATCCTGATTATGAGATTTTTGACAGCGACGAAAGAATTCAAAATGAGTACTACCCTCAAATTGAAGAAATTCTCAAGGAACAAACCGGCGGTAATAGGGTGTTCATTTTTGATCACACTCTCAGAAGACGTAATAATGGCCCTGAAACCGAGATTAATCGACAGCCGGTTCAAGTTGCACATGTAGACCAAACAGAGAATGCTGTCATTAGAAGAGTGCAGAGACACCTTGGTGATGATGCTGAAGAGCTTCTTAAGCACAGATTTCAGCTAGTTAATGTTTGGAGACCTCTTTTTGACGACAATACAGATTCGCCTCTTGCGGTTTCTGACTATAACTCTATCAATCCTGATGATGATCTTATGTTGTCTTATCTTATTTATAAAGACTACAAAGGTGAGACCTATAGGATTAAGTACAATCCTAATCACAAATGGTACTATGTTTCGCATCAAAATAAAAATGATGTTTTGCTTTTGAAATGCTACGATTCAAAGAAGGATGTTGCAAGATTGACCCCTCATACAGCATTTTTTAATCCCAAGTCTCCCCAGGCTGCCAGACCCAGAGAGAGTATTGAAGTCAGAGCTTTGGTTTTTCACTCAGACTAGCAAATACTGATATAGCAAATAAATAAGAGTAGGTGCATTTAATTGTTTAACATTTTGTGATTTAAATAACAAATTCAAATAACATTTTTATTTTTGAAAGAATTAACTTTGAAGTTCAAACATAAAAGCCAAGTGACTGTCAAAATTTAGCTGTATTTTTGATGTAAAATATTTTTGTATAATTCTTGAATAAATATGTATCATATATACTAATAAAAATTTTGCTGATAAAGCTAATTATTGAGTAATAGAATGATCATTTCCAGTACATTATCACATGAAAAAAAAATACCATTCAATTGATTCAATAAGTATGTAAATCTTAATATTTTAAATGGAAACAAATTTCATTAATTGTGCATGCAAATATAATAATTCTGTGAGCAAATACATGTTGATTATCAATTGCAAATGGTTAGCTTTAATTTGAATGAATTTTTTATTATTATTATAATCTTATTGTCTTATACTAGGATATTTACAGATCTGTACCCCTTCCACGCTAATTACCCTTTTGGGATTATATACCAGCTATTCTAAAGCCAATACATACCTAATAAAAATCCAAACATCTTGTCAACTCCACATAAACTTTGTTGTTCAATTGACTTTTTTGTATAGAAGTTCTGTACATGTATCTAATGTAAAAATAATGTAATTGGTTTTTAATATAAGCTTTAGAATGCTTCTTGAGATGTATCCTTTAGGTATGTTTGTTTAAACTAGAAACCCCCCCCCTTACCTAGAACACGGATAATTACCAGCACTTGGGATTCTAGAATTTCAATAATGATAGATTTTCTTTGCCATCGTGTCTATGTATCCAAATTTAATATTTCTGCATTTGTACCTGAAGGCAACAAGGATGGCTCATAAGAAATATGTACCTGATGTAAGGACAACGAGTTTCAGGAACACTAATATAAAAAAATATTCTGAAAAAAAAAAAAAAAAAAAAAAAAAAAAAAAAAAAATTCAGATTGTACTGAATTGACTATTGTATATTTGTAGTTTGTCTAGATAATATTCATAATGAAAAAAAAAAGTTTTTGAAATATCAAGGGGTTTCATAAAGATGTAAAGATATAAACATGTTTAAATTTTAATATAAATATTTCAGAAAATTATAAAGTAATATATGATATAAAAAGATGTATAATGAAGGTATAAGTTGAAATAAAATTTGAATGTAATAAAATACAAATTAAAATATCTTATTAAAAAATAAATCAAATAACACCCAAACATTTACATCTATATTATTATAACATGTGAATACTTTAACACCAGTAATTTGATATTTTTTATGCTTTCAACTGTTGTAAAGAAAAGATTGAAATTTACAAATATTAGAGTAAAAACACTAGAATTATAAAACACACCTAATAAAACTTGTCAATATTAAAAATCAAATCACTAGAACTATAAAACTCACCTAATAACAAAATTCAATATTGATAATTATTAAAAATCAGAATTTGTCTAAACTTAAACACATTTTCAAGTATATAAATTGATTCATATATATAACTACAGGAAAGATATCACAGATCTATCGTTACTTATACTGAATTGAAGAATAAGTAAACACTGTTCTGGTTATTTTTTGTTGTATATTTCTCATTTTATTTTGTCATCTTTATCCCACCTTGATTAACATATAGAGTGATTCAAACCACTTATAGTTTATATGATGACTTTATTACGACTTTTCCGACACTGGTCTGTCCCGTTATATTGCTTGGGACTATGGTGGGGTATGCTTAGTGTGATGTTAATATTTTGGGCCAGTAAAGGGGTAAGTAGTGATTTATATTGCACACATTATTGTTTATGGGATATTAACCAACTTTTTGTGCAAACAGAAGGTGGACTTTAAGAATATGTCTACAGGCCCAGTTATAGCAGTGTAATTCGGTAATTTTGTCACAAGTGACGCTTGTCTAACGAGTATGCTAACTTTTTTTTTTTTTTTTTTTTTTTTTTTTTTTTTTTTTTTTTTTGGAATATAGATATTTATCAACAATTGCCTCAGGGACAATGAAGCCGGTGTTTGTATTCACCGCATTGGTGATGGGTGTTCTGGTGACAGTATCAACTGTTTTGGAGCGGTTTCAACGACATAAGGGCAGACTCATTAAAACAAATGAACTCGCAGAGACTGTTAACAACTATGCATCCGTATTTTTTTCAATTGTAGCTTACTTCTCACTGCTACTTGTAGCCATATTGGATTGTAGAAGTTACTACAAAGCACACATATCTTTACTTGGAATCTTTCTGGGTGCAGCTGGTGTAGCTACATACTGGACAGTAGCTGAATACTGGGTTTTGGACGAAGGATATTCGAGATTCCATCGTCTTAGGGTCGCATATGTGCTCAAGTTTATATGGGTTTCGGTTGAGCTGTTTTTAGTGATTCCGTTTACTGCGTTTTCACTTTTGGAATTCAAGATTCCTGGCGCAGTGCTGGAGTGGGTAAGTAGTTTTGACCATGAGCTGTTGCAATATTGTTACAGCAGAGTTTAGCGAGATTCCAGCTCGAGCTACTGACCTTGTATTTTTTATTATTACTATTTTTATTTTAGATCATTGCGTACCTATATGGGTTTTATCTAATGATATTGGCATATGAACATTATGGTGACTTTAGACTACTTAGACATCAACTTCTTGAACAGGATTGGAGCGAGCGGCTAGACATGTTTATAAGTTCGGCATTTCCTTGCACGTACGGCGTGCGTTTGAGACACTTGGGACATGGACACGGGCACGGACGGAACATTTCTCGACGGGAAATGCTTGACGATTCGTCGTCGGAAAGCAGCTTACAGACAGAAGATTTAGACATGGAGCTGGACGCTGGCGCCCGGCGGTTCAGCATTGGCCTGCGGACGGTGAGTCTGAACCGGCGCACAGGTTCATTTCCCCACAAAATGACTATGTAATTAGGTAGGGTAATTAACGTACAAAAAGAATATGATTGGCCAATTGGCCTTTTTTTATGTAACACCCACCACTACGGAACACCGGGTAGTCGGATGAGCTTGGACAATGGTGTTCTCGGATCTCACTCAAGCATCGGAAGCTACAAAACACTGTCGGTAGGTGCTGAACATTGCACATTAGTTAGGCGCGCACCTATTGAACTTGAAAGCACCAGTAAAGAGCATATTATGTTAAGAAACCAGACAAGTGTAGTATATATATATGTTTAAAAAAAATGTGATTTATGGAATTCGGTAATTTAACTGGTCGAAATCGGTTGGAAAGTTGCTGCAGCGTCGATACGGCCATGGAAATTACCTCGCAGAATTTTTATTATAAAAACTACACTTTCTCCCGTTTCTTCCTTTCTTTCGTCATCATCACAACATCGTCATCAAAATGTCCTTCATTGCTCGTCGTGCTTTCTCCTCCTCTACTTTCAACGTATGTATTAATTTGCAATCAAGCAAGATAATGGAATTCAATTGGTTTTTATTAACATGAAATGCTTTTTTTTTTTACTATTTTCTAGCCTTCTAAGGTCGCCGTTCTTGGTGCTGCCGGTGGTATCGGCCAACCTCTTTCTTTGCTTCTTAAGCTTAACAAGGATGTTACTGGTCTTTCCCTTTACGATTTGAGAGGAACTCCTGGTGTTGCCGCTGATCTTTCTCACATTCCTACCAACTCCAAGGTCACTGGTTTCACTCCTGAGAAGGGTGGACTTAAGGAGGCTCTTGCTGGTGCTGAGATTGTTGTCATTCCCGCTGGTGTCCCCAGAAAGCCTGGTATGACTCGTGATGACCTTTTCAACACCAACGCTTCTATTGTCCGTGATCTTGCTAAGGGAATCGCTGAGTTCTCTCCCAAGGCTAAGGTTCTCATCATTTCCAACCCTGTCAACTCTACCGTTCCCATTGTTGCTGAGGTTCTCAAGTCTAAGGGTGTCTACGACCCCAAGAAGCTCTTTGGTGTCACCACCTTGGATGTCATTAGATCTTCCCGTTTCATTTCTGAGATCAAGGGTACTGACCCCACTGAAGAGGTTGTCCCCGTTGTTGGTGGTCACTCTGGTGTTACCATTGTTCCTTTGATTTCTCAATCTGGTCACCCCGATATCTCTGGTGAGACTCTTGATGCTCTTACCCACCGTATCCAATTCGGTGGTGATGAGGTTGTCAAGGCTAAGGATGGTGCTGGTTCTGCCACTCTTTCCATGGCTCAAGCTGGTGCCCGTATGACTGGTTCTCTCATCAAGGCTGCCAAGGGTGAGGAAGTTGTTGAGCCCACTTTTGTTGAGTCTCCTTTGTTCAAGGACCAAGGTATTGACTTCTTCTCTTCCAAGGTTGTTCTTGGACCTGAAGGTGTCAAGGAGATTCAATCTGTTGGTAAGTTGAGCCCTTACGAGGAGAAGTTGATTGAGGCTGCTCTTGTTGACTTGAAGAAGAACATCCAAAAGGGTGTTGACTTTGTTGCCCAAAACCCTTAAATGCTAGATTTAAATATTTCTAGTATACGTGTATAATGATTTATTGAACGAATAAAATATCTTTTTATTGATTAATATATTTTACTTTTGTAGTATTTATTATTGATTTCTATGCTTTATTTATGAAGAATTGTTTGAATTTTTAGAATTTTTGGCAACTGATTTATTTCAGGTACTGAGTCACATTTATTGATTATTTTGTTTGAAGAAAGCCCAGGAAAATAATGGAAAAAAAAAAAAAAAAGTTATTGTATAACAACTGTACCAGTAAACTATTCAGGATTTGGTAAATTGCGTTCATCCGGTAATAAGAATTCAAAATTCCTTGAAGGGAAATTATTTTTACTATATGGAAGAAAATAAATATGAAACGATCTTAGCACATGAACTAGATGACATTGTTTCTGGCTTATGTACTAAAAATCATTGATTATTTCCCAAGTATAATATCTTATAATTTAAAGTGTAAGTTTTAAGTTAGTTACATAAAGTTTTGACTAAGCCAAAGTTAGCTTTGTTGAAGCTTCTTTTGCAAAAGCGAAAAAGACGCGTTTTAAAATTACGCGTAATGAGAAGGAGAAGGTTTTAAAAGTGGAATAGGAAATGGTGACTTTTTTTTTTTTTCCAACTCCTTAAAGATCATATAAGGTGTAGAGTTAAAACTTCCAAGGTTATAGGAAATCCAAAGTTCGAAAATTTGGTGTTGTACTACGTGAAAAAGGGGATGAGTCGATAATTGTATGCATGAACCTTTACAAATGCAACAATATTCGAATATAGAAGTCAAATTAATGATTTTAAAAAAAAAATAATAGAAAGAATAATAATTCATAATTAAATCTTCCATGAAGACAATATGAGTTTGATAATGGAGAAGAGCGGCCATTATATTAATTAATCTAGATGTGACAGTATTGTGAATGCGTAGCGACTGCTTGCTTGTCTTTGTTTATACATATGTATATATTGTATGTAATATACTAAGAACCGTTAGATATATACGTTTCTATGTTGAATGTATATTAAAGAATCTGAGCAACCTGCCTAAAGAAAAGAAGAAAAAAAAATACCAAAAAAATAAAAAAATAAAATAAAAAATCATAAAACTTTGTATTGTTTTAACAATCGCATATTTCCGTGTATGTTGAAAATTGTATCAGCCTTTTTAAGATTTGATATTGTTTAGATTCAAACGATCTTGAGTTTGATTTTGATTTTTTTTTTGCTTATTCTAAAAAGGAGACCGGAGTCCGAGGTCCGAAGCGAATGGATATGAAACAAGATTTTTACCTTTTCATCTGAGTATAATCTGCCAACATCCTAAGTAGTAGGAAGGTCGGCACTTTTAGGAAGGTGACTTGAGACATGCAAAACGAGTTTGCACTTTGTTTCACTGTGGAGCCTGATAGTCCAAATTGCAAAAACTGCTGATATAGTAAAAGTTAATAACAAAGAAAGGTTGGTTAATAGTAGTAGCGCTAAGTGTTTTTTTTATTTATTTTTAATTAATATCGAACTAGAAATCGAATATATAAAATGAATAAGTAAAATACTAGTAATCAAATAGATTGTATAAGCGTAAAAAAAAAAATAGTATTTATATATGTTGAATATTTATCATTCCAATATTTTAACTTTTATTTATGAAATTAGTGATATTATGACAATTAATACAAGTTATCAATGTATGTATTCAAAATTTTGTAGGGCCAGCGTTGTGTTTGATTCAAATTTTTAATGAAATTATTGAAGTGAATATCAGTGCAAGATGTATGTGATGATACCTTATAAGCAATTAATATACGCAATATAGCTTGGTTGGATACAGAAATAAATACCTAGGAAGGTAGGTAGAGAAGTAGATAGTTAATTGATAATATTAATAGTAATAATATCAATAATGATAATAATAGTAATAATAATAGTGATAATAATGATAATAGTAATATTAACAGTAATAGTAAAAGTAATGATGATAGTAAAAGTAATGATGATAATAAAAGTAACGACGATAGAACTAGGAACAATTATAGTAATAGGAACAATTATAATAGAAACAATGATATAAAGTAACAATGATATAAAGTAGTAACGAAATCAATGCTGTTAACTATAAATTAAAGATATTCATGATAATTGCTCAGAGTTGTTAGAATTATCAAGCTCATCATGGTAGAAATCAACAATAAGGCTGATATTTGGGTTTTTTCTCGGTTGTTTTTTTTATTGATTTATTTCGTATTTCCATCACTATTCTGTATTACCGTGCTAGACGATACAAGACTGTACAAAACTCTGCTAAGAGATATTGTTTACTACACCTTTCGTACATAAAATTGTTTCTTGTTGAATTGAAATTTAGCTGGAGACACAAAAGCTGAGCTTTTTGTTTCCAGGCACAGCTTAAGGTTTTACCGCGTTAGGCATAAAAAATAAAAGTACAATTATATTCGCACGCTTGCATGGCTCACACGTGTTAGTGCTGTAATGTTTACAGAGGTGCCTGTGCGCTTAGCTAGTTGATACAAACCAACCAACAAACAAACAGAGGATTTTGTAGAGTTGTCTCACCAGCTGACTATGTTTAAATCGTAGCTGATCATTGTGATCATGATATGGCATATTGAAACTATCTAGCAATTCAGTTGGAAAATAAAAATAAAAATAATAAAAAAATTGCTTCGTCGGAAGCACCAGACTATAAACAGCTTACTGTACTTGGGTACCGTGCGAACCACAAGGTGATGGCAAATCCGCCCGAGTGCACTGTGCACTGTGCACATTTGTAGGATTGAAGCTATCCGAACAACGATGTATGGCATGCGTGCAGTCTAGTAGGTATTGATAAAGAAAGCTACTGGAGTAGGTGATATCAGCATGCACAAGCTGTTCCCGGAGTTGCATCGTCATCATGGTGAACAACTTCCTTCTAACTGCTTAATTATCATCTATTGGAGATATAATTAGATATAAGCCATGTTCAAGTTCATACATTGGTATCCACATTCATCTTCGCTAGGCCAGTAATGAGATCATGACGGCAACATTATGTTCTTTGTTTGAAAGCGTCACTACTGGAGCTCTCTGATGCGCAGTGATCGGCCCCCTGGCGCCTACTCTTTCTCATATCGCGACTAACTATATTCGCTTTTGTTTGTTCTGCTCAGGTTTTTTTTTTTCCATCTTTATTTCTTCTTCTACTTCTTGTTCTGCAACCAAATGGTAATACACGACACCTCGCTTCACTGGTTTTGAAACGTTCGTGCTGCGCAGAACTGGATTATACGATAGTTGTAAGCATGAAGAGCTTTTATAAATATAATAAAAAATATAATAATTTATAGATGAAGCCAATAGTTTTTACTTTTATTTTCTCCAGATTGGAAGATGGCGTGTAACAATAGCGTGGCTGTCTATCTTGTATGAATGCAATCTTCTATGATTGCTGCTCAGCTCTAGGCAAAAACTGCAAAATCTCGCTTTTGAGCCTCTGATCTTTTAATGATTGGCATTTACGATCGCAGCTGCTATACTGATGAAGTTTCGCCTGGCAATGCGCTGATATCTTTTACATTAGAAGTAGTATTTTTAAAAAAACTATATAACATTACTTGAAATTAATATGGTGAAATATGCTATCAGCTGCACTCCAGTTTTAGTTTTAATATGGATCTTCTTTTTCTTAATATCGGTCACTGTAACTTGCTCAGTAAAGATCTGTTCTATTCCTCTTCAAAGCCAGTTTAATAGCGATTGTCATCGCCTTATTATTATTAAACTACTCTATAAATATATCTAAATATATTTTCTCATAGGCAAACAAAAACGAACAATCCAGAACTCATTCACAAACTAGCTGAAGTAGAATTTGCTTTTAGTTCAGTTTACTTTAGTTCAGTTTACTTTAATTATGTATTTGCTTGATTTCAATGATACTACAATTTTCTTAAATTACATTTAAAATAAGGAAAAAAAAAATTGGATTATATACTTACCATCATCATCATTTTCAGTTTAAGGAGTAGATGATGTGCAATAAAGAAAACAAAATTTTTAAGGGGGAAGAAGACGTACTAATTGTTTTTCAATATGAAAAGAAAACAAAATGTACTAATACCTCTTGGATTTGATTGTAGTATTCTTTATTTACAGTGATAACTAATACTTAGGCGATATGGACTATTGTTTTATTTGAAGATCAATTTTAGAAAATGAAAAGTTATTTAGAAGCTTTTGTTTTCAATGCCACACACTCACTACAAACTTATTTAATTTGTAATTTCTTGAAAAGACTGTATCAAAATGTTATTTAGCTATGAGCTATAGATGTACAAATAATTAATAATAAAAATTATAATGATAAAAATAATAAAATAAAAATAATAACAATAACAATAATAATAATAATAAATAGGCAATTTGAACCTGATAGCTATTGATGATGCGCAGAGACGTTGAAATATGGGTAATCCATTGTTATTTTGTAAAATGAATCTTGGTTCTGTTTTTTTTTTTTTTTTTTTTTTTTTTTTTTTTTTTTTTTTTTTTTTCATTCATTTTGGAAATTATTAGAAAAGTTCAAGCATTTTATAAAACCATGCTAGTATAAATTTTTAGGTCATCAATGATTGAGATGAGATTTGAATTTTATGGTCTCGATTGTCTGCAGCTAGAAATACTCCTAAAGACGGTGTTGTTTCACTGTACCTGATTTCCATTAGTATAGCCCATCTGATCGATGAGTTGCCATCTATATTTACATATTTGGGTATAGAAAACAAACTTTGAGAATTGAGTGCAATTATATGAATATCAGACTTGTACTAAACGCTTTCATGACATTGCTACTACAATTGTTGATGATATTGCTCCTACTACTAATCTTGCAAAGATTAAAGTATCAACATACACTATCTTCCTTTGGCGAAACACTCAGACAAAGTTATCTTTTGCTTATTGTCGAAAAGATCAAAAAAAAAATTAAACAGTCAACAACTCTACTACAAAATATGAATGTGAAAAATTATTTCATCAACCAATGTTTCTCCTACTCCAATATCTACAGTGTCTCTTTTTCAGGCTCGCATATATAATGTTTATTTTAAATTAAAAATAAACAAGAAAAAAAAAGCCTACACTATTGCTTTCAACGCGTTTTCGTGTCAAAGGAGGTATTGAAAAAAAAAAAAAAAAAAAAAAAAAAAAAGAGAACCGTAATCTAAGCATGTTACAGACAACCTGGATGACAACTTGAACCTTTGCTTGAAAAGTATTTATTTGAGTTATAACTTTTTTTTTCTTCCAATTTATTCCAAATGATTATTAAACAGGTTGTTGATAGAATACAATATAGAGCAAGTCTTATGTTGCAAAATAATCGAATCTCATAAGAATTATTCAAGAAATCTGCCATGTTTACCGAATCAGATTTTGCACTGGGGGACTAACTTAAATATAAAAGCTTTCATAATGTGTGCTCTCGAGAAATAAAAAGCAATTTAATAGATATATTAAGGTTTCAATATATATGCAGAATTCACATGTCGCTTTTTTTTTTTTTTTCGTGCAGACTCAAAGTATCTTGAAAAAGAAGAAAAAAATAAAAGTGTATTTACGCGTAACGCGTTCAATAAATGTTTGAAACCTGTCCAACTTTCTTGTTTTTCTTCTTCTTTCTTTCTAAAGGTTCTTTCAAGGTTTTTTTCTTTAAAAAAAACAATTCAAAGTTCATCTCTTTTGAGATTCCAGTTTGAATAGCTTGATTGGATATCTTTATTAGTGTATATATGTTTATCTCTTTTAATTTTTTTTGTATGTAAGATTTGAGTTTATTCAGTGTACAAAGATGAATAGAGCATTGTCTCTCAATAACAACATCTACTAGTAATTTTCGCGAGACACACAAAGACACAGTTTAAATGAACTGGCAGTAGGCGAGGTTATCTTGTATACGACAATCGTCAGCTAGTAGTAACCTGCTAATTATTGTGTCTATCGTCATAGTTATTACTAGTGTTTAAATCATACTTTCTGTCCCTTCGTTGCTAATGAAATTTGAGTTCTTTTGACTTTAAATACTCTCCAGATTGGGATACTAGTACCAATATTAAATTTTTTTTTTTTTTTTTTTTTTTTTTTTTTTTTTTTTTTTTTTTTTCCTTCTTTCTTTATTTTCCTGCCTTCTAACTGCAACTTGATATTTCATATTTTTCACTAAATTTGTTTTTTTTATTCTTTTTCATCAGATCGTTAACTATACTTTCAACCGGTTTTGTCTTTAAGAAACAGGTTTTGTAAAAGTAAAAATACTTTTTGTACTCTTTAAAATACTATTATCATTCTATTTTTTTTAATTTATTTTCTTTTTTATTATTCTTTCATTTATTTTCTTTTAATTTTTCAATTTTTTAATTTTTTAATTTTTTAATTTTTAATTTTTAATTTTTAATTTTTCAATTTTTATTGTATTATATTGTAGTTTTTCTTTTTTTTATTTATCTATTCATATTTTTTTTTTTTTTCATTTCTGTATAAGCAAACACTTGATTTTTATTCTTATCCATAATCACTGGTATGAATATATAAAGTAGAAAGGATCTTGAATTCTTTCTCCTGTGTTGTTTCTCTTTTATGATCTCAACTTCATTCATCATCATATTCTTTTTCTATCTACATTTGTTTTATTGTTCACAAAGAATCTCTATTCCTTTTTATTTATTTTATTAAAATTTCGTCACTCTATCCATTTTATTTTCATCATGTCTGTTATTTACGAAGACCATCAACAACAGCAACAACAACAACATCAACAGCAGCTCAACTATGTCCCATTAGAACTGCTTTCTCCTCCACCCCAAATGGATTCACTTCAAATGTTTAGTCCTCCTGAAGCTTACTGCTATTTCGAATCTCCTTCGCCTGTCGACTATTTTTCTCCAATGACTCCAGTTACTCCTGTGGAGGTTTATTATCCATCTCCTCCCCAGGTTATCTCACATAGTCCAACAGACTTCTTACCTTCTCCAACTACTTCAGAATACATATCTACTCCTCCTCCATTAAACTCTCAAGCATACATGTACTACCCTCCGCATCAAGCTGCTTCTATGGCTTTAGGAACCGCTCTGCATCAAAAGCGGAACTCTGCAAGAACTTATAGAAAAGACATGCTTTTCCTGTCAAAATCTCACGAGTGCTCACATTGCAGAAAATCTTTCAAAAGACTTGAACATTTGAAAAGACATTTAAAAATTCACACTGACGAAAGGCCCTATAAGTGTGATGTCCATGAATGCGGAAGACGATTTTCTCGTTCAGATAACTTAAGGGCTCATAGAAGAACGCATATGAAAAAAGGAGGTAGAAATATGTTTATTGAAGGACTTAAACCTGATATCCCAATCTCTTCAACCATTGTATAACAACATGTTCCAGCAATAGAGAGAAGAAAGAAAAAAAAAAAGTAACATGATGATATGATTGTATGTAAATGTATTTATAAACATTATAGGCAGGTCCTATAAAAACGAATTATAGAATAAAGCATCGTTTTCCGAAATTTCTGTCCCATCCTCTGATGAGTCTCCCATAAATAATGAAGGAACGGACGATATCGATGGTGGACTTTCCCAATCCCGTTTCCATTTTGATAATGTTTCGTAATTTTCTTTGTTAAGTTGTGACTTTATTAGTCCTTGAGTTCTCACATTTAAATGAATATTAAATTCAACATCGTTTAGACAGTATAATCCAGATAATCCTAGCCTAGTCACAGAACTTAATATCATGCCCACCATCTCATCTATCAGATATTCATCTCTGTTAAAATGTTTCATGACAAAATCAAGCACCCGAGCAATGTCACCTCGTCGGTTGGACTCTGCATTTTGTAACAGAACTAGTAATTTACTAATTTCTTCTCTTCCAAGACACGTAACTCGGGATAGATCTAAGTCGGCAGAGGGATTTAGTAATAGAAAGCGATAATACTGAGCCAAAGGTTCTTGATCGTTGAATAAAAAGCTATACTCTGGGTCATAGTAATGAACTTCTTTTACATCTTGTTCGAATTGGGGACCTTGCTGAAAAACTTGTTCTGCCAATGCTGTCACAAATCGATGTTCTTTTATTCGAAAATATGACGCCGATTCAGCCAATATAGTATCAGGAATAGCTGACACCGATGGCGTATTAGACTTCTTTATAGTGACACGGGTTCCGCCCCCAATATACCTTCCATCCCAAAATTCTATCACGGTGTTTAATAGGTTTCGATCCTCTGAAAATACTGATAACGCCACTATGGACGGGTCCGACTCCAACCTTGCCACCGACATGCTCGACTCCGGGATCAGATTTTGCAAGAACAGAGTTTGTTTTATTTCAGTTATTGATAATGAGGGATCGAGTCCTGATATATGTGCGGTCCATTTTGGTAAAGTTGATGTTGCTGTTTTTGTAGGTTTAGACTTGGGATCTCCTAGTAATAACCTGGAAAAGGCATCGTCACCCTCGTCGTCAGAAAAATAATCTTCGTCTGCGTTATTCACAAAGAATCTATGTTGCGGAGGAGGAGGTGGTGGAACCATGACAGAGAAATTTCGTTCCTATAATCAAATGCTAATGTGTATTAAAAAAAAATAAATAAATAATAGTTCTTCAGCAAATTGGCGTGTAGTCCAATTTTAAGTCAGTAGAAAAAGTATGGGGAGAGAAATAAAATAAAAATTGGGATTTGGGATTTAGAACGTACAGAAAGTATTTTTAGAGGGGGGAACAATTTAACATATTGAAAATTGAATACACAACACTCGTACATGACGCACATTAAATAAATTAGGAATAACATATTGGAAAGATTGAAAAGAATTACAAGATTTGGCGTGCAAGACCAACTCCACCAAGAGCACTGCTGGTAGTGAATTCCTGGTTCTTGATTCCAGCAAGAGCATAACAAAGACTTACAATGGTGAGGAGGATTGCAACGGCCAATAAAGAGGTAACCATCAAGATGCAGCTCAGGTATTGAATTAGGGCATTGACAGCATAGAAACCAGCTCTAGGCCAGTTTTTGTTGAATTTTCTTAGGAATCCAGTGAAGTTGTCGGTCAAGGGACAAATCTTAAGCAAAAACGGCACTTCAATTAGAAGAATGATCAGACCTTGAACAATGCAAATGATGGAGAAAATAATAACAAGATTAACGTGGAAGATATTGGCAATTCCAAGAGCAATACATAAGATCACACACAACAAGCCAATCCTAAATTGAGTTAGCTTCAGACAAAAAAAAGTTGTCATTAACGATACAATTGACTTACCATTGTCCGTATATACTAAAATTTCGTGTCTTTAATTCCTCTGAAAATCCCATTGTAACAATTGTGAATTATGTGTATGTTGAAGGAGAAAACTTGTTAATTTTGTAAATTCGTGTGCTGTTTTGTTCGCTGTCAGTACTTTTAGGCTACACGCTTATTTTCTTGTCCCAAGTATCCTTACCCTATACCATTGGCTCTCAGATCAGGGTAACTCGAGCTTTACATCGCAAGACTCGTTGTCTACTTACGTAGGACTTTCATCAAGCCATATTGCCAATAACAAAGAAGTGGCAGTGTCAAGAGGAAGAAGAGCTTTTTAGGTATTGTATGTAGTCTTCAAGCTTAGGTACGACAATTTGCCTAGTTACTTTTTAATTGCGTAGTTGTGCCTTCTAGTGGTTATGATCCTTCATCACTTTGACAAACCTGCATTCTAATGCTTTTGATGAAAAAGCACAAGTGTCTTTATTGTTCCATTGACTGCTTTTATTCATATTCAAATGTCAATTAATTAATCAATTCATAATCATTTGCTATTATATCATGTACATTTAAGCGAAAATCATTTGAACCCATGATGAATCTACCTTTTCAAAAGCCTTTGAAACTATTTCACACTAGCCCTTCGAAAGGCTTGTGATCCAAGTCAAATATCAAACTGAATCTCATATTTCAATAAATTAGAGATAGAGATGCAGTAAAAACTTGTTTATGCTGGATATCGATGAATCTAGCACATTTTGTCTTACCGAAGTGATTTCAACTAGAAAATGCATTAAAGTGAACCAAACTATTGTTTTAACCTTGTAAAACTATAATATGGGCCATATATCATGAATATCATTTAAAATGGAAAGTAAGCTTTCTACCTTCAAAATTGATAATTTAACTCACTGATTCAAGAAGAAGAAACAAGCTACTTCATATTCAACTCTTGTAATAATGACAATGTTCGCTAGTTATTTTGTGATCAAAAGTTATTTGAAAATTAAATGCTTTGAAAGTATCTAATAAACGGATACTTTTTAAATCTCAATATTGTTTCAACTTATTGAAAACAAACCACATTTTGCATATTTTTTGATAATTAAAGTATTTTACACAAAGCTTTACAGCGTAATTAAAAAATCAGTTCATTGTCTTTATGTCTAGAAAATTACCACATACAAACTACAATAATAACAATAAAACAAATGAAATGAGTAGAAACAAAAGCTAAATAACGAGATTACCAAACTAAATTTCGTTAATTTTTGTTGAAATACCCTAGTTGGCTATAATTATTTCCGCATCTATATTGTAATAATTAAAGAGGATATAGATGAAAAGAAAAAGGTGAAATTTTTCTTTAATTCATAAGAAACCCTTTTTATGGTTTAAAATAATACATCTCGCTACTTAATATATTAATTACAACGAAATTTGAAAATATATCATAGATAACGAATGCAATTGATTTTAGAAATTATTTACAGAATATTTTTCGAAATCATTTACCTATTTACAAACAAGAGTTTTTAAGTACAGTGTTGTTTAATGGGCTCTTGAGTTGCACAGATAGTTTATAAATTTCAAGTTTGAGATTTTTTACCATCTTAGCTCTTTTGCAATAATACCATATTAATTTTGTAGTAGCTAACTAACTACCATAAACAGTTTAACAATGTGAGACATCATTAACTTGAGTATTTTTATTTATTGACATTTTTCACATGTATATACTCGAAGTTAACATTTTTAATATCAATTGTCTACTCTTAATTACTATAGATAATTTGAAATTAGCATTTAAAAGAAGTCATCAAGCTTATAATTCTTTACTTGTTGATCTACTACAAGATTTTGGTTCTGAAAAATAGGAGATTCAATACTTGACTCTCCGTTGATGAGTCTTTTCGAATTTGTGTTAGATAACCCTGAGACAATTGCGGCTCTATAGGAACCTTTTACAGATAGTTTGTAGAAAAGTAATTCAAGTTATTATTGATAAACGATAACAAATTCTAGGTGGAATTGAACTAATTTACTTCTTGTAATAGCGATAGTGCAAGAGTAACCTTTCTCCGTTTCTTCTTTAGCTTATAAATTTTAAGTCTTTTTTTCTTTGCCCGATAGAATTGCGAATATATCTTCAACATTTTCAATTATTTCCAGCTAAGTATTTAGCTCTTCCAAATTTCTGTATGCGCTACAATACTACTATTCTATTTCTATTTTTTCAATTATTTAAAATATATTCTCGAATCAAAATAGACTAACATTGATAGTGGCTAACTGTATTGACAAGTTTCAAAGAGAACAAAGTTATATTGTAATTTCGTTGTTAAGCTGCTATTCAAGAATCCTATTGCTGCTCTATTTTTTGTTTCTTCCAGACTATTACTATATTTTCAATATATCTATACAGTATTTAAGGGTATATAATATCCTACTTGAAATTGGTTTTTTGGGAACAGCCCATATTTACAAATTTCTTGAATAGCTTTTACATAATTTTTAAGAGCAATTTAAGATATAGCTTTCTTCTGGTAGACTAATCCTAATTTTGTATAACAAAAATGGCTGTTACGTTATTTGAATTTTCATCCTTATTTTTTTTGGCTAAAAAAAATTTCATAAACCTTTTGGTGATCAAATTTTCTGATGTACAAATAAATTTTAGGCTTTTAAAATTTCATGTCTGAAGAGTGGAATTATTGATTAAAGTTCAAATTATTTTTGATATATATACTATATTCTTTTTTGCATCTGATATAAATAAAACCTTTTGCAAGTAATTAATTTTACACATTTTACTGGATTAATTTGAAAAATAAAAAATTTTAGATCTTTTTTTTTTTTTGTTCAATAAAATTCATGGAAAACTTTGACTAATAAATATTTAATCCTTTGCAATTTACAATTAAATTTTATATTTGATAAAAATCACTATTTACATCTATATACTCTCTTAACCCAAATAATTAAGTTTCATTAGTGTTTGTATTATTGGCTCGATGAAAAAATTAAATCAAAAGCACAGTAAAACTTGCTCAGACCAATAATATTATTATTTTAAAACTACATACTTAAATCTGTATTTCTCTATATTTCTTTCCAAATAGGTATGTTACGTTTCCCAAAGAAAAAAAATATGTCTGCAAACACTGATTATACATGGATATTATTCTTTTACCATTGGTACAAAGCAGCGCAACTCAATATGTAGATTGAATCATATAATATAATTAATTTTGTCTTTTATATACGATTTCAATATTTATATATCGAAATATATAAGTGTGGAGTAAATTTTTCTTAGTGGAACATATTATTTTTAACGGTCAAATATATGGTCTACATATAGATATGGTTAGTAATGTTTATGTTTAATTTTTACATGATTTTAGATTTCTTCTCAGCATGCAAATAAATGAATAATTAACAAATTAAATCAATAGTTCAATAGAAATTTAAAATACCAAAAACTTTTGTATATAATTTACTAAGATTCAAATCTTTATATTGAAAATTTCTAAATCTACGTGTTTAATTATAATTTTCTCTGCAGATTTACGTTACAAAAAGGATAATTTTATTCTCTTTGCCAATAATCACAGACTGTTGATTTTACTTTAACTCATTTAATAACGCACTATATATATTTATATACATATATGTATTTGTATGAAGTTAGAAGGTCACTCTGCAGTTTCAAAATTGGTACATTTTAACATACAGAGTGCCCAGATATTTGCTGCATTTTTGTGCTACGTGGTAAGTCAAAGTAGCTTTAAACTTTATTGAAACTGTGAGGTTTTCAATGTAGTTGATACCTCTAACATGATGAAAGTTACAATTTGTGAGCAGACTCCTATCTTGATTTATATTGCTGTTAATTAGATATACAATATGTATTATAATAAAACTTGCATTATTCTTTTAATGTTCTTACGTAAATAACTAACATTATTAAGACTCATAATTTAACATCTTTAAACAAGGTATGTTTAAACAACAAAATTCATCTGTAATTTCATTCGTTGATAATATATTTCTAAAATTTATATAGCATAAAAGGTGTTTACATCGTCCTTTTGTAAGACGCATATCAATTTTACACTTGAGACGACTAAACAAGCTTTTCTTTATAAGATATTCTAGAAACTGTAATATCAAATAAAATAATATTTTATTCAATGAGTCTTGATTCCTATGGTCCTTACATTGCTAGATTTTACATAGCTGGAAGTATATGTTTTCAATTTCATGTTAATAAGTTTTTTTTTTTTTTTTTTTTTTTTTTTTTTTTTTTTTTTTTTTTTCAATAAATGATTTCTATTTAATCAAATTATCAACTCATCAGTTCATTTCAAAGCCCATGCTAAACGACGTTTTTGTTTATTTTAAAAACGTCAAATTGATTGATATTCATCTGATTTTTCAATTTTCCAGTATTGCTATTTAAAATACTGTAAATATATCATACTAAATACTGGCTAATTTGAATAATAAAATGTCGTGTTTCTGGAACGCGTTTATAATTGCTCAACCGCAACTACCTATACAGCTGGTATCCCACGAAAGCAATGCCAAAATTTTATATACACATGTGTAGAAAGGTAAACTTTCTCTAAGATACTTTTGAACGGTTTGATAGTTTCCTGTTTCTACATTGCATATGTAAGTTAACAGTTATGAGCATTAGAGCCTATTTGAAAAATTGCTTATTTTAGTCTAAAAGTTTGATTTAAGTGTTGAAATCTATGGTAACATTTTTATGCTAATAATCATCAAGTCGGTGGTACCATGTATGTTCTACTCAATATTATATATATTATTAGGTTGATTAAAGTCAAGTACTTGTAATTAGAGATTTTAATGTACTGCACTTATTACTTTCATTGAAAAAAATAGCAAAAAAACCTTTAACATTATAACTTATATTCAAATATTCAAAATATTGACTGATTTTTAAATTATGAGATAGGTCGAATAAATACAGAAGACAACGAAATAATAAATGTTGAAAATCTCATAGTAAGTAATTCAATCTAAAAGAATACTCAGTATTTTGTTAAATTTACTAGTGAAAATTCCATGCAGCAATTTATAACTTTGTTCAAAACTCTACATATATACGCGAACTTCTAAAGTTACTAGAATCCAAAAGAATTGAAAACCTTTTAAACATACATATATGTGTACATGTGTAAACCTTGTAAAACTTCAATGATGTTCCGAAGTCTAAGTCCTTTTATTCTGTGAGGTTCCATTAAGGAAACTCGGGATAATAATATTATTTTACATGTGCACATTGAAAACTTTATGGAAAGTCTATAAAGAAAAGTTCCGTTAAATGAACACAAATTCTAAAGAGGAAAAATTGACGACCTTAGTTCAATAGTTACTGAAATTTTCAACTTAACAATTTTTGAAATAAAATACAAGGTACTATGTTAAAAAATTCAACAAAAATTACTGTGGTATTTTGGGTCAGAACTGTACGGTTTTCATATATATATTTGAAATTTTTACTTAAATAGTAGATGATATTAATAGTGCTTGCACATATTTATATTGTTTGAGCCATTCTAACATTCTGCACAAGTTTTATTAATAATTAGTTCCATACATCTAATATTCTACTTTTTATTCGAATTGATGCAAAAAGATTTCTTGATAATCTAACAATGTTGATATTTTGGTAACCTCAAATAAAAGTCTAAAAATCGGCAATATTATATTAAAACGATTGCAATATCAAAATTTCTATTTATTTATCCATAATGTTTGATACATAATTAATATTGAAATTTTGCAAAAAGTGTAGTTAAAACAGAATGAACCATATGTCCATTTTTATAAATGAATTCATCATTAAACGCTATTGATTCAACTTTCAGATTTTCAGCTAAATTTTAACAATATATTATCCAGATACTTTCATATTAAATAATAAATATCAGATCGATCCAAACGTTGGATCTGGTAAGGTAAAAAAATCAAAATTGTAATGAAAGACTGAATTAAAAATTTTATCAACAACGTCTGACACAGTGTGAACATTTTTCTTAAGCTATGCCAATAGATCAGATGCGTTTTGGATTCGTTTCAACATGAGAAAAGTATTAAATTTGATAAGAGTTCTAGTGTTACACTTATTAGCGTTTATTATAAATATATAAAATAAACATTTGAAAAAAAAATAAAAAAAAATAGAATATTTAATTTAATGATTTTTAATTTCTCTGAATTATAGGAACTTCTATCGCAGGATACATCTAACATGCGATTGGTACAACCTATTTCAAAGTAGAAGCTATGTTACTTTCATTATATTGAATACAAACATGAAATTACCTCTGATATTCAAAACCAGAAATATTCTTGATAATTAATTATTAAAATATAAACCTGTTAAATATTCTTTATGATAATTCAGAATAGATATATGCCACTTGACAAAATTTTAAAGATACGCGTCTCCAAAAATTATACCATAGCCTTTAGATTTCGCGTTGTTTAAAGTTTATCTAAGTTTTATTCAAACTCGATACACTTTAAAACTTTTGGGTAGTGAGTGGATCTGTTCCAAATCATCTACAGAAGTAATATTTGAGCTTGTACTTTTTAGTAAATTTCGAATAGTTTTTTGACGTTACATGGCAATAGTGGAGTCATGAAATTGATATATAAAAAAAGCGAATGTATGTTACATTACATAAATGTTCGTTTGAAATAATTATCATTTTCATGGAGAAGCCAAATGGTAATAATTTATTAATCAGATAAATTTCAACAATGAGTCAAATACATCAATTTTTAAATGCATCTCCATATTCAATGAAATGTTGTTGGTAATGTTAAGTTATTTTAGCTATGTTTCTGCTATATTCTGTAGAACAAAAATGATGAAAAAAAATTATAGTGTAATCCTGTAACAACTATTTGACAAAATGAAGAGTAAGCTGTGAATAGAAGAGATAACATGGTATTTTAAATATGCGTTTTGGTAATTGAAGGTTTGGTGACACAAAAGGCCTATTTTGGACAGTTAGTATTAGAAGAGAATTTTTTATATATTTTTTTTTTAGTATTGGGAGTTTAGAACTTTTGATCCATCTGTTAAAACTTACAAAACTTGTTAAGCCAATTTTTTCATATCTTTAGGCGAACTACGCAATAATTTAAAGCCATGTCATTGTTTGAGGTTGAAGGATGGTCTGTTCCTAAAGACATTGCTGTTCAAGATGGGGCAAAAAAAAAGAAAAAGGATAATAAAAAACAAAACCATGAAAATGCTCTGGGGAAAAAGGCAAAAAAGATTAGACCTGACGAAATGCAGGATCTTTACGATGTTCATGTTGAAGGAAAAGCCAAATCAAAGAAAGACACTTCTACTGATATGAATCAAGTTAACAATAACGAAACTACTACTGAAATTAATACCAAAGGCAATGAAAACCCTCCAAAAAAAGCTAAGAAAAACAAAAAACGGAAGTTGGAAGAAGCTGAAGAAGTCAATGAAAGTGTTTCAATAAAGAAAGTACATCAAAAGCTAGCCGAACCATCTTTAGGTATTTCGTCAAAGACAAAGCTCACGCCAATGCAGCAAAAAATGATGGAGAAACTAGCAGGATCAAGATTTCGTTGGATTAATGAACAGCTTTATACAACTACATCAGAACAAGCATTGAAAATTATGAAAGAACAGCCTGAAATGTTTGACGAATATCATACTGGATTTCGATCGCAAGTGCAATCTTGGCCGCAAAATCCAGTTGACACTTTTGCTCAACAAGTGAAGGAACGATTGGAGAAACCCATTGGAGCCCCCGGTGGTTTACCAGGTGATAAAGATGGCAAAATTGTTGTTGCAGATATGGGGTGTGGAGAAGCCAATCTTGCTTTGCAGATCAAAGAAATTGAAAAGAAGTTCAGGTTACCTAAAGGGAAGGGTGCGAAATACTTCAAAAAACCAAGCTTCGAAGTTCATAGCTTTGATTTAAAGAAGGCTAACGCAAGAATCACTGTGGCTGATATTAAAAACGTACCTTTGCCAGATGAAAGTGCTCATATTGTGGTATTCTGCTTAGCTCTTATGGGAACTAATTTCTTGGATTTTATCAAAGAAGGTTTGAGACTTTTAAAGCCCAACGGTGAAATTTGGATTGCTGAAATCAAATCAAGATTTGTCGATAATGATACTGCCGATTTTGTTAAGGTACTGAAAAGTTTTGGCTTATTCCATAAAAACACTGATGATACAAATAAAATGTTTATTCGAATGGAGTTTTTCAAGCCAAACAAACAATATATCGAAAACAGAGATGAAAAAGAAAGAAATAGGAAAAGGTTTATTGAACAACCTGAAGAAATTCCAAAAGTGTTATTAAAACCGTGTATTTATAAAAGAAGATAAATATGTAAAGGTTAATAAGTGACACACCGCAATTATTTCTCATCAGACTCAGTCTTTTTCAAGATAGTTTTAATCATTTCATTACCAATCTTATTAGCTTCCTCAAACATAGGTTTAAAGAATTTTTGCGTTTTTTCGAACGTACGTCTATAAAGATCGAAATCACCATGATGAACTATATCACTCCACGTTCTCGCTGCTATTACGAACTCCATATCATCTCTTCTAAATGTATGATCGTGAATAACAAATTTAATAACCTTTTCTAACAAACCAGGAGTACAAAAAACATACTCTGTAACGCCTAGCCATATTCTAAACAAAGGTGTAGAGCATATCATATGATCGTAAGGAACAATACCCAACTGGAACCAGCTGTCGACAATACCTAATAGACTAAGATGTGAATTTGCTCTATCTCCTTCTGGAGGGGCACTACTTAAAGAATACTTCTCCAATAGATCATCTGTTAAAAGCTGACTATGTTTCTTTTTGAGTTTACCGAAAACAAAGTCTCTCGCAGCAAACAGCCTTCCCTGTAGTTCGTTCTCCCTACCTTCTATCATTAACTTGAAAAGCTCGGTCGTAGAAGTAGCATACTGTAAAATTTGGTTGTGGGCTTGTGGATTTGTAATTGCAAGGCCAGCGTAAACGTGCCATTTATTGGAATAGATTCTTAATGAAATATTGACTTTGGCATTTTCGATACCCCCAATCCACTTTGGGATTTTCCATGGATACTGATTATTGGCCATCCATGCTACTCCCATACTGAGGAAAGCAGCATGAGTTACTGCCTGAGTATCAGCGGTGATCTTATCATGCTCTATTGCCGTGAGATATACCTTTTTAGAGTGAAAATCATCGAAAAGACTTTCCACAAATTCAAATGATTCATTGCTTGCCTTATGTTTGATAAGAACAAGAGGCTGCCCACGAGTTTCTACCTTAGGACCATGTAAAGAATGGCATGTAATAATTTCGACGTCATCAGGAAGGAATTTCTCAAAAGCTTCAATTTCAGGAGCCTTACAAGATGTTTGCCCGCCAACTATCGCATTCGTTTTCGTGGATGGTCCATATAGAGCAACGATTTGTTTGATATTTTCAGCCTCTACAGAATATATTATAAAATCTGATTTTCTTGAAACAAGATGTCCGTCTTTTAAAATCTCAATTGAATTAGTAGAAAATTGATCTCTTAACCGTTCGTACTGACTTTCACGATCACAAGCACATACTCTAACATCCTATGTTAGTCTATTTTTATAGATCAAATTTGATTTCACATACGTCCATCCAGACTCAGTAAATTTGCGAGCATAGAGCTGACCCATATCACCAAGTCCGATGATGCCAATCTTTTTCGTCTTCTTCCAGTGCGTTATCTGTTCTGGACTAGGCATTGTTGTTTTTACGTTGTTTACTAAAACCAGAGTGATATGTGTGAAAAATCAAAGTTTTGTAAAGAGAAATTTCTATTTCTTTTTCAACTCCCATTTTGCGCTGGAAGCCCTTGTTTTGACCACGTACAATACCAATACAATTTCGTTACACTTGATTCAACAATGTATGATGACTGGATGCTACACAGCGATTTCCATCAGGATAAAGCATCGCAGGCGTCTTTAGCTGTTCCAAAAACTCGAAAGCGCGCTAAATCCATTTTGCAATCGGTTGCTACTGACACTAAAGGGTACAATTCTTCCAGCTCTTTAAAAACCAATATACCAGAGGAGGCTGACGTGCCCCGACGACGAGCTAATTCTCTGACAATTAAGCAACTCACTGCTAAGGAATTGAGGATAGAAGAGTATCCGTTTACTCGTACTGAAATAAAAAAATTTGAAAAAGATTTGCTCGATGAAGACGACGACGATGATTCTGCTATTGATAAAGCAAATGATATTGACTTTTTATCTTTCAGAGATGCTACATATCTCCATATATTTTCTTGTGACAATTTGCTGGATCAAACTAATGAAACACTTGAATATGTGAAACAACTTTCAGTAGGATTCAATAAAGTGCAAAAACAGACAGATGAGCTTCGAACTAGCTGTAATGATATACTTGCAGAACAAGAACGTCTAAACAATTTATGTCTAGATATAGATGAGAACTTGAAAATATTTGAGAATTTGGACAATATTACTCGAAAACTGAATGCACCTGGTTTTGATCTTGTTATTCAACCAAGCTTCATTACACTTCTCGATCAATTGGATGAAGGTCTTAAGTATGTTCAGGTGCATGTGAAATTTAAAAACATTGAAATATATCAACAGAGGTTTAGGCATTGCATGACACGAGCTCTTAGCTTGATTCAAGTTTATATACAAAACGTTTTAAAAGATTTAGAGAACGAAGCATATGCAAATTCACAGAAAGTCACCAACTTGGCAGCTTTAAATATATTCCTATTTTCAAAATTTGAGGCAGAGTCGAGTACTATTTTCAAACTTACGCAAGAAATCGCTAGAAGAGGTGAAACTCATGAAGAGTACGAAGAACTATTACTTGATGTTATGAGAGACTACTTTGCTATTCGATCAAAGCTTTTATTTCCACAAATAAACAAAAATTTTGAAGAATCTTCTAAGGATCAATCGGGAATTGTTCAGTTCACAAGATCAAATCTTTCATTTTACAAAGACCTTTGTCAGCAAGAATATAAATTGTTTTATATGTTCTTCAGTACTGGAGAGAATGCAGTGATAGATTGGCTTCAGGAGCTATGTAGTACTCTATATGATACTGTTAGACAAAGAGTCATTAGGGAGACCGATATTAATTTGTTGTGCGAACTGACATCGCTTTTACTTGAATATAAAGAAGATGATGACTCAGATTCAATAATTCTTTCTGATAATGGTAGAGCGCAAGACGAAGAAGATATTGACTTTTTTGCTTTATTCAGTCCTATTTTAAAAGATACACAACAAAGATTAATTTTTCAAATTATAGCTTTCATCGACACTGAAATTGTAAGACATGTTCCTAAGGAACAAGATCTATATGGCCTCAGCCATAGAAGAGGGAAAAAAAAGAATGACTCAAATGCTACTACTGAGCTTCAAGGTTCGAAAGATTATGATACTGAAGCATTGTTTAAAGATTGGTATCCTCCTATGAAAAAAGCCGTACTTCTTTTATCACAAATCTATCAATTGGTGAGTTCGACCGTTTTTGATGACTTGGCTCACAGAATTGTTCATGAATGTCTAGGTTCCTTACAAAATGCCCATACTTTAGCTGTTACAAGAATTGGAAAACTAGAAGCGGACTTGTTTCTAATAAAACATCTTCTTCTACTGAGGCAGCAGATTCAGGAATTTGATATCGAATATGTCCCTGCAGAAGTCCAATTTGATTTCAGTGGTTTAGCCGAGGTGTTTGATGTAGTTCGACGAGAAGGAGTCAGTTTGAGTACTTCTAATCTACTCAATCTAGCTAAACTCAGTGTTCCTAAAGTTGTAAATAATATGGTAGATGCTAAGGAGGAGCTTTATGCAAAACTTCGTAATGCAGTTCACGAGGTTACTGAAGAGGCCGTGAAAGCGATTGTTGGCTCCATAACTGGTAGTACTATTGACCTTACTAAGGTTGCTGAACAGACTCGTCAGTTGCGAGAAGATGCATCAAAAGAGCTTCCTCGATTAAGATCAGTTATGAGTGGTTACATTGATGATGGTCGGACAGTAGATATTTTGGTGGATTCTGTTCAAGATTTAGTAATCCAAGCTTACGAAAAATATCATGAAGAGGTTGTTAAAGAAGCCCTTAAAAACAACGTTTCTCTGGAGAATGTGATGGAAGTAGAAGGGCTAGTAACATGGTTTGGAGAAATGAATAGTAATTTAAGGAAAGCAAGTATTAGCAGTGAAGGAATATAAGTAGCCAGTATTTAATGAAATATTATAGAGATGTTAGTACACACATTTAATACACATGACACTTTAGTCTTGAGTCAGGCTTCACTTTTTTACCAGTGCTGGTGTGCTAAACTGTTTTCGTATAATTCTGGACTCTTTTTAAACTACTAACAGATAAAGGGAGGTTGGGACTGGTCATTCGATTTAATTTTTGCCAAAATCCTTTCAACACAATACTATCATATTATTCGCTAGGTACATGTTACCGAAACTGCTTCCGCGAGTAAGACCTCATAGAGAGTATTACGAAAGTTCATACCTTGAACGCTGTTTTATACATGTCTTCAAAACACGCAACGTCGCCTCTAAGTACAAATCTTCACAGTGAGAAACTGGCATATGATCAGCTGGATGTCGACGACGATGAGCCTGTTCTAAAATATAGGCAAATAGCAGAGTTACCGCCATCTGTATTCAAGGATCCAATATCAGCCTGTTTATCTACAGATACTTTTCTAGTGTTTGGAACGCATTCAGGAGTAGTACACGTTACAGGTTTAGATTTTTCAATTATCAGAACATATCGTGCCCATAATGCTTCAGTACTAGGACTTTCATCTGATGGGATTTATGTTGGTTCAGCATCTTTAGATGGAACGGTTGCAATGGTGTCAATTCAAGACAAAGATGATACTATTGCCAAAGATTTTGGAAGACCAGTACACTCAATAGCTCTTGACCCTGATTATCATATTTCAAAAGCTTTTATTTCAGGAGGGACTGCTGGGAAAGTAGTGCTATCTGAGAAAGGCTGGATGGGGAACCGGTCAGACACAATTTTAGACTCGTCGGAAGATACGATTGTTGGCCTTTATTGGATAGAAGCGGTAATAATATGGATGAATAGTAACGGAATTAGCGTGTATGGGCGTCATAATAGACAGTTGTTGTTGAATTTACCAGTTCCTGAGGGTGGAGAAGGGTGTAGGCCTAAAGTTTGTGTTCCTGAAAGAGGACGATTATACATAGCATGGGCATCGAAAGTGTGGAATTTACGATTGGAGGTAACAAAACGAGAAACCAGAAGCTTACTCTCTTCAAGCGCCTCAATGGTATTCTCTGGTGCAAGTTCTTTTAGGTCAATCCCCATGGATCAAACTGTTATTTTAGAATCAGAGTTTGATGTCGGTTCCATAATTTCTGGAATAGGTCACTTCCGCGAAGACACTATGATTATTTTGTGCTATGATGAATCGCATCGTCCATTGTTGAAACTTTTAGATTCGGAAGGAAAAATTACTTACTCGGACCAACTCCCACTGGAAGCAAACCGAAGACTTGGACCTAATGACTATCACTTGCTTCAATATACCGAAAACAACTCTTCTAAGTATTTCATTGTTAGTGCTAATGAGGCTTTCACAGCTGAAGAAAGAGATTTAGGAGATAAAATATCATGGCTAGTTGAAAAGGGCAAGCTAGAAGAAGCCTGGCAGTTGTCTGCAAACTACGGTTCTTCACTCGAAAGGTATACAATAGGAATAAAGTTGATTCATAATCTTATTGACAAAGACATGTGGACTACAGCGGGGGCTAAATTAAGTGATGTTCAAATGGCTTATTCTAGCTCTGATTCAAATGAAAATCAAACAATTCAAAAGTCAGCTTCTATTTCAGAAAACTGGACTACATTAGCATGGCAATTTATTGATAGTGATCATCTAGAAGACATTGCTGCTTATCTTCCTACTCATACAGACGTGCAACTTGATAAAAAAATATATGATACAATTTTGATACACATGGTAGATGAAGAAAATATAGATCTACTTATAAAATTTTTAACATCATGGGATTTTGATCTGTATAACTTCAATATGGTTTGCCCTTATATTGAAGATCTTCTTCGTCAGAAACCTAAGATGGAAAATCTTCGAAGAAGCTTAATATCGTTATACCTGATTTCAAAACAACCCCTCAAAGCAGCTCATCATCTTCTTCATCTTAAAGATCCCCAGTTGCTTGATATCATTCAAAAGTATAATTTATTCCATGATATGATGGAAGATATTCCCCAGATAATTACACTGAGCTTTAGATCCAAAGACGCATTGCTAATGTCTCCTATCCCTATAATCAAAGAAGCAATTTCAATTCCTATTACTATGATAGTTAAAGCAAGGTACGAAGTTAGCCCACATGATGTTGTTGATAAACTTCAACAGCAAGAGATGGAAATTATCATTTATATTTATCTGGAGTATCTTTCTAATGTTGATCCTGAACTAAGCTCGGCGTTCAATGACTTGAAAGTAAAATTATATGCTGTTTATGAACGGCCAAAACTCATGCCGTTTTTAAAGACAGCAATTTATGACTATGATTATGCTACACAAGTCTGTGAAAGTCGAAAATATATACCTGAGCTAGTATACATTTACTCACAAACTGGTCGAGCGCGAAAAGCCCTCAGTTTACTGACACATGAAATTGGTGATATCAAGGAAGCTATTGATTTTAGTAAAAGATTTGATGAACCTGAACTCTGGGATGATTTACTTGATTATTGTGTAGAAAACCCTCAGTATATTGAAGCACTTGCTGAAAGAGCAGCAGGATTTTTAGAGCCTGCTATGGTTGTTATGAGACTACCTCAAAACACATCTATTCCTAACTTGAAGCAAATTCTTTTGAATGTTTTTAGTGAAAAAAACCGGATGCACATAATCCAAAGTGAGATTTTGTCAATTGTAAAAAATGAAGCCATGGAAATTGCTGACGGGCTTCAAGCATTACGAACATTTGGAACCAAGATAGATCCAGTACACTCCAATATATTTGCTGAAAGTGTGATAGTGCTACCTGATGGGACAATGATAACTGAATCAGAGCTGCTTGGAAACCCAACTCCTTGGCCTCCAAATTTTGGTTCTAAGCTGGTTGGACACAAGGTTCGCCATTTAGCATATATAAAACAAAAGCTGAACGCTTTATTAATGGCTACCTAGCATATTGTATGATTGTAATATTTTTTTAATGAATTTACCTGTTTTTATTTGATTATATTCGAATAATGAATGCACAAAAGTTTATAAGATAAATTTATTTATTTTAGTAACAAAAGTTTCGATTTTTTTGAGTATACACATAGGTATAAATAATGTACAGCTTGATGCTTTTAATTTGGTTGAATTATTTGTAATTATTAAGATGTCCTATCGAAGTCTCAAGCTTTCTGCGTCTTCTTCGTAGTCATCGTCTAACACAATATCCATACTATCCTCGCGAGAATGACCTACAACCCCTGATTGCTGTGGGGGGACCTGGTACATAGTATCCAGCTCTACGTCAGACGAAGGAATTGGAACATGACCATCTTTCCACTGGCTATTACCGTTTCCTGAACTAAGTATGCCATAGATGGTAATAAGACTCAGAATCAAAAGATATAAAAGGAAAGCACAAGATGACAAAATGAGTAGATAACTAGAATGATCAATTCCAACTGCGTCGAGCAGCTGAAGTTGTTCTTCATTTGCCCCAATGAAACAAATACCGCTTTCTATCAATAAAAAGGGAGGTAGATGCTGAAAGGCTTTAATAGCAGTTCTTTCAGCGCCATTATCATTCAAAACAAAAGATATTTCGATAATTCTAGAAAAGCCAGCACCCATCAAGGCAAGGCCGAAGAAAGCGTGAACTTTGGTAGAAATCATCAAATGCTGAGCATGCTCGCTCATAGCCCATCCAGTGAAAATAAGAACAAGCGCAGGAATGTGATTTCTTTTTGGTTCACCAGTAAACCAATTCTTTGATAGCAAAATTCCTAGCATTCCAGCACACCACCAAATAATTCCCATACTAGTATGCTGATAATCACCATGAGACCATGACTGCCCCCATCTGTGTTCTGTAAAGGTGTTGACGATACCCCATGCCGTGATAATACAGCTATCATAAAACTCTTGACTAACGCCCCTTCTAGATAAAAAGCGATCACCAAAATAAAGCATAATTGCCAAAAGATATCCGTAAGCAATAAATGAGGATCCCATAATTCCATGGGCAAGACACTGGCCCAAGTGATCTTCATGGCAAAATCCTTCAATGACAATTACACCAAATCCAATCTGTACCCAACTAACAATAGGAATGGCAACGGCAATGACCATATGAACTTTTACCAAAATTCTTCGAATTTTACCAATAAAACCAGTGCTGATGTGTAGCTTGAGTAGAATGCCGATTATGATTTGTGTCAAAGCCATCAACATTACCCAACCGCCGAACTTTGAATGAATGTTCCCATTTGAAAACTGTCTGCCTTTATGATGATGACCAATAAAATAGCCTGTAATAGCAAGCACACCTGCTAAAGTTTGCATAGGAACGTGCCATCTGTTTTTTGTCAACCCCAACACTAGCCCAACTGGAAAAAGTATTCCAAAGGTGATTATCATGATGAGAATATGAAACCAAAGAATACCATCTATGGGATCAGGAGTTGAATATGTCCCTTCCTCCATATGAGCAGCATGCTCATGGCGAGTTAATAAACTAAAGCTCATTTTAATGTCACAACCTAGTTTTTTAAGTCACTCTAGAGATGTAAGTGGTATGTTATTCAAGAAGAAAGGAGAGGTTAAAGGCTAAACGAAACGTTGTTTGTATATGTGCTGGAGCGATTTTTCAAAGCTAAGACATGAAGCTTACGTTTTACGCCATACTTTAGTTGTTTTTTTTTTTTTTTACTTCAAGGCAAAGCACGTGATAATCAAAGCCTCTTAAATTATATAGATGAGTGCTCTTTTTCATCTGAAATTTGTCGTTACAAGAGTTCTTCTCAATCAACAATAAAACCTACACATATGACGGTTTCAATGCCTTCGCTCATGCAAGCGCCTGCTATTAGAGCCGGGTGTACACAGTAAGTGTTTTATCATATTTTATTGTTTCACTTTTTGTCTAACACTGAAAAGAAAAGTAGCTTGGTCGAAACTTGGATTGGTAGCTCATGTTGTTGATTCCACCAGTGTTAGTCTTTCTTACCTCGTTTGTATAGACGGTGAGAACTGGGATTTTTCGAAGCCATATATCATTAAGCCGGAGAATTCATTTGAAATTGAGTATCTCAGTTGGAATCAGGCTGGTACTGACCTTGCTATCATTGATAGCTTCGGTAATTTGTCGATATATTCCAGCTCAAATACAGCCCTGGGGAAATACAATTGCAACTTTACTACAGCGCTTCCAACGACAAATGAGTTGAACTCCATTGTTGGATTCAAGTGGCTAGAAAATGAAAAGCCGGTCATAATTTTAAATCCAGCTACCATCGCTCCTGGTTTTGAGCAGCTTTCAAAGGCTCTAACCTCGAATCAATCAAATATTGCAGAATACAAATATTTCCAAGCAAAGCCATATGGTCCTTACGTTCCTTTGGCACCAAAACATGGTTGCATTGCTTTAACACGCCGTGGAGTACTTAAACTTTTTACACAGAATTTAAGTGATTCAAATTTTGTAGAGGTTTCTCAATCGCTAAACGAGGATGGTGAGATTTTCTCACACGCAGGTTTTGCCGGGATGAAAGATGATAGTTTGATTATTACTGCATATTCCTCGTTGACAGAGACATTATATGTTTACAAGGTTATGGTTGACTGGCCAATTCTTTCCAAAAGACCCAATGCAAACCAGGTTGCAAATGTTCAAGTATCTCGAGTTTTGCGTACTAAAATTACAATTCCAACGAGTGAAAAATACGTTCTTTCACAGATGCTAGTACTTCCAGCAGGAGTACATTCAATGGAGACAGAAAATGATGCCGAAATCTATGTTGTCTTTTCGTCACTTAACTCTACCCGGTCAATAATACAAAAGCTAGGTATTTTACTCAAACCCGTCAATTTGCATAATAACTTTTATTCTTTGGCTTCATCAAGACGCGACTCTTACACAAATGCGAATGATCAGCAACCTCAATCAAGTTTAATTTCTCATGAAAAACATCAATATGAAAAGAGAATTGTGTGTCTCTCTTCTCTCAACTATGACTCGTTTGTTGCGATAGGATTCAGTGACGCTACTGTGGAATTGAAGCACCGTGTACAATTTGCATCGCCATCGAAGCCCCAAACAATCAGCTCGCCTACATTGATTGGATATAACTTAGAACCTGCAACGATGCCTATTACTCATTTTGCAATATCACATACTATGGCATCTGGTGTTTATCTAAATCATGAAGGTAAGCTTGTTATTTCTTATATGAGAAGTACAAAAGTTTTACAAGTAGGTCAGCCTCGATCAAATGCTATAATGTTAGCTTCAGCCATTTGTATGGCTCTTCGATATGCTGCTTCTTGTTTTTCGAGTGCTGCAGGTGACGATATATTAGTTGTTGTGAAAAGAGAAATAAAGAAATGGGAATCCATCAGTCCTGAGTACTGTGAAATTTTTGAACGTATTGTTCTTAGAGAAGCTTACAAGGCAGTTTCATTCAATCTTGATGTGAGTAAAGATTCACCAGTTGACAAAATTATTGTAAATCCTTCACTGCAGCGTCTTCTCAGCATGCAAGTTGTATTAGGGACAAGTTTAGGATGGAAAAGAAACGTCATGGCTAGAGTGGCATGGTGTATGTTAAACTTAAGAATTTTGGCATTTGCATTCACATTTACGTTAAGAGCAGTAAATCAACAAAGTTCCAACCCTGATCCCAATTTCAAGCCTGGCTACTTTATGTCTATGACGGGCCTTTCAAGATGGTGTATTGATCTTATGGCTTACATATGCCAAGAATTGTATATGTCTACATTGCAATCTGATTACTTTAATGAAAAAGCTTCTGTTCCTGCTGCAATTATGTTGGGAAAGGTTCCACGCATGTTTTTAATTTATTCTTTGCGAGGAATTCGCGGTATGGAACAAATAGCACAGAAACTTTCAGAGCAAGAGAAGAATAGCTATAATGGTCCTGCTCATGTGGCTTCTAGAAAGCTAAAGGAGATTACACATCACTTTTCACCAGTTCCTATTGATGTATTTGAAAGAATGGCTACTGATTTGGATAATACTTTGAATTCTATATATCCCAATTTGGATTCTCGAACACAAGTTGAGCATGACATTATTTTCAATGCTCAGATACCCAAAGATCTTTTGGCTGTAATGAAACGAACAGTAGATATTTTTAATAGTCATCTCAAGCCAAAAATAAACGTTGCTTCTTTATATTATTATGAGGTATCTTGGCTGAAATTGAATGATAATATGGTTCCATCTCATTCTGATGATCTTAAAATTGACTATCTTAGGAAGCAAGAAATCATGGCTGACCACAATGGAACTTGGTGCAGATGTTCCCGCTGTGGAGAGTTTTCAATTTGGCACAATCCAAAAACACAAACCAGTGCCTACTGGACAATCGCATGTCAGAAAAATTGCATATGTAACGGTGCTTGGGTAAATATAGATGGAGTTGAAAATTAGACATTTAGTTTACTACTTTTATACTTTCGTTTTAAGTTATGGGCTTTATTTTTTATTTATCATCTCTGAAAATTAGCTAACTTTAGTTATACAATGATCTCAAACTGCCCAAGTTACTTCAAATTAAAAAAAAAAAAAAAAAAAAACAGTTGCAATTTTTACTTTTTGTAATCAAATATACTGTTATATGATGGGGCTTTTTAAAAAAAAATTTGAATTCATTACTTAATCTGTGATATAATTGTTCAATTGACACTTTTTTGTTATTTTTATTTCAAGCTTTTATGATGCTTAATTATCAATAATATCTCTATGCGCTCTTGGTTAATGAAAAATCATGAATTGGTATTTAATGACTGATCAAAATAATAATGATAATTGAATCACTGAACTATTCGGTGTTTTATATTCTTACAACTATCTTAATGTTAAATTGGTATCCAGCTATACAAACAAAAATATCAGAAAAGCAGTAAAATTCAATCACTAAAAGTAACCGTTGTTAAGAGCCTTTTGGATGCGTTCAATTTCTGCCAGACTTGTAGCTTCTTTCAAACTTTGACGTAAGCGATGTTTATCATCATCGGTAAGCTTCTGTACAGATATTCCAGCAGTTTTAGAATCCGAGTGTATAACACTCGAAGCTGAATTTGATCCTATTATATCTAGTGCTAACTGGGAAGGTGATTCATGCTCACCAAACAATTTATTTGCCTGTAATCTTTCAGCATCTTTAACACGTTCAAAATCAAGCACTCTAATTCCTGGATTACGCCAAATTATCCAATTGCGATAATTTTCATGTTGTGTTACTGGATTGTTCAAAATTGTAACAAAAGTTAGTTTCGAAAACCCTGATAGTACACTTAGCTCCGACAGATGAGAAATTTGGTTGTTGGTTAAAACGATTGTGTGTAGATTAGGAATCGATGAAGGAAGTGATGAGTCGAGGTGAGATATTCGGTTATTTGATAAAAGAATAGAACGTAAACGTAACAGACGAGGAAAATTATTTAAAACTCTGAGAGAGTTATCTGTAAAATCTAGGCTATCGTTTAGATCTTTGGTGATGCCCAAGTTTTCGATGATAGGAATATTGTGTCCTAGTTTATGTTAGTTATAGTTAACAGCAAAATGAGTGATGTTGATACATACCTCTTAACGATAACTCTCTGTCACCAATGGGATTGATATATGAGGGAGCAGATATAATCAAATCTGGTGTTAGCTTCATCTTATCTTGATTTTGACTTGTTTGTATATTGGGATGTCTGAATGGGAGGTTTGTCTGAAAAATCTCAAAAAAAGTTACCTGCAATAAGCTCTAAATGAAAACCCAGTCCCAACCAGATATCTGCCAAGAATTCTATACACAAAAATATATCAGAACTTGAAATTACACTTTAAGGCCCCAGTTTCTACTATTTACTTCTTCACACGTTTTAAACAATGAATCAAAGCCTGCCACCCCCGAAAGTTTTCAGTAATGCAGAATGGGAAATTAGAACTTCTCGAACTCCAATCTTATCGTCTGCTGAAATCGATAGTGCTACAGAAAATATTGGCATTCCAATGCCTGAGATGATTTTTGGCAACAATTATGTACATCTTATCCACAAACCTACGAATTGGTCAATCCAGTTTAATACTTTACCTGCCCTTGAACTTGTTGACAAGACTGGAGAACGAGACGGGCTAGTTCAGGTTGCTTATTCAAAAGCATGGCAAAAATCAAGAGAAAAGACATCAGAATCAGAAGATGTACAAGGCATTATCAAGCCTTACGACTGGACATATACTACAGCATATAAAGGTGACGAATTACCACATCCACAGCATAGTTTTGAAGAAGATGCATCTGCTGAAATCCCTTTTGATAAGTTGAAGCTACCAGATCCAATAATCTTTTTTGATGATATTATGTTATATGAAGATGAGCTTGGTGATAATGGAATTGTATCTTTGCGTATAAAAATTAGGGTCATGGCTGATCGCCTTCTTCTTCTTTCCCGATTATTTCTGCGTGTGGATGATGTTCTTTTTAGAGTAAGAGATACTCGTGTGTTTGTTGAATTTAATGAAGGGCTTGTTATTAGAGAATATCAAGAACGTGAAGAGCCTTACGCTACGGTACGCAAGAAGGTTCCGATAATGGCAAAAGATTTTGGCCAATATCTGCGAGATGAAAATTGGGTATGTTCTAAGATGGAGGTTAAAAAGCTTGTCAAGGAAAAAGTGATACTGAAGTAAGCCAGTATCTAAGTTTTATACTACACAGTAAACGTCAATATTCATCCTTATGTAGTGATGAATATTTTTAGAGCTCAAGTAGCCTACAATTTACATCAGCATTGGACTTGATTTACGTTCACTTCAATTAAGCTGCTTTATGTTTTTTTTTTTTTTTTTTTTTTTTTTTTTATTAATAAAGTAGCAGTAGTCTTTTTGCCCCAGAATGTTCACGGGTAAGGGTTTACAATCTTACATGAATAATTTGCCCAAGCGGAAAATTTCCAAAAAATTTTTTATCTTCATAGGAACCAATAGAGCTCACAGCATAAACTATTTGAAAGTTGAAATAATGTCTCTTCGCATAGTCTATAATATTTCTAGGAACATTCCTCGAACATCACAGTTTGTCAGATTCAAAAGTACAGCTGCAACGGAGGATGTTGTGACATACAAGGTTGGTCCGTCTTTGGTACCAAAAAAGGGTGACCTTTTTGAACAAGTTAAACGATCATACCAACGAAACAGTGAACAATTTCTTTCACAAACAATTCAGCATCATGAAGAGAATGCAGGGCGACTACCGGCTTGGAAAAAGTACTTAGGAGAAAAAGTTATTGATATATTTTCACTTGATATGGACCGAATCCGTTCAGGTGCCATTGCAGGCACGCTTTATTATGAAATGGCCAAACAACAAGGAATTTTCGCTCTCGATCCAAAAAAAAAATTATCAGAAGCCCAAATTACACAGTCAATGAGTCCTACAGCTAAGTTTTATTATAATGAGTTAATGATGCCAACAACATTTTCTCAATGGTTTCAGATTACAGCATTACATGTATGGATGCTGTTTGTAAGAATGAGAGCTATGCCTAAAGCCATTGGTCGAGAGTATCAACAGAAACTGGTTGATACCGTGTTTTCTGATATGGAAAAACGATTAGCTTATGAAGTGCGAATTAGCTCTGGTAGTATTATTGAAAGATATAAAAAAGATTTCAATCTTCAGCTAAGAGGATCAGTTATGTCTTATGATGAAGGCTTTTATCTTGATGATGCAACACTTGCTTCTGCTTTATGGAGAAATCTGTTTGCAGGAAGAACCGATATTGATTCTACTTATTTAGAGCAGATGGTTCACTATATTAGAACTCAATTGTACGTCATGGAAAACATATCTGACTTTGATTTTTCAAGAGGAAGATTTTATTTCATTGATCCATCGCTAAGATACGAGCCTTTGAAGTCATCAGAAATTGAGGAAATTAAGCGTATTGCTAAAGCTTGTCGTACCGATTCTGATGTTCTTAATCCTTCTGACAAAACTACTCTTTCTCAAGAGGGATGGTGATTAGATTTACCTTCTAACTCTGAGATTACTTGTTCAATGTAAATATAGTTTTTAGAGAATAATTTTTGATTAATGTAAATAACTATCAGTCTAAGATAATACCAATGATAAACTATCACTATCACTATAATAATAATCAATGTAAAAAGAGGGTCAGA
>JAKKCX010000019.1:0-145797 GCA_022023575.1 Geotrichum ghanense (nom. inval.)
GACCCCTCTGACCCCCTCTGACCCCCTCTGACCCCCTCTGACCCCCTCTGACCCCCTCTGACCCCCTCTGACCCCCTCTGACCCCCTCTGACCCCCCCCGACCCCCTCTGACCCCCTCTGACCCCCTCTGACCCCCTCTGACCCCCTCTGACCCCCTCTGACCCCCTCTGACCCCCTCTGACCCCCTCTGACCCCCTCTGACCCCCTCTGACCCCCTCTGACCCCCTCTGACCCCCTCTGACCCCCTCTGACCCCCTCTGACCCCCTCTGACCCCCTCTGACCCCCTCTGACCCCCTCTGACCCCCTCTGACCCCCTCTGACCCCCTCTGACCCCCTCTGACCCCCTCTGACCCCCTCTGACCCCCTCTGACCCCCTCTGACCCCCTCTGACCCCCTCTGACCCCCTCTGACCCCCTCTGACCCCCTCTGACCCCCTCTGACCCCCTCTGACCCCCTCTGACCCCCTCTGACCCCCTCTGACCCCCTCTGACCCCCTCTGACCCCCTCTGACCCCCTCTGACCCCCTCTGACCCCCTCTGACCCCCTCTGACCCCCTCTGACCCCCTCTGACCCCCTCTGACCCCCTCTGACCCCCTCTGACCCCCTCTGACCCCCTCCTCTGACCCCCTCTGACCCCTCTGACCCCCTCTGACCCCCTCTGACCCCCTCTGACCCCCTCTGACCCCCTCTGACCCCCTCTGACCCCCTCTGACCCCCTCTGACCCCCTCTGACCCCCTCTGACCCCCTCTGACCCCCTCTGACCCCCTCTGACCCCCTCTGACCCCCTCTGACCCCCTCTGACCCCCTCTGACCCCCTCTGACCCCCTCTCTTTTTATGATTTGTTTTAATTTGATTTTAATTCAAACCTACATCTTAATTGTATATATTTAGTTACCTTGATGAATGAATGAAAAATTTGATGTGCTAGCAAGTAATCCTGAATATGTTTCAATATCTTGAACAAGGTAAAACCCCAGCATTGCAACTCCATAACTTAACAGTAAAATAGACCCTTTAAAATAATTGCTCTTTCCTTCGGCATAGATGTATGAAAAAAGAAATACGCAAAAAATGACCATATATAAGTCCCATCGAGGAAAAAGTAATGGAAACATATAATGTCTAACCTCCTCGCCTAACGTTTCTGCAAGAACTTGATGAGAGGGCTTAAATATCTCAAATAAATATTGCGAGTAAAATACAAGCGCAGGTACTTGTAGAAGACATACTTGAAGAGCGTATGCACTTCCAATTTCCATCGATAAAGATACATTTCCATTCATTGCAAATGAAATGGCATTCAAGAATTCCGTCGTGTTCGGTACTAAAGCAAAAACTGTGATTCCAATAAACTTTTGCGTAATATTCGTATCTGCAAGTACCACATCTACACAATCAACAAGGACCTCAGCAATTATTGAATACAAAATAGTTGCCCCTATCAAAATTATGAATGATTTTTTTCTACTCCAATTTGGTGCATCGTGGCCTCCTTCCGTATTATCATTTTCATTTTGAGGTCCTTCATGAGATTCAATTTGTCTTCTCATATTGACACCTTTAGAATTGTCGCGAAGAAGTTCTGCCCCTGTACTTAAACAGGCTTGATTTTCGTTCCCTGGCTGAATAATTTGCGGAGATGTATCTAATGAAATTGGCGTTTGCCAAATCAAAACTGCATGCGTGCGAAGTGTGAACCATAATCCTATAACATAAGAAACGAATAATAACAAAGCACACATTAGTGTAAATGGTTTCACAACTTTAATATAAAGGTCTTCCAAGACAGCAGGTGTCTGCTCAAAAAAACATCTTGTGCAAGACCTATTGCTCTGCGTAGATGGAATACTAATCTGCGTCTCGCAAGGCTTACATTTTAACTCAAATGGTCCATAAATCTGATAAAATATAGTCGGTGCAAAAGCACCTATTACTGCAAAAAGCAGCATAGTTGAGCTAACTCCAGCAGATTTTGGGTTATATCTTTGAGTTTTCCGTTTAATAGCTCCAGCACACATTGAAAGGCCAGGTAAAAATAAAACTCCTGCAAAAATACTGCCGACAACGCTACCTTCAACTAAATCACCTTTTCCATTATTAAGCGCAAAACAGTATAAATAAATTTCCACAATAGTTGAAAAAAATGCATTAATGGCTGCCCCCATTCCCATGGATGTCTGTGCAGAGATTGAGGCAACAGCTTGACCTACAAAATATGCAAGAGGTACTACAGCAACAAGACCAAGGGAAAACATAAATCCTTGACTAGCAAAAAACTTATCTTGAAACTGCTCAGACAAAATGTAGAAGTCAAATATTACAAACAAAACTGGTGCCATGAGGTTTATCAAAATGATATTAGTGCCATCTATTGTGTACTTATAGTATCTTCTTCCAAAAGCTCTGTAAGTACAAAGCAAAATAGATGTATTAAACTGCGTTGTGCTAAGATTTTCAAAATCTCTAGCATCTCTAAATGCCAATGCTAAAGGATGAAGGCGAAGATGTGTAGCAAGTGTGCTAGTAACTTTGGCCATTGGAATAGAAAACACAAAAAACCAGCATATCAGTGAAATTGACAAAAGCAACGGATATATAAGGGTATAGAACCAGAAATAGAATATTATTCTTCCTAAATTCCATTCTCCTCGACCAAATAATCTTCGTTTTCTTTTGAAAGTATGAGATTCTTGTGAAGAATAGTTAGAGCTACGCCTTACTGGGGTTGCAGACCCATTCGTCTCAGTTTCATGCTGATTGTTGAGTGTATTAGTTTCATTGATATCATTTATTAACGAAGCATTGCAGTTATTACTGTTATCGATTGTTTGTTTGACAGGACCAAAAAATAATCTACCTCGTTCAATATCAGCTGTATGCCACTGCTCATACTCAGCAACGGTTCTTCCTAAGCCTTCATCTTCCCAAATATAATTCTCGTCCTGTCTCAGTTGTACACATTTTCCAAAAGGAAAAATTAAGTAGCGACTGAGACATATTAATGTTCTTCCGTAAATACAAGCACTTGTGCTCCAAAAAGCAGCCAAACAAAATGTACCAGCAACTGCACATACGATGAAAAGTATGGCACCAATTGTACAAGACCATAACATGTTTCCTATCCATACGTCCAATGAAATTCTTTTATTATTAGGTTGTGAATGAATATCTCCTTCAGCATCTCGCTCAACTGATCTGTTCTTTTTGTATAATGCAGGTTTCCAGATTCTAATTCCAAATGGATGTGTGATATTGATAGCGTCTTGTCTTCCTCTAAGAGTAAAAGTCTCAGCACTTGATATACTAACATTGTCATCATTTTCTTGACTAGTTTCTTCAGACTCTGATTCATTTTGTACATTAAAATAGGGCTTACTAGATTGGGAACGCTCGCGTTTATGCAAAACTTGTGATCCAATTTCATCTATTAATTTCGTTTGCACCCCATCCAAATGATTTGAGATTTTATTGTTTTCGTCATTTTCTTCTAGTTCATGAATAGTGCTTGTAAAGTGAGGACATTCGTCAAAATTTCCAGATGAATTTTCAACTAAACAATGTCGTTTCCCTTTCGTATCTCGTTTTGCTCTTCGTCGAGCTTCTTTTAATCCACAGTTGAATCCTTCATAAAACTCTCTTTCATGATCTTTTTCAATTTCAGCTTTGTCGTCATCAATTGAAAATTTCCGCGGTGTCCTTCTTTCGACTGAACCCATTCGAGGTCTATATCTTTCTGTTCCTGAACTCGATGCCATTCTATCAGACTTGTGAGAAGACCCCGACATCACTTTTGTCATGGATGCAGAAGTAGATCCTGGTTGCGTAGAAGGTGCCGAAATACTTCTGCGCCGTTTAGAATATTGACCATCAGTGCTAGGATTTACACGGCTTTGTGAAGATTGTTTTGTAGAAGGTTGGCCTGCTTGAGGTAAGATAGAATTTTCATATTTGTTCTCACTGTTATCCATTTTCAACATAAAATTGCAAAGAGAGAAAATTAATCCAACTATGAGCTTTAGAATTCTACAAGGCAGTATATATATATATATATATAAATATATAGCAAAAGAAAGAAATACCAAGAGAAGCACATTAATTGAGGAATAAAAGTTAACTAGCTCAGATTAAACAATTTTAGTTTGATATAATATTAACTATAGTTTTTCCTCAATATATGTAAAAAAAAATGTCGTTAGGAAATCATAATTATACACCTTAATAAGAAAAAAAAATTATGCAAAAGTCTAATATGCTGCTGCCTACAAACCACCTCAAGATGATGATATCAATATTGATGACTTCAAGAGAGTGTCAAAGAAAAAAAGATAGTACGATGCATCAAAATAAATAGGTCTTTTTACTAATTATATTTACCTACCTAGTTCTACCCAACCAAATGTACATTTGATCCTAAATATTTCCATACCATGGATCAGATTAGTACTGACTGGCGATAAGATGATCAGCAAGCTTTTCAACAACAGCAGTAGCAGTACCAGGCAAACAAGGAGGACCATAGTGGCCAATGATCAAGGCTTGCTTAGTTCTTACAGCGACAATGCCAGTTTCACCTTGCTTACCATAGATACTTCTGTCATCAGCACGAAGCAGGAAATATTTTTGTTGGTGAATATGAAGTCCAGAAGCTTGAAGTCCAGAAGGATCGTCAAAACCTCTGACAAGCTCAGCAATCTCATTAGATGCAATTTCAAAACCAGGGGATTGAGCCCAAACGCTGTCGCCGACACGAGAAAAGATAGCAGCCCTGTCAAGACCAGCAGAAGTCAATGAAGTAATATAAGCTGTAATGAGATTATAAAATTTTGGTTAGTTTCAATTTTGAACTCAATGATCATGAGCATGAAAAAGAGGTCTCAACTTACAATCCCAAGACATTGTGTATTTTGATTAATCTTTATGTGGAGAGCGGTGATGAAGAGAAATATAAGCTAGAAGGAAAAGGAGGAAAAAGGTCCAGAAAAAAGGAGGTGAGAAAAATAACACGAGTAAACCCTATGCCCAAGTCACCAAGGAAACCTCACCTCACTCATACTCAAACTTCAATACTAAATCTTGTTGGTGCCACCTACTTTTTTTTGATTGAATAATTTATACAGTCCTGAAGACTTATATTCATTTAATGATCTCTGATTGCTGGATTTTAATCATCATGACTTAAATGTGGTTAGTATACTCATACTATTAGCTATATTTTTGGTACCTGAATTGAAGTTGCCACATTCCATAAACGTTTACAATCAAAATTTGGTTCAGGGGCACAATTATTTGCCATCCAATAAAAAGACTTGAAACTATTTAATATGAATTGTTAAAAAAAAAATAATATGAATATTTAGATCTGGGTAATATTAACGTATTTTGATTTCATACGCCATTAAGTACATTTGCGAGTATTTCAATATGAAATTGCTAATTTTTTATGGAAATATTCTAAGCTGTTGGCATTGAAGTTTTAATAGACGGTTCCATGGCATCAGTCAAGTTTCAGCGGAATTCATAGACTCAACGAATATGATGGAAAAACCCCTATTAGCATATTATCTGTTACCAACCAGTATCATTCTGAATACACAACAACTTCATAAGACTGTTGATTACCATTATTTTTTATCGGCAACTCCTGCTTAATACATGAACAAATCAAAATATATTTGGATCATTATACTCACCTTGCAGCTTAACACATAATGAAACCAGATAAAAATCCGAAACACAATACCTTACTCAACAAAACCAATGAAGATTCAAGAATATACCATTGTCATTTGAATAATATTGGATCGTACACGTTAATAGCATACTTAATCCCCACTTCAGGAACCACATAATAGTTATATATTGAGTAGTATGCGGCTGGACCCTGCATAATCCACCTTGAATACTTCTGTAGTACTTGGTGTTAACGATTCTGTTATTATATGTCACGAATAAATCAAATGGATATTATTATCAAAACTCTTGCTTTACACACTGAAGATTGATAGAAAGCAACTTGTAACGCTTGATACTAATATAATCTTTGGTACATAGATGTTGAATAAAAGTTATATAATTGCTTTGAAAATTTAAACCTTCTATGCTATATATTTTCAATGTGCGTTAAAAATTAATCTAATCTCATTTGCTTCTTAAACATATAGGCTATCTAAAGGATTAGCCTGTAATTACCACAAGATTCAATAGTTTATTAGAATTTTTTTTATTCTTGTAAGGTTCATATTTCGAATTCAGCAAAAATAATATCTGGTTACCAGTAATATTAAATGATTATATAATATGCTGAATAATGATGTTAAATTGGATCATGAACTCTCAAAATTGATGTAACCATTTCCATAAAATTTCCTCCAGCATAATTGACCTGTATTTTGTAACACTTCGAATAATAATAATAAAAAATGGAGGATCTTTTAGCAAAGGTATTTATAATACTTCCTTTTTGCACATATATAAACTAATATCTAATGCTTCTCTTTTCTTTAGGCAGGCAGCCAGGCTGTCACTTTCGCCATTCGATCTGGTATTTCCCTGGCCAGCGGTTACGCTCTTAAGTCACTATCGACTTTTATTGACAGAATACCAGTTTCTGAGCAACGTGTTCTTAGAAATGCACAATCTCAGCTACTCACGCAAATTCAGATACTAACACCTGCCTTAGATCTTGTTGAGTTACTAACAGCGCGAGGCAACTCTGAATTGGAACCTACTAAAAGACTCATCAAAGAACTGAAACGAGATGTGCGAAAGTTTCAATCAAGCATTGCGGAAATGGGTGCTACTAAAGGTGAACGAGAAAAAGCATTACAACTGGTATACAGCTTATCTTCTAGGATTGAAAAAGCAGTTCCATTAATATCGCTAGCTATAGTGGCGTCTAGAGCTGGCGCCGGTGCAGGCCTAACAGGAAAGGTTGACATGTCGCCTGGCCGGGTGATGCAAGCTGCAAGAGAACTTTGGGTTGCAGACGAGAAATTTTCTTCTTTAAAACGAGCATCCAAAGCAGTAGAAGTTGGCCCAGCGTTTGGAATGGTATATTATAGGGTTTTTGAAAGTCGAGAATCTGTAACTTGGAAAGAAGAACAGGCTCGTAGTGAAGTACAGGTTTGGAGGGTGGATTCTCTTAGTGCTACTGGATTTGGTGTTAGTAAGAAAGAGTGCGAATATCGATACTTGTTAACCGTGAAAGAAAATTTTGATGATGGCCGGTATCACGAGAAATATGAAAAGCCTAAACTCAAGGTACTGGAACTTGAAAAAGTGCAAAGATTATTCTTTACAGCATCGGGACAGCTTTTGGAATTAGAAGACTCAAAATCACCTGTTCTAGTATTAAAAATGAATATTGATGACGATCAGCAGTTGAAAGAGGAAAATACTCTGAAAAGTGATATTGCAAATGAACCTCCAGCTGTTTCAGAAACTGCTGAAACAGAAAATGAAGAACTTGCCGATACTTCATTTCTTACTACTTCCCAATTTGAAAACTCGCAATCTGACTGGATAGCATTTGAAGAGTATCTCACTTCGTCTCCTACATCTTCTGAAGATGAAGACGAAGGTGAAGATAAAGATAAAAGATCTGACCCATTATCTACTCAACTGGAAAGTATGACACTTTCCACGTCTAATTCATTATCTTCTTCTTCACTCTCTCTACTGGAGTATATAATCAGAATGGCGGCTTTGCAATGCCGAGATCAAATGTCTGTCTATGATGTAACAGATGAAAGACTGCGTATGTACTTGACAGATGGAGATTATAACGACAAAGATGACGGATGGAGATCAAGAAGTAAAGGAGGATAAAAAACATGACTTCCTCTGGCCTCTTTTAAGCTATTAAATTACTGTTATCAAAATTTACGTTCAACTTTTTTTTTTTGAATAATTTTCACTTTATTTTAATGGGTTTACACAATTTAATCATCATAGACATGTAAATAAAAGCTTTTTGTTAATATTAAATGGCTAGCATTTAACTCAGGTTTATTTGAAACTAGATGCCTTTTTTAATAACCTGGTTTTTGATCGTGAGATTTATAATTGTCATTTAAAATAAGTTTGTTATCTCAATTGATTTGTGATTAAACTAAAAAGTCAACTCAAGCATTTTTCAAACTATATGAGATAATAGATGCAGTGCTTTGACGAGCGTCAGCTTCCAGTACGTACTGTGTTATGCTTCATATTTTCAATTTACAGAGCATAACTAATTGTTTGAAGTTTTAAGCTCTATTTTTATGATATTAAAAACTCCCAGCCACAACTTTTCAAATACATTTGGATCAAACTTTTTCTTTTGTATTCGTCTCTATAGTAAGATCTGGTGTCTTACAAAGTTTAAACTAATGAAATACCATGTCTACTTCCAATAAATTTGCCAAATCCTTAATTACCATCATAGGTACTACTGGTGTTGGAAAATCCCAAGTATGCATGTATTCAACTCTACTTCATACTTTTGCTAACTTACCTTAAGCTTAGTATTGAACTAGCACAAGCTTTGAATGGTGAAATCATCAACGCTGACTCAATGCAAGTGTATGCTGGTGCTGCTCAGATTACCAACAAACATCCTATACAAGAACGGGCAGGAATTCCACATCATTTGCTAGGTCATCTCCCATGGGATGTGCAAGATTACACTGTAAAAGAGTTTGAAAAAGAAGCTCTGAAAGTTATTGATGATATACACAGTCGAGGTAAACTGCCAATCCTGGTAGGTGGAACCCATTATTATAATCAAGCTATCATGTTTAAAAATTCTACAGTTGATGATACCATTTCAAAATCAAAAGAAAATACAGAAGGAAATAACAAACGATTGAAAAAGGAATTGAGTAAAGATCAAATTTCAATATTAGATGGACCAAGTAATGAAGTGTTCAAAAAGTTGATGGAAGTAGATGCCGATGTTGCTTCTAAGTTTCATCCTAACGATACAAGACGAATCCGTCGAGCCTTAGAAATTTATTACTTGACAGGGCAAAAGCCTTCATCAATATACCAACAGCAAATTTCAGAAGGATCAGATCAGCTCTCTTTACGATTTAATACACTTGTGTTTTGGGTATGGTGCGAACAATTAGTACTAAACACAAGATTAGATGTACGTGTTGATAATATGTTAAAAAATGGACTTTATAGCGAGATTGAAGAACTTTATGCAGCTTATAAAGTACAGAAGTCTCAAACAAATGAGTCTGAAGTACGCTTGAAGGGAATTTGGCAAGTAATTGGATTTAAAGAATTCCTTCCGTGGTTAGAAGGAGATAGGCTAAACTCTAAGCTTCTCGACGACTGTATTGACAAAATGAAACAACAAACACGAAAATATTCTAAGCAACAGACTAAATTTATGAAAAACATGCTGATGCCAAAATTGTCAAGTCTTTCTTCAACGATACCAGAATATTCTGCAGCTATTTTGGATGCAACTGATTTGAACAAATGGTCTAGTAGTGTAGGAGAGACTGGACTGAATATTGCACGAGAATTCCTTGATTCTCTGCCGGACGAGAGTCAAAAAGACAATTCGGTTACGAAAAAAAGATTTTTTGCTGATACTCCAGAGTTATTGGAATTAATGGTACAGCCAAAAAAGTTTACTAAAGACCAGTGGAAGCATTTCACTTGCGAAGTGTGTGTAGATGCTTCTACTGGTGAAAAATTTGTTGCCATTGGAAAAGATCGCTGGGATGTTCATTTAAAAAGTAGAAAGCACAAAAGCACAGTTGCTGGCAAAGCTCGTCACGAATTCAACATGGCACAGATTGCAATGAAGAAGAAAAGATTGGAAGAGGATTCTAAAGTGCAGCCCGACAGTTAACTTCATACATTTCTTGTAAAACTAAGTATAAGACTTACAACATATATTTGTCTTTCCTCCCCTCCCTCAACATTTAAGCCTTTACCTCGGTTCCTGTACCATAATCAAACAGTTTTTTTTTTCCAACTATTCTGTCACCCATTCACTGATCAAAGTGTTCTTTTTGCCTTAAACATATTTGATGCAATGTCCCCTATGAACCAAATTACTGCTACACTGTATGTGGGTTCGCTACATACGTTAAAGTCTCCTCGGGACTTGAGTAAAGCTGGAATCACGCACGTGGTATCCTTATTACGCGAAGATGTCCCAGATATGAGTAAAGCCGGGTTTCATCATTTACAAATCAGAGTAGATGATGATGATGAAGAAGACCTAATGCAGTACTTTGAAATTATCAATACATTCATCGCCCACGCTCATATGCGCTCAGAAGCAGTACTTGTACATTGTATCGCAGGAATCTCTAGGTCTGTTACAGCTGTTGCTGCTTCTCTGTGTGCACATCAAAAAGTTACACCAGATAATGCAATTGCTATGATCAAGGCAAAACGTGAAATAGCAAATCCGAACCCTTCTTTCAGAGAACAATTACAGATTTATTGGGCTGAAGGATGCATTTTGAATAACAACTCCGTTCTTTATCGAAAATGGATCGAAAACAAGGTTACTGAGGGAATCCCTCTAGAATTTAAAATTTTGAAAGTTCCAAAATTTTTGTCTATACCTAAGTTTTATGATGTGCCAACAGATCAGGCTAAACTATGATATATCTGCTTTAAAAACATATTTATCATATTACGTTTTTGTTTGCATACATATTGTATGCAAATGAGTTGAAAATTACATTAGAATGTAATTTTTTTTATTTCTTCCAAATGGTTGAAAGTATATTTTGCATGTTAAATCTAAATAAAGGATGATTATTTGCATTTTCATTTATTTATTAGTGTAGCTTATCAGTTGGACATAAGTTTTTATTCATATACTAATGTAAAAGTCATAAGCACTTTAACCTAAATTTATACTAAATATTTGCTAAAAGATTTTTCTGTTTTGAGTTTCCAAGTCACAAATACTTGTTTGTTTGTAGCCAGTTTTCAACTATCTTAGCATCTCTCTCCAACCACTGAGTGTTAGATTTAATAGTATCCAAAACTTGTCCAAGAGATCGATCATAACCATGATTATTCTTGTCTTTGTAAAACTCTTCAATCTCAGTATAGGCTTGGTGTGAAGCGAAATTAGACAAAGTGAGCTTTACGAGTCGATCAAGCACAACCATGTTAGGTGAAAATCTGGTGTAAATAGCATCCCAGTTGTTCCTCACGTATTGCCAAACTTTCCATCTAGCGTTAGAATTACCAGCGAGGGAACTTGCAATTGAGTGCGTATCTTGCTTGGGAACCTTGTCTGAAAGAATATATGAGAGACCAAGATCGATTAGCTGTTCATCTTTAACTTTACCCAAGGAAACCAAAGCAATTTCTCGAGAGTCGACAGAAGAAGGATTAGTAACTTCAGTGAAAATAGCTTCATAGTTTTCTTTAAGTTCCGAACCAGTAACCTTTAATCCTGCTCTGAAAACAGAGCCTCTTAAACTAGGATGGATTGCTTTTTTATCTCCATTCTTCCATTTGATAAACAGACCCTTAGCAGTTTCAACTGCAGATGGCACATTGTAAGAAACAGCCTGGCTAATGAACAAGCATCTCAATTGACCAGTAAGATAGTCTTCACCTTCTTTGAATTCCCAGCCAAGTTTTTCAAGGTTGGAAGAAATAATGTACTGACTAAATTTCTCTAGAGCATTTCTAGTTTCCTCGGGTTGTTCAAACCAAGTACTTGTTAAAATATTCAAACGCTTGAAAATCTCAGCCCAGAGATTGTAGTCTGTCTCATCTTTTAGAGCAGAAATCACCTCTAACAAACCAGCGGTGCTACCAATACCAGCGACAGCAGTCGAAGCAGCATCTGCTACAATACCAATCTTGTCATTTAAAGATAGCTTAGTAATGTTTGCAGCGATTTTAGAAAGCCTTTCAGCAGAATAATTAACTCTGTAAACACCAACTTGATCTTTGTTAAGCAAAAAGAAATCGTTTTTGGCTAAACCAGGAACAGTGACTTCCCTAGTATCAAATGTTGTAACAGAAGTAATCTTGTCTTCGGGGCCAGCACCAGACGATAATGAGAGAGGAACCCACCAGAGAGTTTCATTTTCTTCAGGAGTGGCATCATTTGTAGCCAAGAAACGATCTTGTCTGAGAACGACATCGCCGTTTTCTTTTTCAGAGACAGTAACCAAAGGGTATCCAATTTTTAGTGTCCAGTTACTCATGACTTTATTAACATCAATTCCACTAACATCAGAAAGAGCAGACCAAAGATCGACAGTTGTAGCATTACTGTATGAATGTTTCTTGAGATAATTAGACACACCTTTAACAAATACTTTATCGGTAAGCTGATTTGAAATCATTCTGATAACTGAAGCACCCTTGAGATATGAAATGGCATCAAAAATTTGGTCAATATCCAGAGCAGACTTTACGGGGACTTCAATTGGGTGAGACTGGCGGAGAGAATCAAGACTGAGTGCGCCTTGAAGGCCTTCAGAAATAAATCTAGAAAAGACGTTCCATTCAGGATAAAGATAATCAACCGCGAGCCATCCAACATAAGTTGCATAACCCTCATTAAGCCAGAGCTCTCTCCACCATGACATGGTAACCAAATTACCAAACCATTGATGAGCAAGTTCATGTGCAACAACATAAACAACTCTAGTTTTATAAGCAGCAGAACTGGTTTCTTCATCAAAAAGAACAGCTGTAGTTCTGTAAGTTACAAGACCCCAGTTTTCCATGGCTCCGTGAGAAAACTCGTGAACAGCCAACAAATCTGCTTTGGGAAGAGCATAGTCAATGTCAAAAAGGGTAGAGTAGTAATCAATGATTTTTGTTGCACTATGAAGAGCAAGCTCACCTTGTTTGCTTAAACCTCTGGTGGTGTATACTCTTACAGGAACCTTTTTACCATTGTAAGATCTTTCAGTGAATGCCTCAACATATTCGAAATCACCCGTAGCCCAGGCAAGCAGATAAGTGCTCATGATAGGAGTTCTCTCGAATTTCACAATCTTGACATTTTTGGTAGACTCTGCAGACTTCTTTCCATCGCCAGGCGTAGTGGAAGAGATCACAGGCATATTACTTAAAGCAGTCCAATCTTCAGGAACCTCAACAGAAACGTCAAAAGTAGCCTTGAGCTCAGGCTCGTCAGCACAAGGAAATGCTCGTCTAGCATCAGTTGCTTCGAATTGAGTTGAAAGCATAGCGGCATCATTTCCATCTTGATCTTTATATTGAGATCTGTAAAAGCCTGCCATATTGGTTTGAATGATGGCCTTATAGTTGACAGTGACAACAACTTTGGTTGCTGATTCCTCAATAGGAGAAACAAGATCGATTGAAACCACCTCAGTTGCTTTGTCATAAGAAATCTCCTTGACAGGAACTGTAGACTCAGTTTTAGTAGAAAATACAGCTACTTTGGCTTCAGTTATTTCCAAATCTCTTGCATTGAGATAGACAGTGTCAGAAGTTTTTTCAACAGAATATTCAATTGAGACCTCACCAGCAAAAGTGAGATCAGGAATATTAATGTCAAAGACCTTTAAATCGTAGTGAACGGGAGTAAGTCCCTTTGGCAAAATATCACGATCAGACTGTGCCATTGCAAATACCAATTGAAAAAGTGATTGATTAAATAAAATAAAAAAATATAGATGGACAAGAGGAAAAAAGAAGGAAAGAGAGAAGGAAAAGAAGAAAGGAAACTGAAAGTAAGAAGAAGAAGGTAAATCTTGAGTTTTAACATCAGTTAGAGACCCTCTTCTAACGGCGCTACATAATAATCTCCCTAACCCAACCATTCCCCATAAGTGTCTTGTTGTGGTAGTACCAACATCTTGCTCACTAAGGTAACGGCGCCGCTTAAGAGTCGGATACTCGAGGAAAAAAACCTCAGAAAAGCTTTATATACTGTGTGTCTCCTACTTGAATCATGAATTGAAAACGTTCGGCGCTGGTGCATTTAAAAGAACATGAGATTATTGATAGGTTGCTCAACTTTTAGGAACTGTTGAAAATGAACGAAAACCGAAGGTGCAAGCAAGCAGCAAGATGTACACCATGGATTTGATGAGTTGATGATGATTAGTTTTTAGAATGTCTCTTAACAGTAGCTATCTATACTTGAAGGAAAAGTAAGATGAAAGACAAAACACAAGAACAATACTGGATCTTTTCCCTTTATATACAAGACAATACCATAAAGCTTTACCATTTCTAAATCAACTTCGATACGGCTGAATATTATTACTTAGCCTCTAATCGTAAATTTTTATCTTCTACTTCCTATTTAATATGTAACAAAATAACCTATAATTACCGTCAAGTGTAATTTTGAGACATTTTACCATCCTTACACCAATAAATATATATTTGACTTTAAAGACTTTTTCACAATAGATCAGGGATGTTCATTGATCTCTATCATATGAAGCTTTTCATTCTTTTACAACTTGGATAAATGAATATAACTACTGGCTGTCTAACTGATATTTGTAAATAGGATCAAGTATATATATATATATATATATATAATAATGAGTTAGCTGTTCACATGGGTACAATAACACCAACATTACATGGTGATTGTGCTAAAGGAGTTTGAGTCTACAATAGATTTTATAGAACAGATCTTCAAACTTCACGTTTAACAATGTTTAATCCAACTATGATTTTCTTTTCCCCTATCGATTTCTTTGATGGACTGCTAACTTATCATCTCTAGGCTAGCCTTATAACTCAAATCTCCATGTCTTCCAACTATCATTTCTACTCGACACGATTAAAATCGTTTAATTCGGCGTGGCCACATCCAAATATACCTCCTGAGCGGCTTGCTCAAGCTGGATTCTTCTTTTCTCCAGAAGAAGACACTCCTTACAGCGATCTGGTAACATGTTTTTACTGCCAAACCTCGATGGAAAAATGGACAGTGGATGATGACCCAACTGCAGCTCACTTTTCTGACAGTCCTGAGTGCCCATTGATGCAAGTTCAATATAACCAAAAGGAAGATACAAAGTTGGATCATCTAAGAAGATTACAAACATTTTTTGAACCTCTCAAACTAAAATCTGCTCCAAGACAAGCAGATAGAGTTACTGGCAAGATGGAGTATTTATTAAAATACGGACAGAAATTATGGCCTTATACAAAAGAATGGAAAGCAGACCCAAATAGCTTGGCTGAAACCGGATTTTATTTTTCTCCTTTAGATGGTAGTGTAGATGGTGTTACTTGTCAATTTTGTGGACTTGTTGTAGATGGATGGGAAAAACAAGACGATCCAACGAAGGAACACAAAGCAAGAAGTCCTAAATGCTTGATATTCAAGTCAAAAACAGCATCTAAACAGAAATCTAAAAGAGGACGCAACAAAGAAAATAATTCAGAAGAACAGACAAGAGCTTTAAGAAAATCTAAGAGAACAGTAAATATGAAGACTAAGGCAATATTAAGTGACAGCAGTACTAACATTGCATCAAAAAAGTCCAAAAAAACCCAAATAACTGTGAAATTTGAAAATCAAAATTTAAATGATGATTTGACGAAAACTAAAGCTACAAAGGAAAAAAAAGTAACTGAGAATTGCGTAACAGAAAAAAGTCGAAGCCAAAGTCCTAGTGAACCGAAATTGGCCAATAAACCAGATTCGCCTCTTCAAGAGATTAATGAATTTGACATAGTAGAGTCAAAGCCAATCTCAATTTTGCCAACAGCTGGCACTTCTAATGAGCTCATATTCACAAATTTTACTGAACCATTTTCTAAACTATCAGAAATGACACAATCTGCAGCATTGAACTCGAAGCAAAATTCAAACAGTTCGAAATCAATATTTGAAGCAAGGCAAAATAGTACTTTAGTAAATCCAGATAGTGTTTTGGCTCTGATCGAACCCTTCCCAATAGATCAAAGTACAGATATGGATTTGACTGTACAGGAGTATACAAACATGCTTGCTGAAAAAGCTGAAGAGTTTCTCAGGAATAAAGCAGAGCAAATGATAGCAATTTTACAAGAAGAAGCTGAAAAGGCTAAGGATATCATAAAAAATATTCCAGTAGCTGATGATTAAAATTTACTAATAAAATTTAGAAGAAATTTTTTGCTTTTTATCAATTTAGACTTGTATATATGTACATTCTGAAGAATATTATACTAATGATAATATTAAACTTGAAAACGGATAACTCGCAGTTGGTGTAAGTTTGAGGCGAATTCCTTTTCTAGTATTTTGATTTTGATGTGCGTATAAACGATGTCTTGTTTTGTATAACTTTCATTTTTTTTTTTTTTTTTCAAATGTAAATAAGTATTTCAATAAAACAAAAAAAAAGATACCCATAAAACTTTTTCAATGTTTAATCACGATGGAATCAAAATAACTAGAAAATTTGATAATTCTGCTGCTATTGTTAACTGGGTTATTTTTGATTTAGCTTTTACAAACGATAAAAAAAAGCTACACATTCATCTCAAGGTATCAATTAATAAATAAAAAAATAAAAAAGTAAGTTTCAGATTTGTTTAGTTAATATTATTTAAGTTAGATTTTCAATTCGCTGATTCCCTCATCTTTCTTTTCACATAACCATGTTGATGCATACATGTTTACTCTATCAATACTTTCTCCGCTTTTTCTAATGGCAGCTGGTTTGCACTCAAATCCTTCCATTTCAAATAATCTAATATACCAAGGGGAGGTAGAACTTGATCTTAATAAAACTCGGCCACCAACTGCTAAAGCTTTTTTCAAAGATTTAATTTCAGATCGTGCATCACCGTTATCGATTACTGGAAACCAATCCATATGGTCCATCACTATCGCAGCTGTCACCGAGCTGGGGTTTAATCTTGCAACTACTTCTTCAATTGTGTCAGTATGAAGACGAATACCTTCAAGAGCAGCTGGTTTAGATAAAATATCATAACCAGCTCTTGAAATGTATGAAGGTGAGTTTTCTCGAGAATAAAGGCCCATTAGACAGAGATAATAGAAATAATTGTCCGTTGAGATCAACGATCTAGAAAGAAGTGGTTCAATTGTATCAATGATGTACTTCAATATACCACCTTGAATCATAGAGGCTTGATTCAAGGGTACACCCAGGGCTTTCCAGAGAAAAACTGGATTAGCTACAAGAATTCTAGTCACAATAGGATTGAAAAGTGCAGGCCTAATCTTGGTTTTCCAGATATTAAGCTGCTCGTCAATTGTTTTGGAGTTACAAAGAGCAGTAATATCAGCTTCAATTCCAAAAAATTTAGCTACCCAGCGTGTAAGACGAAGAGCCCAGCGAGTAGAACCAGTGTCATATAGTCCAACGTTGATAAATGTTCTTTCACCCTGATGCATCCAAAACTGCAGTGCGTGTGAAGACAAATGAGGTGCAAGCTTGGTAACAAGCAAATTCATGAATTCAGGATGCTTTCCCTCGCCAAATATTTTCCAACAATCTTTATATGGCAAAGACTTGAGGCAGGCAAGTTTAAGCTCAGCTAAATGATTTTGATGCGGGTTCAAATCTACCCCGTGAATTCTACGGGGTGCTTTTCCAGGTCCCATAGCAGCATATGCAAGAATGTTGTCTGAAGCTGATGTTATAGCTAAAACAGTATCCTTTGAATTGAGATTCAAAATTCTAATATCTTCGCGAGGATCTTCCCAAGTAAAAGCATAAATATACTGATTGGCGAATTGATGATATTTAGGCAAAGTGAAATCATAGTAGATACGCCATTGTTCACGCTGATAAAAGAACGAAGGATAAGGCATATTTCGCTCCATATTAATAATAGCTGCCTCGTATCCTTTTGATCGAATAAGGTCTTGAGAATCTTGAACCTGTTTGCTCACAGCTTCTGAAACAGATGCAGGACCTAGATATGGTGACTCAGTAGCCAAATCATTCATTCTTTTTTCTAACTCTGAAGAGTAGTCTTTATCGCAACCAAGAAAAACGTAGTAAGGAATATTTCCAAGAGTTTTATTTCTCATGTTAAGAGACTTTACAGTTCCAAACTTATACTCTAAATAGTCTCGTCTAGATCCATCTAAGTAAACATGATCAAATTCAAACCAAAGTCTCCAAAATGTTCTTTCAAACCAGTTGACATGTCTGAGAACATGTCCTCCGAGACTCGTTGTATTTGAAATTTGAGATTCACTTTGAGCATAAAAATCAACCACAGAAAATAGTCCATTTTTTCTAGATAGCATCTTGGAATATTTATCAATAACAGAGTAATAGGATGGTATCATTGATAATGAATAAGACATGGTCATGAGATCAATAGCCTTAATATTTTTTGGTAGCTGAAAGTCCATAGCATCAATACAGATTACTTGGACATTTTTCCATCCACATCTCAAGAATCTTTTTCTAGCTACCTCACACAAAGAAGGTGACAAGTCAATGAGATAAACTGCTTTGAAAGACGAAATTGGTTTATATTCGTTCATTTTTTCAATATTCCATCCGGTACCACCTCCGATCTGAATAATAAGTCAAAAACGTTGATGTTAGAATTTATTGGTGCAATTGTTTTCAAAAACCCAGAAATGTAATGCCAAAAGTGGTAAACAAACTTACATCAATCCAAACAGGATTCTTTTCATTTTTTAAATGGGAAGAGCTTAATTCCAAAACTAATTCTCTTCCTTTTAATAGTCGTTTTCTAGTGGAGTCATATATTGAAGCTTGATTTTTGTAGAAGCTCTCGATCTGAGTTTTTTGAGTACTAGCATCTTTCGAAATAGGCTTAAGAAAGCAGTTATAAACAAAAACAAGCAAAGATTTAAATGTTGAGTTGTAAGAAACAGCGTAATATGCTGAGCCACATAAAAATAGTAAACCAAAGGCAATAGCCACTGGTGAAATCATTTGAATTTATCTGAAAAAAAAAAAAAAAATCAATCGTACAAGTAAAAGCAATAGTAACAATAATAATGTGTATATGAACGTTTCAAAAAGGTCTTTTTTCATAAAGACATTTGCTTAAATATATATAGTAATTAGAATATATATACATATATAACTAAACCAGATTTCGTCTTCACGTGTACAATTTTGTATATCTTGATTGAAAAAGTCTATCAAAGGAGGCATGTTATTTGGTATATTTATCTATGTTGATCAAAATCATTGCTTAAATTAAGTCCATGTGCAAGCAATGATTGGACAATTCACACATTTGGACTGCACTATCATAGACACTAAACAATCTTGAGTTGCACAAATTTGCACGCAGACCAATATGTGCATTTCAATTGGCTGAAACCTTTTTAGCCCTTCTTAAATCTTACTTTATGATACTAAAAGCATCGAGGAATCTGCACTTTGTACACATTTGCCTGATTGAATATATATATATAGTAAGCGGACTTATTCTTAATTTTCAGACATAGAAAGAAGTATTAAAAAATGAATCTCTTTATTGAGCATCTAGTCCTTTTTTTTGTCTTTATGAGATTGAATTGGTATATATACCTGATGTTTTAGGTTGCTTTCTTATTAACTTTGGTATTTCACATGGTTTTCAGAAGCTGGTAGACCAATCATATTTAGACTAGACATGTTAAAAATGAGAAATCTCCGAAGTTCGTAGGTCGCTTTTCTCTGTTCAATTATCCATATCATATTATTCACTTTCAGGCCTTCAAACAACCATGTGTCTCTTATATCCCAAGACCAAATTTTAACATTGATTCCCAATTTTGGGACAGGTTTTGCTCTCACATGTAAAAGAGCTTTCTAAGCATTTTAATTGCCCACCAAAGAGATTTTTTTTTTTTTGTTCTTTGCTTCTCCCCAACACTAGCAATCTATACAATATGGTCCAGCCCAAAAATAACTGCCAAATTGAAGCATGCGCCATCCAAAGTAAGTCTGAACCAATGTCAATTAAAATTAACTAAAGATTAGCCAAAAATAAAAAAAAAATAAACAAACTAACACTTGTCTATCCTAGCATGCTTAAAGCATAATGGGTATAATGAGGCCAGATGTAAGGCACAAATACAAGCGCTTTTCACTTGCTGTACAGCTTACTACGAATCACAGCCCTCAGATGAATCGTCTAGTAATAAAAACTGCCCGTTAAATAAAAATGTGTACCTCTTAAATAAACAATAAATTTTATTAAATTGGATTTACTACATTATATTACATAATTTCAATAATTTATCAAGTATAAGAAAATGTTTGTTAAGAGCCACATCAACTTTTATTTTAAAAAAAGTCAACGATTCTTAAAGACCGTTAGAACAGCAAAAGCCTTGTTAGACTGTTGTGGTTTCCTTCTAAGACATAGCACGGAGCACGAAGTAGCCAATACATAGCTTGACTACAGCAATGAAGATGGAGGAAAACTTCACACCGTGACTCTTTGTGCGTCTATTATAAAGACATTGTATTGAAGAAAAAAAAAGAGAAAAAAAAATCAAAATTGACACGATAAAAAATAGTTTATATAAAAAATTTTAATTATAGGGTTTGGGTCAAAGCCCTAATTAGGGTTTCCAGCTTTATTTTAACAGAAAGAAACACTAAGCTCCACCCTCCATACGTGCATACTGGTCTTCCATGGCTTCAATATAAGCAGCTTCTGCTTCTTCCCTCGTGAGGTTTGTAGGAATATAACTAGAGTTTGAGCTAGAGCTTGTTTGTTCGTTCCCAGAACTATTAGAACTTGAGGTCGATGTATTGGTAGTATTGGTATTTGTGTTCGTGCTGTGGGTTGTCTTGTTGTCTTTTGAAATTGAGGACTCAGAGTCAGAGCTAAATACAGGAACACCCATTGCTAATAATCTTTTCAAGTATAAATATTTTTGTTTTGGATTTCAGTTGGCAAGCCACTATCTTCTGTGAAAAGTAAATAAAACAGTGCAAATATTACTGGTAAATATTGATATTATGGCAATGTTTGAATGGATAGAATGATTGTAAATTTGAAAGGTCTTCTCTTAGTAGTTATATATGTTTAAGTCTTTGCAAGCAAATCTCTATGTAAAGTGTTTTTCTTAGTGAGGAGAAGCAATTGTTTTGCCACTCACGAATCCGATCAACGGAGTATATGATTTAAGCCCGAAGATCGGGAATCATCATGTGATATAAGCTGTTTTATTGGGCTTTTACGACACGTGACTAAATGATTAAAATAAATCAATATTTTGATTTTACATATAGAATAACTTGCAGAAAAATTACAAATAACATTCAGCTAATGTTAATTGGCTTGTTTCTAGTTTTGAGCTTTACTATGTCGACTTCGTTTCTAACTAGGAAAAATCAAAGGTGTATGTTGTCACTTCACTGACAATTTTTTTATGAAACAATAAAATCGTGTATCCAGATTTATTCTACGATTTTATACATTTATATGAATAAGATATATTTAAACTGAATATTATTCATTGTCAACAACCATATATGATCCTGACTATAATGGTACGTTAAGTTAGCTTCCATATTTTAAGATCGTACTGAATGAATGAATATTTAAAATAAATATCTTTAAAAATAAGATTAAAATTAAAAGTACTTGATATTAAAACTGAGTTAAAATGTTTTTATATAAATAAACTGTTGAAATATACATTAAAATGTCTGCGATATTTTAGTAACGAAAAAAAAAAAGAGTCTGAGTCCAGGTTAATTCACAAAACAGTGATAATAATATTTTGAACTTTTAAGCCTTTTTATCTAGCTTTTGTTTTATTTTTATGCTCAATGAACTTTCAAAAAGCTGAATTACTAGTTGACTTGGAGAATTATTATGACTTTCCAATATCTTATATATAAGAATAGAGGCTTGGCATTCAAGTAATAAATTCAAGACACTTAAAACAAAAACAAAAAAAAGCCATATCAAGGACCAAAAGCTAGATTTCAAATATAATCACTACTGCTTACTGCTTTTTTTTTAAATAGAATTTAGTAAACTAACCATGAAATTAAGACAAGTTTATTTTCCAATAGTATTCTACTTCTTTTTTCTTATTGATTCATCGGCTGAGATACAGATTCCTTACTGAGTATAAATGGAGATTTAATTATTCGTTACTAATTTTGTATATAATGCATTACCAGTGCTATTAACTTCTGAATACTCTCAATTTGCCTCTCTACAGCCAAATATGTTTATGATCAGTAAAAGTACTACAGTATATATTTACCTATCAACAATATGTCATGTAGGTCGCTAGAATCTGGTGAGATTATAGTCCTGGATCGTTTAGCTGCACTTATAAGCCATACTACTCGATTACAAGCACAAACTGAATCTTTTTTTTGTTAAGTTTATCAACATACAACATAGTCAACTGAAACCTATTTGTTTCAAGACTGAAAAATTCTAAAACAATTTTTTGAACCGTTTCTTTAAGCCGTCTGTGTCTCGATTTTTAAAAGTAGCAAAAAATATTATATATTGGTAATTGTTTCGTTTTAAAGCTTTATTGACACATGTAGTTTCGGTATATCTTTTGCTACTGTTATCATTGGTATGCTTTACTCTTTGGTGTAATCCTGGAATGATTTTCCTGTCTCTCTCAAAAACTCTATACCCAACTTGATACAAATGGAGCAACCTTGTCATGTTTTTTTAAATTTTTACCAGTAAATGAATATATCAAACTAACGAAGTCCTGATTGTTCTTTCTGAAATATACGCAATTACAAGAATGTATAAACTATTTGTGAAAATTGTTCCGTTTCTGCGACATAAAATTTCTGTTTTACTATTAACACACTTCCCATTGAAATGGGTATTCATGTAATTCAATAAAGTTTTTAAAGCTACCATAAGCCATTAAGTATATGAAAATAGCCTTTTAATACTACAGAGGTTATATCCAATAATTTCCCATCTTGTGTTCAAGATTTAAAATGTAAATATGAATTTTTGGAACATAAATCTAGTGTAAAATGCTTTGCATTCAAAATTTACTTGGAAAAAAAAATTTTTTTTTTCTTTAAAGTTTTAAAAGTTATTTTATAGCCAAATAGCAGTCCAAATAAAATTTTTCACGGAGTTTTTTAATAGAATATATTTTAATGAACTACACTACATTAATTTATTAACTGTTATGACAAAAAATGTACTTAATCCAATAGTCAATACGAAAAATATTAATTTAAAATTTGATATTTTAATTATTTCACTTAATAATAGCTTTCAACTTTCGTCTATACTACATGAAACTGTACATAAACAAAAATCCAGAATACTTATAAAAAGTTATTGGGAATCATCACTTTTACACTAACTAAAGAAACTACTCTATAAAAGTTTTGTTTAACGTGGAGAAGCGTTTAGCAGTGAAATGCAACAACTAAGACTCACATCTATTAATATTGCTTTTTTCGTGATATTACCCACTATGTACCTAAAAGTATATATTTAATATCATTTTTGATTGTTGCACTTATGAAGATAAGTATACTAATTTAGCCTTCTATTTGGTAAGAAACCTTTTGATATATTCGGATTGGCAATAAAGTATCATGATTTTAAACATTGCCAGATTGTTGCTTTAGTTTATCAAAGTAAAGAATGAATAAAAGGTTTGCTTTATACGCTGTCAATTGTGATGGCCATAGCTGTTAGAATATTTGAATTTAACGTTCATTTTTAAAATATCAATAGTTGGCTACCATTTATTTAATTTGTCTCAAGGTTTCAGGTACAAGTTTTGTATTTTCTGTGATTCATAGCCAGTCTTGCTATTCACTTTATTTGAATTAGGTTGAGTTTGATACATTTATTTGAAGTAAATAAAGACTTATTTTAAATTCAAACATCGCATCGTAAACTTGAAAGAGTAAAACTTCAGAATCAAAAAGCCTAACTACAGTGGGCGTTTGTGAAACACGCAGCATCTTTCAATCTGTTCCTTATGCTAACTTTTGTGATATTATAATGGATACAATAATTTACCATGGTTGATAAGATCAAAATAAGATCTCAATTGAACGTCTTAGTTTGTAATATCCGTATTTGCATTAATTACAAAAAAAAAATACTAGACTGATTCAAGAAGTTTCTATCAAGCAAAAATAATTATTATTTGGTGAAAAATCAATCAATTGATTTTGATAACTTACTATTCATAATTTAAATACTTATTTCATTAGAATCAAGTATAAAATCCATCATTTTGTTTTGTATTGAGAATACATTAAAGTTTTCACAGTTGAATACACTCCTAGAATTGAGAGCCAAAAAAGGAAAGCCTAACTCTTGATCTATGTTTCGAACTCTCGAATCTGTCACCAAATTCAAATAAGATTTACATATTGAACCAAATAACGTTGAAATTATAATTTATTGAAAATATGGGAAAATAAGGCACAAAACTAATGAAAAACTTAATTGTAAAATGTATTCAATATTCGAGCCATTTTTTCAGCATAGTCTTCTTTGATGATTGAAATTTAAAAATTAATTATAGAACAGTACAAATTCTACTGTTAAAGTAGCGATTGCAACAAGAATGATCTTTCATAGTAAATTTATATAAATAGTAAGCTAATTTTCCTAGATTACAGTTTTAACTTGTTATAAGATCGTTGTTATCACTCTTTTCTGGTGTCTCTCTGTGTAATATGGTTTCACGAAAACTTGCCTTATTCTCTGTTCTTACTACTGGAGTCATAAGTGCCCCTGGTGCTTTGGTTCGTCGTTCAGACGAAGTTTCAGTTGGTGCAAACTCAGGACAGTCAGCTGTTAGTGGTTTTGACGGTCAATATCTTGCGTCTGCAGCCAATAGTGATGATACAAATTACTTATTGAAGTCGAGTGATTCAGTAGCAGCAGAAAATTTGTTGCATATTATTGGAAAATTCACCAAGTCTAAAACAGATAAAACGACTAAGAGCAAGACAAACCTTAGCTCTAGTACATCTCAATCTGTGACTGAACCCATCACTACAGAATCTTCAAGTTCTGAAATTGCTAGCACCTCCAGTTCTTCAGTATCAACTCTAACATCAACTACTGGAATTGTTACTTCCAGCTCCTCTGAGTCTGAGGTTTCCACCTCATCAGAGCCAGCAACTCTTAGTTCTTCAGTGACTGTAACCTCCAGTTCTAGTGAAACTGGTTCAGACTATACTACTACAGCTTCATCTACGACTACAACTTCAGATGGTGAAGGTACTGTAACAACTACTGAGACAACCTGTACAAAAGATGAGTGCAAATCTAGCAGTCAAGTTACTTCTACTACAGCTTCATCTTCATTTACGTCTTCCTCTAGTAGCTCAGCTATAGTACCCTCTTCTTCAGATTCCGCTACAAGTTCCAGTTCTAGTGACTTGGAAACTTCAACTTCTGCAACTTCCTCATCAAGTAGCTCAGAGTCCGTTACAACTTCATCCGAAAATACTGTAACCGGTACTTCCACATCTACTAGTGATTTAGAAACAGTCACTTCGTCCAGTACTACTCAGGAAGCTAGTACTTCGTCATCCACTGTGCCTACGATTATTTCCTCATCTAGTGATTTGGAATCTACAGCTTCGTCTTCAATTGTGCCTACAACTTCCCCCAGTTTAAGTAGCTCAGACACAAATACTTCGTCATCTTCAACTAGCTCGGACACAGCTAGCCTGTCTTCAACTAGTGAAGGAACTGTAACCACTACTGAGACTACATGTACTAAGGATGAGTGCAAGTCCACATCTTCTTCTAGTAGTTCAAGTGTTATTTCTTCATCAAGTGATTGGGACTCAACTACCTCGTCATCTACTGTTCCCACAACTACTTCCTCAAGTGATTCAAGAACAGCTACCACGTTGTCTACTGTTTCCACATCTATTTCATCTTCTACTGCTGATTCCACTACTTCTTCAAGTAGTTCAGGATCTACAAGCTCATATTCTACTGCTCCCACCACTTCTTCCTCGTCTACTAATCCAGGAACAGTTACTTCTTCTTCAAGTAGTTCACAAACAGATACTACCTCTTCTGCCGTTCCTACCACTTCTTCTTCTACTAGCTCAGAATCTACTTCCTCATCTACTGGTTCCGGAACAGGCACTTCTTCATCTACCTCAAGCGGTGATGAAGAATCTACTTCTTCTTCGTCTACTGGTTCGGGAACAGTTACTACTTCTACTGCTCCTACCTCTTCTTCATCTACTGGTTCAGAAACCGCTACTACTTCTTCTATTTCTAGCGGTGAATCTAGTTCCGGAACAGTCACTTCTTCTTCAACCTCAAGTAGTGAATCTACTGCTTCAACCACTAGTTCAGGAACAGTTACTACTTCTACTGCTCCTACCACTTCTTCATCTACTGGCTCAGGAACAGCTACTTCCTCTTCTACCTCCACTGATGGTGAAGGAACTGTAACCACCACTGAGACTACATGTACTAAGGACGAGTGCAAGTCCACTGCTTCTTCGTCTACTGGTTCAGAAACAGCTACTTCCTCTTCAACTGGCTCAGGATCTACTTCTTCAAGTAGTTCAGGAACAGCTGCTACCTCTTCTACTGCACCTACCACTTCTTCTTCCTCTACTGGTTCAGGAACTTCTTCTTCTTCCTCTACTTCTAGTGGTGAATCTACTGCTTCATCTTCCACTGCTCCTATCACTGTTTCTTCGTCTACTGGTTCAGGAACTTCTTCTTCTACCTCAAGCGGTGATGAAGGATCTACTTCTTCTTCATCAACTGGTTCAGGAACAGCTACTTCCTCTTCTACTGGCTCAGGATCTACTTCCTCTACTGGTTCAGGAACAGCTACTGCATCTTCTACCTCTAGTGGTGGTGAAGGAACTGTCACTACTACAGAGACCACATGTACTAAGGATGAGTGTAAGTCCACTGCCTCTTCATCAACTGGTTCAGGCACAGCTACTTCTTCTACCTCCAGTGGTGGCTCAGGATCTTCTTCATCCACTGGCTCAGGAACAGCTACTTCCTCTTCTACTGGCTCAGGATCCACTTCCTCTACTGGCTCAGGAACAGCTACTACTTCTTCTACTGTTTCTACCACTTCTTCTTCGTCAACTGGCTCAGGAACAGCTACTTCCTCTTCTACTGGCTCAGGATCCACTTCCTCTACTGGCTCAGGAACAGCTACTACTTCTTTTACTGTTCCTACCACTTCTTCTTCGTCGGCTAGTTCCGGAACAGCTACTTCTTCTAGCTCTACTGGTGGTGAAGGAACTGTTACTACTACCGAGACCACATGTACTAAGGACGAGTGCAAGTCCACTGCTTCTTCATCAACTGGTTCAGGCACAGCTACTTCTTCTACCTCCAGTAGTGGCTCAGAATCTTCTTCTTCATCCACTGGTTCAGGAACAGCTACTTCCTCTTCTACTGGTTCAGTAACAGCTACTTCTTCATCCACTGGTTCAGGAACAGCTACTTCTTCTACCTCCAGTGGTGGCTCAGGATCTTCTTCTTCTACCTCCAGTAGTGGCTCAGGATCTTCTTCTTCGTCTACTGGTTCAGGAACAGCTACTGCATCTTCTACCTCTAGTGGTGGTGAAGGAACTGTCACAACGACTAAGACTACATGTACAAATGGCGAGTGCAAGTCCACTGCTTCTTCATCAACTGGTTCAGGAACAGCTACTTCTTCTACCTCCAGTGGTGGCTCAGGATCTTCTTCATCCACTGGCTCAGGAACAGCTACTTCCTCTTCTACTGGCTCAGGATCCACTTCCTCCACTGGCTCAGGAACAGCTACTACTTCTTCTACTGTTCCTACCACTTCTTCTTCGTCAGCTAGTTCAGGAACAGCTACTTCTTCTAGCTCTAGTGGTGGTGAAGGAACTGTTACTACTACCGAGACCACATGTACTAAGGACGAGTGCAAGTCCACTGCTTCTTCATCAACTGGTTCAGGCACAGCTACTTCTTCTACCTCCAGTAGTGGCTCAGGATCTTCTTCTTCATCCACTGGTTCTGGAACAGCTACTGCATCTTCTACCTCTAGTGGTGGTGAAGGAACTGTCACTACTACAGAGACCACATGTACTAAGGATGAATGCAAGTCCACTGCTTCTTCGTCAACTGGTTCAGGAACAGCTACTTCTTCTACCTCCAGTAGTGGCTCAGGATCTTCTTCTTCATCCACTGGTTCAGGAACAGCTACTTCCTCTTCTACTGGTTCAGGAACAGCTACTTCTCCATCCACTGGTTCAGGAACAGCTACTTCCTCTTCTACCTCTAGTGGTGGTGAAGGAACTGTCACTACTACCGAGACCACATGTACTAAGGACGAGTGTAAGTCCACTGCTTCTTCATCAACTGGTTCAGGCACAGCTACTTCTTCTACCTCCAGTGGTGGCTCAGGATCTTCTTCTTCGTCTACTGGTTCAGGAACAGCTACTGCATCTTCTACCTCTAGTGGTGGTGAGGGAACTGTCACAACGACTAAGACTACATGTACAAATGACGAGTGCAAGTCCACTGCTTCTTCATCCACTGGTTCAGAAACAGCTACTTCTTCTTCTTCCACTGGCTCAGGAACAGCTACTACTTCTTCTTCTGTTCCTACCACTTCTTCTTCGTCAGCTAGTTCTGGAACAGCTACTTCATCCTCTACCTCCACTGGTGGTGAAGGAACTGTCACTACTACAGAGACCACATGTACTAAGGACGAGTGCAAGTCCACTGCTTCTTCGTCAACTGGTTCAGGAACAGCTACTTCTTCTACCTCTAGTAGTGGCTCAGGATCTTCTTCTTCATCCACTGGTTCTGGAACAGCTACTTCCTCTTCTACTGGCTCAGGATCTACTTCTTCTTCTGTTCCTACCACTTCTTCTTCATCCACTGGTTCTGGAACAGCTACTTCCTCTTCTACTGGCTCAGGATCTACTTCTTCTTCTGTTCCTACCACTTCTTCTTCATCCACTGGTTCTGGAACAGCTACTGCATCTTCTACCTCTAGTGGTGGTGAAGGAACTGTCACTACTACAGAGACCACATGTACTAAGGACGAGTGCAAGTCCACTGCTTCTTCATCAACTGGTTCAGGCACAGCTACTTCTTCTACCTCCAGTGGTGGCTCGGGATCCACTTCTTCTTCCTCTACTGGCTCAGGAACAGCTACTACTTCTTTTACTGTTTCTACCACTTCTTCTTCGTCAACTGGCTCCGGAACAGCTACTTCATCTTCTACCTCCACTGGTGGTGAAGGAACTGTCACTACTACCGAGACCACATGTACTAAGGACGAGTGCAAGTCCACTGCTTCTTCGTCAACTGGTTCAGAAACAGCTACTTCTTCTACCTCCAGTGGTGGCTCGGGATCTACTTCTTCTTCCTCCAGTAGTGGCTCAGGATCTTCTTCTTCATCCACTGGTTCTGGAACAGCTACTGCATCTTCTACCTCAACTGGTGGTGAAGGAACTGTTACTACTACAGAAACTACATGTACTAAAGATGAGTGCAAACACACCTCAACTCAATCTAGTTCTTCTGTACCTACTACATTTTCAACCTCTATCAAACCTGAATCTACTAGTACTGGAAGTGGTGTTGTTGTAGGTGGTAACTCTGGTCCTGCCGTTGGTGGTTCTTCTGGAAGCACTGATTCTTCTGATCTTGACATCCTTGGAAACCCTCTCGAAGTTACTGAGGGAGATTCTGTTGTTGGTGGAAGTTCTAGTGGTGCTGTTGGTGGTTCTAGCAGTAGTGGTACCGGAGGTAAGGTCGGCGGAAGCACTGGAGGCATTATCACTGAAGATGGCCAAGTTATTGGAGGAGTTAGCGGACCTGCAATTGGTGGTTCAACCAAGTCGTCAAAAAAGAAAGGGAAGAGATCAGTTGGAAGTTTGGCCTTTGATCTTGGCACATACTCCAGTTTGTTGAACTCAATTACCCATCAAACAAACAAAGCTTTGGAAGCCAGCGGGAAGTTTTTCAGAGTTTAATGGCAGTTTTAATACATCTTCTTTTAAGCTATTATGAAAGCGACTGCTAGTCAAAAATCAATTTTTCAATACGCTCTTGAATGCAGGTGCCAGGAGTTTTTTCTTTTGGGTTTGTGAATTCTAAATCTTTCTATATATATGAATGAGATAGCAAGCAACCTTGAAACCAAGCTGGCTTGCAAATTATATTAAGCCAACAGTAATATTTGTTTAAATTTTTTTTAATATTTTTGTATTTTGTTTTGTTTTATTTTGTAATCTCTAGTCTGGCGTGTTGAACATGTGAATTATTATATATTTAAGAAAACTGGATTTTCTTCAATAAATCTTTTTGTTAATAAAATCGTTTTATTTGTAAATTTCCTAATTAGATTCATTTAGTGTTTTAGGCATTGTACCTCATTAGATAAGGTTTTCTATGACGCTTGTATTTAAAAATGGTGTGAAAGTATATCAGACATGAAAAACGGCTGATTCTTAACATTTGCTCTACGTGTGTGCCTTTTCATAGTTCTTTATTTATTTATTTGCCTCTGGTTCCGTTACAAGTAATATAATATCCGTCACTTTGATGGAAATTTTTTTTTTCTTTGCGCATATTTCTTGTCAATGTTTTTGTTAACATGGAGCTGTATAGTCAGACCAAATATTATAGATTATAAGTGGTTTTTAGTTAGCTTCTTCTCTTTACATAATTGAAGCCTTTTATAGATAGCATAGTATATATATTTGGCTTTCTGTCTTGATATGTTTTATTCACTATACCTCCTAAACGTGCTGGATGATAGATTATTCTCATCTGTATCCTTTTTGTTGATTGGACATTCGGCTTTTGCAAAACACAGGGAAAAAAGAAGGTGGGGCCCGGAAGATCTTCCCCTCATAGTTTTTCCGGCGACTCTAATTGGCAAGAGTCTTGGGTGAATTACAGTATTTAAGAGGTAGTAGGCAGCCAGTCTGCTGAGATCTTCTGTTGGTTTCAACAAGAGAACAGTGTCACTCGTAACAATTTATATCAGTCATTTTTAGACCATTGATGGATAAATAAAAAAAAAAAAAATTCTAGATTTGCGCGCTGTTTAGCTAGTCACTAGTTTAAAAAAGTTGCTGTTGGCTGCCTTTGCGTGGCGTGGTAAACCACTGAAACCAATGAACCTTTGGATATAAATATCAGACAAGACCCTCTTACTTTTCAATATTTTTGCAAATCCATTCGAACTTTTTTTTTAAATACTGTAGATTATTATCAATATGCCAGTAACTGACGTCCTTTCCAGAAAATCCGGTGTTATTGTCGGTGATGACGTTCGTCATCTATTTGAATATGCTCAAAAACACAAGTTTGCTATTCCTGCTATAAACGTCACATCCAGCTCTACAGTTAACGCTGCGCTTGAGGCAGCTCGTGATGCCAAATCCCCAATTATTCTTCAATGTTCGCAAGGTGGTTCTGCTTATTTCGCAGGTAAGGGAATTAAGAACACTTCAGCCCAGGAAGCTTCCATTGCTGGTGCCATTGCGGCAGCCCACTTTGTGCGCTCTATTGCACCTATTTACGGCGTTCCTGTCGTTCTTCATTCTGATCACTGCGCCAAAAAGCTTCTTCCTTGGTTGGATGGTATGCTTGATGCCGATGAAAAATACTTTGAAGAACATGGAGAGCCCTTGTTTTCATCACATATGATTGATCTCTCTGAGGAGCCACATGCCGAAAACATTGAAATGACAAAATCTTACTTTGAGAGAGCTGCTAAAATGAACCAATGGTTGGAAATGGAAATTGGTATTACCGGAGGTGAGGAAGACGGTGTCGATAACTCTCACGTTGACTCTACAAGACTTTACACTCAACCAGAAGATATCTTTAAAGTCCATGAAGCTCTTTCTAGTGTTTCTCCTAATTTCTCTATTGCTGCTGCGTTTGGAAATGTTCATGGTGTGTACAAGCCTGGTAATGTCAAGCTGCAACCTGAGCTACTTGGTGATCATCAAAAGTATGCTAAAACTCAGCTTAATTCTGAATCTGATACGCCATTATTCCTTGTATTCCATGGTGGCTCTGGATCTTCTGACGAAGAGTTTACTGAAGGAATCTCTCACGGTGTTGTTAAAGTTAATATTGATACTGACACCCAATATGCATATCTTACTGGTATTAGAGACTACGTTTTAAGCAAGAAGGATTACTTGATGTCTCAAGTAGGTAATCCAGAGGGTGAAGACAAGCCTAACAAAAAGTATTTTGATCCTCGTGTTTGGGTACGTGAAGGTGAAATCACTATGAAAGAAAGAATCACTAAGGCTTTGGTTCTTTTTGGTACAAAAGATCAAATTTAATTCATGTCTATGTAATTTTACACTAATAATATACATAAAAATGTTAGATATCTAATAATTAGAAAAAACTAACTGTCAAATCTTATCTCAGAATGCAAATCTTAAAATTTACTAAATTTTGTGCTAAAAATTATTTAGCTGGCTAGTTACACCATAAAATTATAATCACAAAAGTATGAATGGCTATCTATATGCTGATCTATTTAAATCATGAAAAAAAATAAAATAAAATAAAAAATAAAATAAAAAATAAAAAAAAGATGAAATAAAAATAAAAATAAAAACCTTCCAAACATCAATTTGAAGTTCATGATTATTTACAATTTCAAGCTATTAAAGATTCAATTGAGCTTTAAAGACTTGTCCTATTTTAAAAGATTCATTTAGAATGGCGGTTAAACTGTAACGAACCATCTATACTAAAACAGTTCCTTTCTTTTATATATAATAAATAAATGTATTTTAATCTCAAGTACGTATATGTATATTTATATTATCAAATATAATTTAATATTCACGAGTTACTACACCATTGATCATTTAATCATTCTTTTTATCTCCGGGCAAAACACCATTCTTCTCATTGAGTTCGTCTGAGACTTTATAGTATTCATCAGACAATCCTTTCGATTGCTTTTTCAAGTGTTCAATGTCAAGATCCTGCTTTCTAATGGTTTCTTTCAATTTCTTAACTTCAGTTGAGCTACCTCCAGTTCCGGCGCCAGCTGCCAATGCTTCTCTAGCATCTGCCAATTCCAAAACTAGCCCTGATACTCTAAGTAGAATTAATGACAAAAACAAGGTGAATCCGCAAAGGTACATATTTCTTTGAGCATAGAATCTTCTAGCTTGAACCTCATTTCTATCAAATGCAACAGCACCGGTTGCAACCCCATTTCCAGTGTTTTCAAGATTGAACTCTTGCTGGACACGGTAAACGCGGTTGACAGAGTCCACGAAAAGAATAAAAATAAAGAAGAACGTAAACTTCAAAGCAAGACCTATCTGTCCAAATAGTGGGTTTTCCTTTATGAACAGAATAATGTTCTTACGGAATCTATCAGGAAGAGGCGCAACAAGAGCAAAGAAAGCGCCCATCTCAGCAATGAGAAGGGCAAAAACCTTTAGTCAAGACATAGCACGTTAGTAAACATATTGCCACAAAATATTTGATTCGCTGTACAATCATTCAATTGAGCTAAATATGAAGAGGAACTTACAATTGAATAGTAAAGGGTCATTGTATTCTGACAATCTTTCAATGAAGTTAATTGGCAAAAGAAAGAGTTTAAAGAGCCTGTTGACTTTGGGGAAATAAAAAGGAGAGAAAGGAAGTTAAAATAAAATTGAAAATGTTCAAACATTTATATATTTAAACTTAACTTCGGGTCAACAGGCTTACAGGTTTGTTATGGTCTTGAGCCCATACTGCAACTTCAAAACTCAGGCACCATACCACCGCGCCTCTGGCCAATTTTAAACTGAAAAAAAAAAAATGAATCAGTTTATATATTAAGTTTAATGTTTGATGTTTTATGATTCAAGTAATATTGTTATTATCTGAGATTTATTTATTTTATTTTTCAAATGGCATGTTTATATATTTTAGCTTAGATCACGGGATAACTTTAGGGTACAAATTCGATGTGCGTATATTTGAGAACGCTCATAGTTTATAAATTTGTTGAAAGTTTTCTTGAATTTTTTTTTTTTGGCTTCACAAAGTTTTCTTCTGGAATATTTGAAAAATCAATGGTTACAATATCTTTTCGACTATTTTATTAAGAGTGTAAGTATGATAAAATAACATTTTAATGTATTCAATTGCAATTTCAATTTCCAAAAAAAAAGAAAGAGTTTCGCTTGAAAATAGCCCTTGATTCAAGACCAATCGTATATGAGGACAACTTTTAATCCGTTTACGCGAACGATACAAACATGAAGGCTCATTTCTACCTCGTTTTGGGGTGGAAATTTTGGGTTCTTTAATCGTTATGAATCTTGTATATAGTCATAGTTACACTGATTCGATTAGTTTGATTCCATGGTTATATTTTTATTGTTTATCTCATGGAGTTGTTATGTTGCAAATGAAAGAAGAAAAAAAATAGCCTGCTAACTGAAGAGTTTAGTTTTTTGATTCTCCTAATAATTAGTTTAGACCTGTTAATATAGATAATAACAATTTGATTCCCTGTTAATTGTGTACTTGTTTTGTTATTTGCACCAATTAAGCTTGTGTTTATTTCTAGATGCCATCATTGTAAAGATATTTGTAGTGTGCTAATACAAGTTTTCATTCTCCTAGAGCCTTTAATATGTGATAAAAGTCTTGAAATGAAATTCCCACTTGATCTTCTGAAGTGCTTTCTTGCTTACAAGCTAGCATATCTAATAACGCCTCGACAGGAGCATTATCTCTTATTTTCTCTGAAATTCGCTTCAAATCTTCAAGCACAATGTTTCTATTTTCTCCATTTGTAAACAGTAGGAAGTCTTTATAAATTCGTTGTTGTTCTTCAGTGACACTTTCATGTATAGGAGTTTCAGAGCCCCCGGATTCTTTATATTCAGGTGCTGCTCCTATGATTTCCGGCATCACCTCATTATATCTAATGAATGATATTCTATTTGTATCTTTAGGATCAAGTAGCTCAACAAGTTCACGAAACTTGTCTGGGTGGCGATCCATGTCATATTCTGATAACAATTCAAGATCTTTTGTAATAGCTGGAAGATGAAAGACAGAAATAGTACTTGATTCTAAATCATCATTGGTATCCTCTAAATCTGAAAGATATGTAGCATACACGTCAATAAGCTGATCAGTAGGATCTGTCATTATTTATTACAATACACAATCAAAAATCGAATATGAAATTTTCAAAGATTCTTCAAAAAAAAAAAAAAAAGTTTGTCGCCATTGAGTTACTATAACCAAATATATATATAAATTAAAAATTAAAAATCAAAAATCAAAAATCAAAAATCAAAAATCAAAAGCACAAGTGATATAACAGAAAAAAGTTTTACGTACCAGAGCACTAAAATTCCTTTCAATGTAAACCAGCTGAAAACATCGCCCATATTGGTAGTACTATATAAAGTTTCTTTGTTTCTATATTTACAGTGATTATGACAGATTTTATATAAATGTTTATACCCATTCAACAGACCACTTGAGGGTTTCACCAGCACGGAAAGGAACAACAGATTCCTCGCTATCAAGGTCGCCAATAACACTAGGTACAACATTTTCCTTTCTAACTAATACAACTTGTTTATCACTTTGGTCGATTAAATCTTCCTTCTTTGATATCTGATAAAAGTTACGTCCAAAATCTGTAACAAAACCCTTTAATTTGTCCAACTTTCCAGCCTTTTCAAAAATCTCAGCCAAGTATGGCACAGCGTGAGATTGTGTGAATACACCTGCTGCTGCACCAGCAGACTTGGTTTTGTTTTTTCTAGGATGAGGGGCTGAATCACTACCAAAGAAAAATTTGGGATCGCCGGATGTAGCTGCTTCAATTAATGCATCACGGTCATCTGGGAACTTAGCAACTGGCTTGCAGAAATTCAACGAATTACCACCCCAAGAATCAACAGTTAGATAGAGATGATGAGCAGTGATAGTTGCTGCTACAGTAGGTCCACAGGCTTTGACAGCATCGACAGCAGCACGAGAAGTACAGTGCTCAAGAATAATACGAAGTTTAGGAAATTTTTCATGGAGCAACTTGAGTGTAGGCAAAAATTTGTGTTCGGCATTCAATACATGAATATCATGACCACTAGGACATTCGCCGTGAAGGTTAAGTACCATATTGTGTTTCTCCATTGCGGCGAATGTTGGGTAAAATGGTTCATAAGAACTTACACCATGCTCAGAGTTGGTTGTTACGCCCGCTGGGTAGCATTTAACACCAGTAATTCCGAGTTTCACTGCCTTCTCAATAACTTCTGGAGTTATAACTGGCGAAAGATATAAGGACATTAAAAATGTAGTTGAGGGTGATAGTTCTTGCAACGATTGCTTGTACGCAATAACTGTATCAGGGTCCGTCAAGGGAGGTACCAAATTAGGCATGACGAAGACCACAGAAATACCACCTGGAGCAATTGTAGGTGTAATCAAGTTTTTTAAAGCACCATCGCGCAAATGCACATGGAAATCGCCAGGTTTTCCAAGCTCTATTCTATCGGTTGACATGATGTTCAGTTATTGAAATAAAAAAAAAAAAAAAAAAAAGAAAAACAACAAGTTGTTAGTATTTTGTGAAAACAGAAGAATAAAATAAAAAATTTTTAATTTGCTCCACAAAGAAACATTTAGGCAGACGATTGGGAGAGTAGAATTGTGGGGCTGTAATAAGAGCAGCTAACCATTCTCAAAACCTTGAAATCAATAGCCTAAAAACAAAAATAACAGCATATCAGCTATTGACATAGTAAATTACAAAAGTTTTAAATATTATTCTACAAAATTCTCAACTATAGTTTATAGGTATTATTTCAGGTATGCGAATCTCAATTTAGTATCTTGAATCAATTAAAAAGGCGATGTTTTTCTAGCCAAATTTCACTATCTATAGGTTGAATCATTAAGCAACATAAACTTAAAGAAAATAAAAAAAAATCTATCAACTTTGAGCTATTGAAAAACAATACCAACGGTGGTTTATAATAAATTTTTTCATACTTAGAAAACTATAGAAATTAATGCCATTAAATGAACTAAAATTTATTGGTATCGTAAATAAAAAAAAAACAATGGACATTATCGATCCTAATTGGCTATATTGAAAGAGTTTCTATTGATATTTCGTATCGGACAAACAATAAATTTTTTTAATATTAAACAAAATGAATCAAGACAGAAAAATTGGTGGTTAATTAAATTAATATATATATATATATATTGATTCATAAATACCAACCGACAATTCAGGCAAAAAAATTGATTGTAAATTGCCAATATCTTCATATTGAATATTATTGATTACACTAGTTCACCAAATTTGACATCCTTAATGTTAAAAATTCAATTATTTTATTATAGAAAATAATCAATTAAAATTTTTGCGAAAAAAAAGTTCATTAGAATCCAATACTACAATCTTATAAGAAAGAATGTCCAAACAATTAATACAATGTATATAAAATATTGATCTTTCAAAGTACAATTATTTAGAAATTTCAAACATTTTTTTGTTGATGGACTTTATTAATTTGTTTATAGATAAAATAAGTTATACTTCTACAACACATGAAAACTGAAAGCTTCATAAAAGTAAATAATCAATATTTATTAATTTCTTAATCAACACAATTGTAAATCTTAAATGTATACGACATACTTATAAAATAGTTCTTAAAAATGAAGTATTTGAAAAAGTTCTTATACTTTAGTTTTCGAATACAAAATAAGAAATTTACGACATATTTTTACAAAATATTTTATACTCTAGAAACAATAGGTATACTGAAAAGTTAATTCAGTAAAAAAAAACATTTATCCGAACCAGGAACTGCATTTTTTATTGCTTATTTCATGCCGCAGCTAATTTGATGAATGTCTCATCCAGATCTTCCATCTGTGACATAATCATGCGGACCTTTGCACTACAATCTGTGAAATTTCAGATAGTGTTTGATATCTAAATGAGATGTCTTAGGTATCTTTTATGCTTGGTGGGATGAAGCTAGATATATGAAGTTGTCACCACTTTTTAATACCATTAACTTAGGTTTTAACTGCCGTTAAGTTTTATATGCTATGCGGACCATGATGTGTACTCTGTCATGGAAATAGTAAAGTAAACACGTGATCTATACGTGTCTTTTTGACAAGTTCGGAAACTATTTTCTTTTTTCCTCTCTGGGCCATTTTTTTGTGTTATTCTTTTCCCTCTAAAACCTCGAGATCCTATATATTTGTCTTCTTTCCTGTTTCTGTTCAGCTCATGATCGCTGTGTGATCTTATTGTTATCTGGTATACCAACAAACGACAAAATCAAGCTAACCAACAATGAATATCTTTAGATTTCTAGCAGACATGTCTCATGTCGTTGCAATTCTAATTCTACTTCAAAAGATCAGAACGTCAAATGCTGTAGCTGGCATCTCTTTCAAAACCCAAGCTTTGTACGCATTGGTTTTTGTAACAAGATATTTGGATCTGTTCTATAAGTTTTACTCGATTTACAACACTGTTATGAAGCTCTTATTCATATCCACCTCCTTCTATACTCTATATCTTATGAGAAACAAACTGAGAGCCGATAAGGCTGATAGTGTTGATACATTCCCTGCACATTGGCTTATTGCGGGCTCTGCAGTGTTGGCTATTTTGTTGCCCTCTGAATTTAAATACACTCCTTCTATCATTCTCTGGACATTTTCTCTATGGTTAGAGAGTGTGGCTATTCTTCCTCAGTTGTACATGCTCCAACGAACTGGTGAAGCTGAAAATTTGACTGTTCATTACATTTTTGCACTTGGTCTCTACAGAGCATTCTACGTCTTTAACTGGGTCTATAGATACTGGGCTGAGGATTGGTTTAGTCTTGTTTCTTTTATTACCGGTATTATTCAAACAGGTCTTTACTCTGATTTCTTCTGGGTTTACTACAAGCAAGTCATGAAGGGAAAGAAGTTTGAACTTCCTCAGTAAATGAGAATAAATATATTTATTAACAATTCATAAATCATATTCATACTAAAGCATTAGTCCCTCTTCAATGGGAAGTACTCAGTTCGTACTCCTTCTTTTGTAACTATTAAGATTTCAAGACCATCACCAACGTGGATGTGTCTTTCAGTAGCCGATGAAAATGCATCTTTAACTAATTTGAGAACCTCTTCCAATGTCAAATAAGTTCTAGCTTTAGGTGTGCTGGTACCCGGTTCATATTGATTTTTGAAATTGACCTGATTATCCAGAAAAGGCATGATGAGTGAGGCAGCAGCGCCACCAGCTCTACATTGCTCACGTTCATAAGATCCAACAGGATCAAATGAGTAAATAGCTCCACGTCCTTCATCATCTAGGCCTGCAATAATAGTGTGCACATAGTAGGGGAACATACGCTTGGAGTACAACATGTTTTGAACTAATCTTGCGCAAGAAGATACCTTTAAGGCTTTATTATGGTTATGATGATACCATTCGAGTTGAGTTTTAAGACGTCTAACCAAAGCATTGCCGTCAGCTGAAAAGCCATTAGCTGAAATAACCAGATTGTCGCCAATGTCAAAGACTTTAGGTTCATATCTTGAATTAATGCTATAGCCTGTTGTGTGTCTAGTGTCGCCTGCTAACACAGCAAAATCTTCACCAGCAATACCCAAGATAGTTCCTCCATTGTCATCATATGGATTAAATTGATGCTGAATATAACCAGAGGAGGATTGATGAGGTTGAGATTGGCTAGAAATCATAATTAATCGATGTAGATAATGAGGTTGTAGTCTATTATGTGGAAATGTGAGTGGCGAAGAAAGAGGAAGGGTTTGGAAATTTTAATGGTGGTGAAAACTGAAAACGAAAAGATTATTATACATATACACACCCACATTAAATATATATCACAATGAAAATAATTTGAGCTGTAGCTGTAATTTGCCCTAAGTTAAAATTTAATTTAGACAACTCTCTATTTAAAGATTTAATATTCTATTTCTTAATTACACATTACTTTATGTCTTTTTATGTATATTACTGATCATGTCAGAACTAATTCCCTTGCCTGAGACTCTACCAAAGTTCTTACAAGAGTATTTACCAGCTCCAGAGGGGAACTTTCATGTTACGTTGACTTACGCTACTTCGATTGATTCGAGAATAGCAGCATTACCTGGAACACAAACAGCAATTTCACATCTAGAAACCAAAACAATGACACACTATATTCGATATCAACATGACTCGATTTTAATAGGGTCAGGAACTGCCTTGGCGGACGATCCTGGGCTCAATTGCCGTTACAAATCAAGTATGAATGACAAAATTCACATGATTAGACCAGTTATTGTTGATCCAAGTTTCAAATGGAATCCGATAGGTTCACGAGTAATGAAAACATGCAAAGAGGGTAAAGGGCTTGCTCCTTTTGTGATAGTAAATGATACAGCAGTCTTAGACCCTAACCGAGTGAGAGAGCTTCAATCGGAAGGGGGACAATTGATTACAATCAAAGCTGGTAAGGAAGGTCGATTGGAATGGGAATCCATTTTCCAGACTTTAAGAAACCATGGCTTGAAATCAATTATGGTAGAAGGTGGAGCAAATGTGATAAACGAGCTTCTTTTATATCCTGACCTAGTCAATTCGTTGATTGTTACAATAGGGCCTATTTATTTAGGAAAAGATGGTGTTCAAGTGTCGCCCAAAGGGCAAGTGGGTTTAGTTGATATCAAATGGTGGACAGGAGTCCAAGATTCTGTTCTTTGTGGTCGCTTAAGATCTAGTTAATTCTAATATATATATATATATATATATATATATATATTTAATTGAATATTCTTTAGAGATAGCTTTACTCTTGTTTAATTTTTATTTTTCAATTGTTAAGTACTATATTTCATGTCATAAATATATTAAAGTTACCCTGAAGTTTAGTGAACAAAGAATATTTCATTTGGTCATTGTTTCAACTGTGCAGAGCCACCAGTCAAAAATTGCATTGTACACGCGCGCCATAAATTGTGCACAAAAAAACCAAACACCTCATCAGCTCGCAAAAAAATAACTAAATAAATGCACATAGCAAAGCACAGCGAACTCTAGCGAAACCTAACCATCGCTTGTTGTTTCTGCCTTTTTCACAAATTTTTTTCTCTCCCTTTCTTTTCCTTCTGAACAGTCCACAGAGCAACTAATATTCATAAGTACAAATATCGATTGCCTATCATCAACTATCCATCTTTATCTCCATCCCTAGCCTTCCTTCGCTGTTCATACATCTTTTACACAACGAACAATGTCCTCCACAAGTGACTCGCATAAGCCGTCAAAGCCGAAATCCAGTACTTCTACTTTACATTCTTCAAGATCAAGACGTTCTAATCTACCGTCGCAATCATCGGCGCCACTCGATGAAGAATCAAGAAAATTAAAGTCCAAGTATTCTGCGTCTCTGGCTACCTTACGTGAACTGTTCTCTGATTGGAAAGATGAAGATTTATTAGCTGTTCTAGCTGAAACAGAGGGTAATCTTGAAGAGGCTGTTATAAGAATTTCTGAAGGTAATTATCAATCTTTTCACTACGTCAACCATCTGTATATCTAACCAATAATCCTTTTAGGTCATGCATCTCAATGGAGCGAAGTCAACAAGAAAACTAAAGATAGAAGCAAGAAGCAAGATCACGAAGCAGACCATAGAACCACCTCTCAGCAACAAAGATCTTCAACATTCCCTAAGCATCAGGCCCGTGGAGGACCTAAATCAGACAAGCCTCAGGCTCCACGTTCGACTAGACCCCCCAAGAAATCAGCAGTTTCTACTTCGAATAGTAACATCCCTTCATCTCCTACTGCAAACGCTATAGCACCACAATCAACTGCTGCATCGACTTCCTCTGCACCTCGACCTGCGTCTAATGCTCCAAAGTCGTGGGCTGAAATGCTTAGATCTGAAAATACACCTGCCACCAAAAATACTACAACTAAATCTGAAAAATCTGAACAACCCGTCAAGCCTAAATTTGACCCAAACACTGAAGACGATCTGTCCCAATCTATAACTGTCAAACTTCCCACAACTACTGAACCACCTGTCACACCTGCATCGAACCAAACTGAACCTGTTACTTCCCCTGAACCTGTTGCTGAATCTAAACCACAAGAAAAATTATCATGGGCAGCAATTGCTGCCCCCAAACCTCCTGCGCCTAAACCTCAACCAAAGAAAGTGACACCTGCTGTACCTACTGGCCCTGCTGCCCTTCACACTGTACCTACAACTTCTGCTGATGCTGCCCCTGCTGCTGCTTCTGAAGCCTCTCCTTCTGCTACTACTCCAGTCACCGCTCCTGCGGAAGAAAAGCCTGTTGAGCCTGAAGCTCCTGCTGTTTCTGAACCAATTACTCATATTACTACCGAGCCCCAAGAAACTCCCATCGTTACCGATAACACTACTCACCAACCCCCAGGCTTAAATAAGACTGAGGTCGAACCTAAGACTGAACGCGCCAACAATGAATCTGGCGTCGTTCTCCCTTCTAACTCTCGTGCTAGTCGTCTTGGTGTTCAATTTGGTTCATTGAATCTTGCTGACGAAGATTCTGAAGAGCCTGAACAACAGCCTCAACAATCTCAGCAAGTAGAAGAACAAAAACCTCTTGAACAACCTCAGCATCAACAATCTCAACAAGCTTATCAACAACAACAGCAGCAACAGCAACATCAACAACATCAACAACAACAACAACAACAACAACAGCAACAACAGCAACAGCAACAACAACCCGGTTACAACTCATACAACAGATTTAATCAAAGACAAGGTAACAATGGTCAATATCAACAAACTCCGCCTACTCAACCCCAGGCACATGTCCAACAACAGCAACAGCAACAGCAACAACAGCAACAACAGCAACAGCAACAACATCCTCAAAAGCCTTACGATAACTTTGGCCAAGTTCAATATGGTTATCCTGGATCTCATCCTGGTTTCAACAATGGCTTTAACTTACCCAATGAATTTGCTTTCCCTGCGTCTGATCCTCAACGCGCATCTTATAACAACTATTACAATCCTTACCCACAACAAACTCATCCTCAGGATTTGAGAGCTGGTCTTTTAGATCAATCTGGCGTTTCTCAACAAGGTGCTCGCTACGGAAGTTCTGACAAGACTAATGGAGCAACTCAATCTCCAGCTCCTGGTGCTTCACCAGCCATTGCTACTGCTGATCCCCATCAATTCCAACCTCATATGAGCTACTATGGTAACATGGCAACAGGTTACCCTTACTACTACAATTATGGATACAATCCCCAGCAATATCCTAACCACCAAAAGAGTTATTATCCCCAAAATTACTTTAATGGAAACATGGACTATCGTCAACAGGTTCCTCAGCCTAATCAACAACAGCAAGCCAACAATGGTCAAGGCTTAAGTGGAATTTCTGACTTTTTGCAACGTGAGGATAACAAGCAACAGACGCCTGGCTCCCCACAAACTGGATTAGTTGGTGTTGCAGGTCAATCTCAACAGCAACAAGCTGGTGCTGGTGTTCAGCAAGGTGCTGGACAACAAAGTTCTGGACAACAATCTCAACATCAATATCCTCAACAGAATATGTACACCTTTGCTGGATACGGTCATTACGGACAATCCAGACCTAACTGGAATTACAACAATAACTAGAGATCAAACATGCGGATTCTGCAATGACTAGTTTATTATTATTATTATTTTTATTTTTATTTTATTATCACTGGTGTGAAACTACTTTGATAGGGTAGAAATATGTTTGATTGTATACAGATTTGAATTGTACTTGTTCTTATTGATGGGATGTAAATTGGGATAGGACAACCTCAATTGTATATTTTTATTCAGATTTAGTGTTTATTTTATTATATTTTTTATTCTTGTACTTTATTATATTATTGATTCAACTTATTTATCTTGGTTTTGAAATCCTTTTTATTGACTTTTAATTTTTTTTTTTTTTCATCACTGATATGTAAAAGTGTAATAATTTTCGAGAATACAACTTGAATTTATAATTCTGTGGGACCCAATATCAATAAAGGCAACCTAAGTACGTAAACTATGTCTTTTTTTTTTTGTAGTATCACGTCTTTGTTTGACCTCGTATTGAATCATTGAAACATATATGCACATATATACAAAATCTACTTGTAACTTCGAAAATCCCAGAATTTCTAAGCATTGGTTATTTAGTCGATATTGCTAAGCCTACAAGGTTTCGAAAATATGCTAGATATTATTTTATAAGAGGGTCATTCAAATATTATTTTATCATTTCAACTGTTAAAATTCTCATCGTTAGATTCCAATAGCTACTTTTCAATAGAGTTAAGTACTACACATAGAAATGTTTGTATTTCACTTTCAATCTTTTTTTTTTCATTGGTTTACATAGTATTATTCAATATTTTCCAATTATATAAAAGGCCTTTAAATTAATTTCAATTAATAGATTTCTCAGTATCGATAAAGTTCAACTTTCCTACAAAGTTCTTTTAAGTTCTGACGTTGTGAGTACCTGATTGTTGAGCACCGGTTCTAGATGTCTCACTAGAATCTGGGCTCACTGCCTTGTGGCTTCTGGGAGTAGCATGAGCAAGTTGCTCCTCTGTCAATGGAACAACGGCAACAGCAGCAACTTGTGATTGACCAGGTTGAAGGTTTTTGTTGACCTCTTGGAAGTGCTCATTGACACGGGCCTTTTCCTTCTCAGACAAATATTCTTCACCCTTGGTAATAGGAATGTTGCTATCAGCAGCATTTCTAGATCCGTAAGCAGAAGAATCATGACCAAGACCATGTTGATGATGGCCAGCAGCAGCGCCAGCAGCAACACCAGCTCCAGTACCAGCAGCAACACCTGCACCAGAGTACTTGCCCTGATCATCTAAACGAGATGATTGGACGGGCTCTTGACGGTCAGAGTATTTCAAAGTAGGTGATTGCTCACCTCTTCTTCCTTGTTGATGGCTGTAGCCTTCATCAGCAGCTCCATACCCAGAAGTCTTACCAGAATCATAGGTGCTATCGTAGTTGCCACCTCTAGCATTAGGTGCTTCAGAACCATACTTGTTAGATGAAGTAGAATCGTAGCCTCTAGAAGTTGGTTCTTGACCATAACCTCTCGAAGTAGAATCTTGAGCACCATACTTGGAAGAATCATAAGAATCAACCTTACGGCTATTAGGATCAAGCTTGTCCTTTACCTTACCAGTAAAAGTATTAGTATCATACTTAGAGGGAGGTTGTTGATCATACTTGGAATCCTTTCCAGAACCGTAAGAAGGATCTTGATGATGGCCACTTCCAAGCTTACTGGCACCATAACCAGCAGCAGCGCCAGCAGCAGCTCCAGGAGCAGCAGAAGAATAATCTACTCCTGAACGTTGAAGTTTACCATCATCCAACTTGTCGGAACCAGTGCCATATGATCCTCCAGTTCTGGAAGGAAGCTCACCTTGAGGTCCATATGAATGTCCAGGCTTGTGCTCTGAAGTCAATCCAGAAGTATATTGTCCAGTCTTTGGATCCCTTTGAGCGTGAGAAGATGAATCGGAATAACCGCCTTGTCTTGCAGAAGGATCAGAGTATCCAGATTGAGCCCCAGAGTTAGAAGAGTATGTTGGCTCTTGACCAGATGTAGTGCGTCTCTGAGAGTCGGGATAAGCTTGTCTTGCACCGTACTCAGCACCAGCACCAGCACCGGCACCAGCAACACCACCTTGAGATGCATCAGGGTATGCTTGTCTGGAAGAATCAGAGTAGCCCTGTCTGGATCCGTACTCATCAGGATGAGAACCAGATTGACCAGAAGTGTAACCAGGTTGGGCTGACTTAGAGACAGCAGCACCGCTGAAGCCAGAAGTATCAGCAAGTCCTCTGTTGAGTTCCTCTTGACCACCAGTGGTAGCGTTACCTGAACCATAGGTTTGTCCAGCAGCACCAGTTCCAGTTTGACGAGAGGTGGAGTCAACACCAGTAGTGCCATAATTGTCTCCAGTTCTAGAGCTATCATAAGCACCAGTACGACCACTGTTGGAATTATATCCTTCAGTAGTGGTACGGTCGTTGTTTCCACCAGCAACTGCATTGTATGCTGCACTTCCAAGGGCAGCAGCACCAGCAGCAGCTGTAGCGCCAGCAGCTAATACACCAGCACCAGCATAGTGGGCTGCCTCACCAATGGTGGTGGTAGCACCTCCGCGTGACTGAGATTGGTTATAGTTTCCAGAAGTAGAGTCATAACCAACACCTGAAGCAGACTTGACATCTCTCTCAGGATATCCACCAGGAATAGAAGAAGAAAGATCATTGTCATAGTCTCTCTCAGAAGAACCATATCCAGTGCGTCCTGCACCGTATTCTTTTCCAAGAGTGCGGTCAGAATTGTAAGCTCCAGCACCGGCACCAACACCAGCACCTACACCGGCACCAGTAGCTGTTCCATAGGTATCATGACTGTTGGGATCGACCTTGTTCTTGATCTTACCAGAGGTTGTTGAGGTGTCATACTTACTAGTGGGGTCATTGTAACCTCCGGAAGTTCCATAACTTTGAGGAGTACGTCCAGTAGTGTCATACTCTTGATTGCCTTGTCCAGGAGTACCATAAGCGTTTTGACTACGAGAAGTCTCGTAACCTTGTCCTTGAGCAAGTTCACGGCTGTTAGGGTCCAACTTGTCCTTAACCTTACCAGAAGCACTAGATGTGTCATACTTGCTGGTTGGGTCATTGTAACCCCTAGATGAGGTTTGATCATAGGCACCAGACTGAGGATATTGCTGAGAAGTTTGACCGTGGTGATGATGACCAGCACCAACTCCAGCACCAGCAAGAGCTCCAGTACCAGCTCCAACACCAGCAGCAGTACCTGCAGAACGACCGTGAGATTCAGTTCCGTCATACTGAGGATTGGTGCGAGAAGTGTCATAGCCAGGTTGAGTTCTGCCTGTTGAATCATATTCGCGAGGAGTGGACTCGTATCCAGTTTGACCTCTCGAGGTGCTGTCATGTCCAGCGTGAGAACGAGATGTATCATATCCTTGTTGGCCATGAGAAACATCATGGCTATGGGGATCCAACTTGTCCTTAATCTTTCCAGATGTAGTAGAAGTGTCATACTTGCTAGTAGGATCGTTGTAACCCTTCGAGCTGGAGTTACCATAATCCTCAGATTGAGGGTACTGGGAATTGTGCTTGCCATGTGTTCCAGCAGCTACACCAGCACCAGTACCGGCGGCAACACCAGCTGCAGTTGTTGCAGCACCGTGTCTGTTCTTAGAGTCATGACTGTCATAACCAGGTTGAGAACGAGAGGTAGAATCATAACCAGGTTGAGAACGAGACGTGGAATCGTAACCAGGTTGAGAACGGGAGGTAGAATCATAACCAGGTTGAGAAGAAGAAGTCTCATAACCTGGTTGACCATGAGAGGTTGATTCGTAACCCTGTCCTCTGGGTTGAGATTCATAACCAGCTTGATTTCTAGAAGTAGGATTGGTAGAATCATATCCAGATTGACCATGAGAAGAATGACCAGATTGGCTACCTAAAGCGGCTGCTCCCAAACCTGCACCTGTTGCACCAACACCAGCAGCAGTTCTAGCGGTGTTGTCGCCCAATTTGTCTTTGTTCTTGTTGATACCAGTGGCGGCGGTGTCAGCATAGTCAGCAAATTGACCTTTTCCACTGTCTCTACCAGGAATGCTGGAAGAAGTGGGTTGAGTGTGGCCAGTAGTTTGAGTTGGGTCTCTTGTGCTACCTGCTGTGGCTCCGCCTGAAGGATAGAAGCCTTCGCTTGCAGTTCCAGAAGTTCTATAATATAATTAGTTAGCAAAATTCATTTAGCAATTATTTTCACGTTGAACTTACCCAGTAGGATTATTGTGTTTACTGTTGTAACCGGCACCTGCAGCACCGGCACCGGCACCAACTGCGGCACCTGCAGCACCTGTCTTATAGTTTGACGAATCAGATGTTTTTTCTTTATCAGATCCGATGTTAAGCTTATTCTTAATCTTATCAATCAAACCATCATCCTCTTCTTTACCATTATAGGCGTGGTCCTTGGTTCCAGAAGGATAGGATTGTCCACGAGGGTCAGAAGAAGTCTTTGATCCAGTTGTACCAGCACCCACTGGACTACTCTTGTAGCCAGATGGGAAGGCACTAGGATCATTCGCACCAACCTTGGTTTTCTCATGATGGGGATCTTGAGCATAACCCGATGGGAATGCACTAGGATCATTAGCACCTACATGAGTCTTTTGAGCATGAGGATCTTGCGAGTATCCCGAGGGGAAAGCAGATGGATCTTCAGATGGATATTGAGATTTTGTATGGTGAGGATCTTGCGAATATCCTGAAGGGAAAGCATCTTGTCCTGTTCGAGATTGAAGACTTGGATCTTGTGATGTGTACGAAGATTGTTGATGAGATTTGTTAGCACCATAACCGGCGCCAGCAGCTCCAACACCAGCTCCAACACCGGCAGCTGTTGCTTGACCTCTGGTACCACTTGGAGATGTATTATATCTTTCGTCTCCTTGTGTGGGTTGGTGAGAAGAGTAAGTATCAGGATGTTGTCTTTCCGAACTACCATACTCATTTCTGCTTGTATCTGATCTGGGATCAAACTTCGAACCAGTTCCAGAAGTTTGAGAATTGTTGCTTTGCTTTACTCTTAAGTCATCTCCTTCAACAACTGGCACTGGGGCGGAGCCAGAGTTGGGAAGAGATTGACCTGGGGAAATGACACCACCTCTGTTAGTTTGATTGGGGATAGCAGTTGCGGGACTATTTGTAGAAGCAATCTCAGGACGAGGTCGTCCCTCAAGGTCATATTCGACAGTAGTAGGGCCGGGAACATTAACTGCTGAAGGAACTGCTTCATCAATAATCATTGATTCAGTAACATGAGCTTTAGTAGCACCTGTTCCTGAACTGCCATGTTTAGTTGTAGACGAAGTAGCTGGAGTGGTAGCAGTCTTTTCAGACGAAGAAGAGGAAGACGGTTTAAGTTTGTCGAGAATTCCCATTGTTAATGTAATTTAAAGTATTAATAAATAGGATTAAATATAATAAGAATCGTTAAAAAAAATTGAAATAAAATAAGTATCGTTGTAAATTGTCAGTTAGAGAAGATTGAATTGTCTGGATCACAAAACATGAAAGGTGATGGATTGATACCGGCTTTTATACTCGCTCATGAACTCCAGTGTTCATTGACTAGTCCAACCCAGTACGAAGTTTAAATGTTCCAAAATCCAAACCATATCACAATTGCTTTTTCCTGACAAAATTCCTATAAAAATTTAAAATCAATTTGATGGCGTATAACAGCAATCACAAATGTAGGCGTTTTATTATGGTATTCTATAAACTGGTTGACTTCAGTTTCTCAATTGATATTTGATAAATTCCTAAGTATACTTGTAAACATGTATTGTTTTTTTCAGTGTTAATATTGAATATACAGGCTTTTATGTTTGAATTTTTATTATTATTTATTTACAGCTTTCATCAAAAGCATTTTGATATAATGAATAATAATGAATCTTCAGTGTCTCTGTGTGTGCACAAAGGGTACACCTGAATTTCTTTTGACCCCACATTCCAATTGGCAATTTGTGCCAAAAAATTCACAAAATAGCTCTGGTAGCGCTCGACTAAAATAACTACACTACATTACAGCTTCAAATATATATATATATATAAATATTGTAATGACGTTCACTAAGAATAACTTTAATTAAAGTTCCATTTCTTTCTCCAGCATCTAAAGTAAAACCTGAGGTTCTACAAAAAAACAAATACCACTACCAGAAACAGTCTGGAAACGTTTCTAACAAAATCAGTAACATGAAAAATAAAAATAAAATACAAATAAAAATAGTATTGATATGCAAATTATTTAATGAATACTCAATTAAACCATTATTTCATATCGAACCTTTTCATAGAGTGGACTACTGGTTATTTTTCTCGGATCATTTAGACCATGTGTGTATATCAATGGCATTCAAGTACCAGATATCCACTTTCTGTTAACGTTAAGGTTGACTTCAACACTGGCCATGAATTCAAAAAAAATATCAATTGACTTTTGGTATGTATAGTTATAATATCTAGTTACAAAATTTGCAGTACTGCAAGAAATAATCAAGTATAATATCCAACTCAACTCCCGGAGCTTTTTAAAAATAATTGTTAATTAATTAGCATACACGATTTTTGCGACAGGTGATGATTCTTATAACTCTTTGAATATCAATTCCCCACCTTTTAATACGTTCAGCAATTCTATTCAAGGTCTGATGATGTGAGAGCAAATACTAGCTGTAGTACAGAACATAATAGTATTGGCAACGGTGAATATATATGATGACTCCAAACCTAAAGAGTTTATACTTGTGGTTGCAACACAATGCCCATTTTTATGAACGCAATAGGATCGGTTAATTGTGTACTGGAGTGAAATAGTGACTACGTACTGAACCAGATTAAAAAAAAAAAAAAAAACAGCAATTTCGCAGATTAATTTTTAATATTATCCGAAGAATAGTTTCTTGTTGTCTTGCAGTCACGCAGAATTTGCAATGCAGGCCGACTACAAAAGCTGAATTACGCATTCTGACGTTAAAAGAATTTGTATCTAATGTTATTATTATTATTATTATTATTACAAAATGATCATATATAATTGCCATTGTTAATAGTTTTACCAGGTAGAGAAAAAAGTACCTTTAAGAGTACAACCGAGCTTGGGTCCACAGCTTTTGTTGTTTCGTCAGTTGATCGGTATCCTGTATGTCACAGTTTTAATTCCTTAATCATACAAACGAAACTTGTTCAACTTTATTTGAGACACTACAAACTCAAGAAGTATAAGGAGTAAACAGATACAGATATTAAACATGTTTTGGCATGTGAATTATTACTAGAAGGTCAAGTATTAACGAGGACTAGTGTTAAACTGGCCTTTCCCTTGTGGCAGTAAAAGGAATAGCACAGATCCGTATAGTAGTATTTGCAACTGATCCTTTATACAATATTCTATTTTGCAGCTCTACAGTGAGGACTATAATGCTCTATAGGATGCTATATTTTATGTTCAAATATTCATGGACTCGTAAGTTGATGCTAAACCCATTGCACAATAGAGCCTTCTCAGTGGCAAATATGCTTTAGAATCTTGTTCCTGCATTGATAAATGCACACTCAATACACAGCAAAAACTAGTGAAATTTTCCAAATTTAGATTTCGTCTAGCACAAAGAACTCAGGGCATTAACCTCGAGAAAGGCATTGGTTACAACAGGGTCCAACAATTCACAAATTTTATAAATTGGCTGAAGTCTGAATGAGTGCATGATATCATTTTGCCATTTTATGCTTCTAGTAGTACCCTGTATGTATGGAATAGGTGTTTTTTTATTATTATCATTATTATTATTTGTTCATCTAGTTATTTTATTTTATTTTTATTGAATCAAAAGTCAGACTCTTTAATATTTTGTTAAAGCTCCAAATACAAGAAAATTCGATACAGTTCCATCTTCAACTATCGATAACCACTATATCATGAACTAAACAAGTTAAACTTAGCTACGTAGAAATAATTGAGTTTCGTGTTAAACAATAGAATGGTACTCAAACTTTTTAAATGTTACTAGTTACCACTTTTAAAAACACAGCAAAAACTTGTTATATGAGGTTAGAAAGTGATATGTATGTATGCGTAAGTAAGTAAATATTTTTATATATTTGAGATTTTACAAGATAACTTTTCAATTTTTCACAATTATCAAGATATATCTATATATACTTTAGTATCTTTGATTATTATAATAATTTAACAAAATTGTAGTATACTAAAATTTGGTTTAAAAATTATTTTACCTTTAATTGTATATATTATTTTCTTATTATTCAATCTTTTTTTTTATTTTTTTTTTTTTTTTTTTTTTGTAAAGAAAAATTCTTTTAAAGAAATCAATAATAACTCTAATGTAACTTGGCAATGAGAAGTAAATGTTTGAAAAGTTCATCTTTTATTCTTTATAGAAACTGAAGCCTCTGTTCTTTTTAAGTATTATGATATCATTGTGTTTAAATGAAAAGAAATGAAAGTTGAATTGAAAAGGTTGTAAAAATTTTAGTTCAATATATCAGTGTGCTCCCGAATGATCTCTAGATTTGTGAAATCATCAATAGAAATTTCTAGACTCCATATATTGTTAAGAAAGCAAGCAACTGGTGAATTTGATATTGGTGAATTGTAGCAAGTATCTTCTTGTAACTTTCTATTTATTGATCATATTGTTTACATCCCATTAATCAATCAACATTTGTTTGCTAAACACTAGAGTATTTCAATGTTTTGCAACATATAGATCTTTGATAAACAACGGGGTTCATAAATTCTCCTTTTGTGTTCTTAACGTTTTCCTCACCTTTGAACAGTTTATTAACTATATTTAAATCTATAAAATACACTCAATTTTCAAACTTTTTGAGAATCTTATTAACGAAATTTGAACAAAAACATCTGAACAATTTAGATTTATCATTTAATTTTTGAGTTCTTTTAAATAAAAAGTTATGATATAATATTGTCAATCGTTTTATTTTTGCAAACTTTCAACCCGCCAGCTTGTTGAAATGAACCGTTGATAATTATTAAATTATAACTTTTTTTTTTTTTTTTTTTTTCAAACTATATTATTATATTTTGGTTTTTGGACAAGTACTTTTGTATAACGTGTATCACAATTGAATTCATTTTACACATTTGGAAATATTGAAACAGAAAAATAAATTAATATATATTGGGTTCTCTTGAAGATGATTTAATAAAGACTATAAAGAATTTATTTAAAGAAATTTAAAAAATCTAAATATTTCAATATATATATATATATATATATATATATATATATATATAAATCGTTAAAATAACTTCAAATAGAATTAAATTAAATCAGTTTTTATATAAATTACATTTATAACTTTTTTACGGGTTAATATATTAATTACAAATTTAGTATTTCTTAATGTATTATTGAAATCATCAAAATGTTTACAATTTCCATGTTGCGCTACAAAGAGTTGTAGTTGCTTTAAATACTAATTTATAGCTCGTGAAAACCTAATTTGAAGTTTCTATGATTTTTTTTATCAATTGATTCATTCAAATGTCAGTTGAACCTTTGGTTGATAAGGACCCAACGTATTTAAAAGTGTTCAACTATTATTCGCAAGCTAGAGTTGAAAAATCAAATATTTACTCAAGACTTAGAGATCCAATAATATTGATGATACCAAATCCGGTATTGTCACTTTATGCGTCAAGAGAGGCTACAATTGCGATCAAATTAGTCAATATAGGATTATATCGTGAAAATAATCAATAAATCAGATTGAAAAGTACTGTCACCATTAATAACATAGGTACTTTTTGATCTGAGCCTTATTGTCTGTGACTTGGTATATTACTGCGCTCTCACCCATCTCAATGATTTCTCTATCTGCGTTAACTGCAAAAAAAAAATCCAAGTCTAAAGTTATTGCAAAATTTATTCATCTATTTATTTTATAAACGAGCATCATTTTTTGTAGCTAGAAATCTTGAATTGACTTTTTAAAATCATCAAATTATTATCATGTATTAGTATTCAACTAAGTTAAAATACTTGTTTACGCTATAAGTATTTTATTATAAAACTGAACGCAATCTCAATTATTCAAATGTCCCAGCCATAGCAAGTATTAAGTCTTTTAGTATGTATTAAAAGCCCTTGATTAGTACAAACATAAGAATCATGTTATTTTATACGTTTTTTTTATTTATATTTTAAACATGGAGTCTTATAATTCGAAAATTAATATACATAACAATCAATTTCATCCATTTACAGAAAAAGACTACTTTTAGAGACCTTACTTGACATCAGCACAAGGCTTATCCAAATAGGTAAATACATCACTTAAATCATCTTCAATGTTCAAAATTGGTATTGCTTATTTCTACCATTGGGTTTACTGATTAAATTGAGCTAGTGATGTGAAAATTGTATTATGATAAATTAAATATATTTCCCTCCTCTATATACTCAATAATTCAGCACTAGTGAAAATCAGCAGCCTTACCAGCCATTAGCAATCCGACAATCAGACCAAAAAGACCCAAAACAGAGCCAAAAATTTCAATCACCAAGATCTTTACAAACAATGAGCTATCTGCAGCATCAGAAACTGCTGCAGTAGCACCAGTAACACCAACACAGAGACCGCAAATAAAGTTAGCACCTCCAACAGTTAAACCAGCCCAGAAAAGTGCATAACCTGTATAAAGGTTGTCTTTGGTAAGAACTTGGGATCCAGAAACTGTAGTGAGTTTTGCAGCAAAAACAATTGCCATAATGAGACCGTAAATAGCTACAACTTCACAAAAAATAATACTAATAAGATTCTTAGTAGTAATACGAGGAGCCTTCACACCTGCACCAATGATGCTGGAACCTGTAATAAAGATACCCCTAATGAGAGTTAGAATTGAGGTCTAGAAATGAAATTTGAAAAAAAAAACATACCAAGCAGCACCAACAACACTAAGACCAATGCAAAGCGCAATACCAGTCACTGCCCAAGCATATGGTGAAGTAGTTGAAAGAAACTCGCCAATGTTGAAACTTTCACCAGCACCAGTGAAAAGTTGGTCTGTTATGTCGTTAGAAAACAAGTCTTCTTGTCAGAAAAAAAAATACTTACAAAGACCAACAACCAGCAGCCCTGAGACTGCTAAACCTCCAACTGACGTGTAACCCATTGTGAATAGATGCTATTATTGAATAGTGTATAAAATATGAGTGAAATTCGTGGAGAGCGTCCGATCAAAATTTGAGCAACTGACCAAACAGAAGAAATCGGAAAGATGTGACGCTACTGAATGGAAGTGTAAATATGAGTGCCGAAAGGCTAGTTGACAATTGAAACACTTCGCGCTTGTGAGGAGCAAAAGTTGGAGTGCTAGTAGACGTAAAATGGGAAAGTAGTAGGAGAAGGGAAGTTGGCTGCTTTGTTGCCTTTTTTTTATGTGGACAGAAAAGCATCGGGCTAGAACTATCAATGAGACTACCATAAATTTACCCCAACCCTAGATAGATTCGAGACATAGAAAGGCTAATGAGCTGTATTTTGCAACTATTTGCCAGCATCAGCATCAACATCAACATCAACATCAGCATCAGCATTAGCATCAACATCAATATCAACATCAACGTCAATAGTAATAGCAATTGCAAAAGCGGTAGTAGCAGTAACACAATTAATTTAATAATATAATAATCAGCGCTAGCCATGGACAGTCACAGAGGTGTGTAAGCATCTTCTTCTGAAAAATGCGTTTCTAACTAAACATATATATATATATAGGACACTCATTACTGGCACAAGTGCCACTCATCATATCTCCCTATTTCCAGCCCCCCAAGGCAGTAACTTTACCTGTGAACTATACCAAACTTCCATCATCTCTACCACCAGCAGTTACGATTACACAGCAAGATGTGGAAACAGTACAACAAAACATTATCCAGGTAAAAGAGTTTATGGAAACAACAAGAAATGATTTGCTAAATGAGTATCAACAATGGAAATCAGATGTCGAAAGTCAGGAAGTTAAAGAAAAACGACGGATAGCACCAGGATATTTGGATAGTGGTAATCGTCTTCTACAACCTGTAAAAAGAGCTGACAGCGGAGCAAGTAGTACAAGTACAAGCCCACCACCTTTAACACAAAACCAAGAGCTGAACGAAATAGATAAAGTATTTGGGAAGGTTTCTATATCGTGATGATTTGGTTCTAGCTTTCCTTAATATCTTATTTATTTTTCACTTTAGTTTGACTTGAATTGTTACACTTTTAGTTATCTAGTTATCTAGCCCTCCATACTTCTTTTTCGTCCCCGCATTCTAACATCTTCTAATTTTTTCAAGATTTCCTTTATTTTGTTTTGGCCGTTGAAAACTTCTGTATAGCCTTCTAAAAGCCATTCATTGTAGGTCTCGCTGTGAACAGGATGTGTGCTATTCACAGCTCTTTCAAGCACGTAAAGATCCACAGCTTTATCTTCTGCTAAAGTTGACTGACTTCCTAATCCAAAATCAATCAAGACAGGCTCTTTTGTATCTTCTCTTAAAATAATATTTGATGTAGTTAAATCGCCATGTACTACATCGTTGATATGAAGCTTACCGATTTCTCGCCCAACTCTTTTCAATGTTTCCTTCATACTATTGATATTTTTATTGCTGTTTTCTTGCTCCCATATCCATATTTTTACAGATCCATTTGCTCCACTGTCGTGCTCTTCTAATTCTTCATTTTCAATAGTTGTGATTTTTTGTGTTCCCACATCTTCCATCCATAATAGCCCCCGTCGAGCATCTGTACCAATTAAACGTGGAACGTTGACACCGAGTAAGTTCAATTTATGTAAAAGTCGAGCCTCTGCCAAAGTTCTATGCTTGGTAAGACTAGCATCTAAGTTAGGGTGTCTGTATTGTTTTGGAGGTCTATATTTAACGATATAGCTGTTGGTAATCGAAGGTGAAGATTTGACTCTCGATTCAAGCACGGAAGAAAACATATAGGGATGCGTACGCGTGCGATAAACAACAGCTTCTGCTCCTTGCGAAATCTTCTCCAAAGCAATATTCTTCGTAATAATTTTCAACTGCGCTTCTAAAATATCTGTCATTTTTGTCTGCTTTCAATATTTGTGTAAAGTCAGCTAGAAGTTAGTAGTTATGAGTAAACTTCCTGTAAATCTCGTGATCAGCAAAAAATTTAGTTGAAAATTTCTTGGTTGGGTTCATTGCAAGCATAAGCTATATTACTAAATTTCTTTATACAGAATTAGAATCATATAAAATATATAATAATGAACCAAGTCAAATCAACTCAAAAGATAATATTGAACCACCGAATTACATCCACCACATACAGATTATTATATACGATATAGATTATCAATACTCATTCAACTACTAAAAGCCTCCTTTACAAGCTCGTCAATTTCTTGGAGAGATTTGTTTGCAAAATATCTAACATCCACATCATTGTCCTCAGCTAGTTTTTCTAAGTTTGGAATGATAGTCTCCGTGATGAGAGTGTTAATCTCTTCAGGTGTTCCACGGGGACCAAGGGTTTCTGTTAAAGTTGCTTTGGTGACAGCAGACTGGGACTTTTCACCATCTCCTTCAGAAGATTCAGTTGTTGGGTTTTGCTTTTCACTATTCTCAATAATAGGATATTGTGGTTTTAGATAAGCCTCAACTAGCACTTTAAAGGTCTTAGCAACATTGAATCTAATATTTGGAATAGGGTCATTCATAAGATTGTTCAAAAATGGAATGATTGAATCATTGATAGTCTTTGTATCAAGAACAGGAATAAGAACAGTAACTGCAAATAAAACAGTTAATCTGTATAAGTAATTAGTGTTAGCACCGACTACAATAATATGGGGAATAATTTCTTCCTTTGCCCACTCTATTCCAAACACCTCTGCAAGCTTTCTAAGATTTAAAGTAGCTGCCTCACGGATCGAATACACGGTATCCCATAACCAAGTCATACATAATGGACCAAGTTCACGATCAAAAAATGAAACACCCAATTGTTCAGCTAACAAAGGAATATATTCAATAATTGCCAAACGGACACGCCACTGTTTATCCTTAGCAAGATCGCTGATAGCAGGAAGTAGAGATTTCGAAAGAAGATCAATACCAATCACATCATTTACAATATGAAGCTTGGAAATAATGTTCAGCCTAACATCAGGAAACTCGTCTTTAAGCATAATCAAGAAAATTGGTAAAAGTGAGTTAATAGTGTCTTCTTTTCCAAGGAAAGGAGCCAAGCGACTTATTTCTGAAGCCAGTGCAGCCCTAACATGTTGAGAAGAATCTTGAGACAATGCATCGACATTAGGAATGATTTCAGATAAAATTGTGTCTTTAGAAACTAAAGCTGAAAATCCAGGAATTTGTTTAGAAATGGCAGTTCGGACTTCTGCTTCATCATCTTTCATCAAATTAACAAAGTCTGGTACAAATCTGTTTCTAGCTTCAGGACTATCTAGGCTTAAAGCAAGCTTTTCAAATCTCTCAGCTGCCATATATCTTACTCGCCAACTTTTGTCTGTAAAGAGAGTGTTTGAAAACTTGACTAGCTCAGGATTGTGTCGTGTAATATCCTGTTTTTTTAAAGCTTCTGCAATTGCAATGAGAACGTCTACTGAAAGAAGACGAACAGAGTCTTGATCATCAGTAACTTGAGATTGAAACATTGAAAATATGCTACCCTCAAATTTGACATCAGGTAAGATTTCGATTATTTTGGGAAGATTGGTTGCTGCAGCTCTTCTGACCATGGGGGCTTCATCTTGACAATGAGTCTTGTATAAATCTAAAAGTTCCTCTTGGGTTGCTGTGGGTACTTTTGAGATGACTGTAGCGAATAAGCCAGTTGATGAAACTCTGCTTGAAAACCAATCTGTATTTGAAAGTCGTTTGATAAGAGGAATAAAATATGTATCGATTTGCTCAGTGGTTTGAGTATCGCAAAGTTTATTGATTGCTTCAACAGCTTTGTCTCTAACTACTGGTTCCTCAAAGCTGGAAAGGATCTCAAGTGTAGGAAGAAGTAGATGTGCATTTTCTGGTCCTCCCATATAAGGAGCAAAATTACCTAGCTCTTGAGCAAGGACTGTAAGAACTTCGTCTTCGTCTTCTCTGGTGACTTCTTCCAAGAAGGGGATTAGTTCCTTACACGTTCTCTCTGGTCCCAAAGCAATAGCAATGGTAGAAAGACGATTCATAGCGTTCAATCTCAATGCAACATCTTCGTGCTATAGAAATCTGTTAGTAAATGGTACTTTTAAATGATTCTAAAATCTTGATAAACAAAACGTAGTATAAACATGATAGGATAGCAATTCAATTGTGAATGTCTCAATATAGGCATGCCTGAAATTATATCAACATTGCTGAAAGTGCAGTGGTTCTACTACTAACCTTTAATTCGTCAATTAGAAGGGCAAGAGGATAAATCTCCTCAGGAGTCGATTGTTGGACTTCCATGGTTAAGTGCTGTGGGATTGAAAAAATATAAAAGATAAATTGCTAGGACGTACTATAATTAGATTGGTGATGAAGGTTTAGTATGTTGTGCTGGCTAAAAACAAGAAAAAAGTCAAATGGCGTGACACTTGAGAATTTGTAAAGCTTTGCTGCTTGTAATAAGATGAGATTAGCGTTCGTTTATGTGATGCGCCGTGAAATTGTTTTTAGAAGGAGAAAAGCTTAGGTCCGAAGACGGCTGTGAGTAAAGGAATATAGTAGGAAGTAGAAAGAAAGGAGAACAAAAACACACAAAAAATGGTGGTGGTGGTTTTCCGAAAAGGTTAAACACACAACCCAAAAGGAGGTTTCGCAAACTTGGAATTCAGCCCATTAGATAAAGTGAAATTTACGCCGGGTAAAGACAGAGTTCAAGACGCGACTTGAAACAGGTTCATAAGATTCAACAGTAACATTTGATATTCTTCAATCTCGTTGATCACCGTGTCGTAATAGTGTTCAATATTCTGTGTACTAGATAGTTTTATGTACAAAGTCATATGCTGTGTCCTCAGGCTTCTAAAAAAATAAAAAAAATAGAGCACTCCCTCTAGGAAACCTAGAAAAATAGATATTTTCATGCTAATGATGATTTAGAGCCATGTGCGGAGCCAATTGATCACTTTGGATAAATATTTGTTATATAAATATATGTCTTCATAATAAATCCATGATTCCAGACTTTTAATCCTGTTGGAAAATGACTTTTTAGCAAGTGCTAACTTTTGAACTTGACAAAAATCATCTCGTAATGCAAGCGTACAAACATTTTTGAGTGCAATGAACGATAGATTTTTTGATAATTGGAAATTAAGATATGTAAACTCATTTTGAGTTGTTCTTAAGCTTTCTATCTCTTGGAAGTATAGTAATAGAGAACGGGACTCTCACAAGTGTCGTGGCAACTAGTAACACAGCTATAGTGTGATACACCTTTTAGTTTAATATTCTCACAGCTATGAACCATTTTGATGAAATAAATTTTTTGGTATCACCAATTATACATATTTATCAAATTCTCAAGTGCTACATTTATTTCAAGTAAAAGTGTAACAATGGATTCTAATAGCTCACATGCAATTGAATCAACAATCAAAAGTTTTACACGTAAGTATGCTTCATGATAGCTTTTAATATGGAGGACTTTAAGGTTTTATTGGTAGCATGGTTTATTTCAATGTGGTGATGAAATAATTTTTAACATCTTTGTATATTATACAGACACGATTAATTTAATTAAAACACTGATAAACGATACCGATAAGGATGGTGAAGCACGAGTACAATGCCAGACTATCTTACCGTTAGCTCAATCTTTTGAAAAAAGAATGAGACAATCTCCACAAAAATGTTCCGATTCAGCCTTGAAAGTTTTTGATACGGCAGGTATTACTCAAATCTATAATTAATTTTATTTTGACATTTCTAACAATGATTATTAGTTACTGAACTATGGAATCAAAGCGTGCTTCTTTCAAAAGATGAATCTCAATATTCGCGTAAAGGGCTGCTGGCAACTGGTATATTAAATTCAAAGTTAATCGATTCAAAAACTAATTTATTATATTAGTAAAATTTTTAACTGCAATTCTTCTTGTGAGCCACAAATCTCTAATTCAAAATTCTTTTAGTAAGTACTGTGGTATATTTTATATTTCTATGGTTTTATATTAGCTAACTATGAATTCAGATGCCTTAAGAGCATTAAAATGTGCTTTAAAGACAGCGGTCAGTATTCAAGGTATGAAAATCAAAATGTTTCTCAATTTATGGTCAAGCTCTTACATCATCAAGAACTAGAGAAAAAAGAAGAATTGGAATATGCTAAAGAGCTTTGTGAGAATGTTAGTGAAGCCTTGTTGAAAAATAATTTGAAAAAAAATTAACAAGCTGTGAATAACTAGTGTATTCAAAATCTTGAAAAGTACAAGCACGAGTTAGATCATGATGATTTAGTGAGATACAAAAATTTAAATTATGAATTTATGATGTTAAGAATTATTGCGGTATGCTGAATCGATTTATAAAACTACAAAAAATTCATAAAAAAAAGACTTTATATTGACTAACATATGGGTGCTAGGATCTGAAAGATAAAAAATATGGACCTGCAAGATTGGCATACGAAAATCTACTGCCAGGAATTAATGGTCTTTCATCTCAGATTGTAATTCATTTTGCTATTGATATGTATAACTGCGCGGTCGATATATTTCAACAGACAGAGTATGCGCTTTCTAGTGAATGGGCGAGTAAAACATTAGATTTTCTTTCTCCAATTAGCAAAGGCGAACAAAAAGACAAAGTGGTTCTTAATACTAGTAGACTTCTAGTCAGAGCTTTGTGTATAGAGGATCCTGACAAAGCTGCAACAATAGTCAAAGATTTGGAGACTGTAAGAATAAAAAAAAGGGAAAAAAACTCAAGAACTTTTAATTCTAACAGATATTTACATCTAGCAATTCCCAAATTGTATTGAAACATTTGTATCCAAATTTGAAATTCTAGATGCACAGTCAACAGAACGAGAAGCTTATGAGTCAAGTAAGTTTTTATTACGGTTTATTTTGCGATTTTTATATTAATTTTTTATTTAGCGCTTATGGAACTCGTACTTTGTGTAGACATCAAGACAGAGATGAAAACGTATGTTGAACTAATCTTCACAAATGAATATTTAATAACTTTTTTAGATTCATGTTTTTGGTTCAGCATCTTCAAGAAAAGTGTAATACTCTGTCATCGATTGACTATGTTATAGCAAATTTTGGTGACGAATTAAGTAATGATGGCAATATTACTGAAGAAGTTCTCAATGATTTGATAATGAAACGATTTGAGCTTACAATTAAGGGAGGTGGTACTATTGTTCAACTAGAAGAATTTTTTGAAGGTAAGCTGAAATAAAGTGATAAGTTCGAAAGTATCTAATATTTATTTCAAGTTCTTGAAAGAAAACTCCGTAACAATATTTCTGCAGGAATTTCACAGGCAGCTGCTATGGTGAGTATAAAGATATTTTATTATAAGCCGAAACTAAATTTTGAAAAAGCTTTTATGGAATCGAGCGAAAGAATTTATTTCCTGTGACCAACTCGATCAAGGAGTAAAATGGCTTGAAATGATAGAACACGCATTTCTAAAAGATCATATTGAAAAAGACGTACTTGAAAAACTACACAGGTAAGTGCGCAATTGCTCCAGTATCAAGAAGTTGTGGTTTAGCAAATATTTTAACAAGGATTTAGAAAACTCTTATGGTGTTATACAAAACTTGGCATGGAAGAAAAAATTCAAAATTTATGTAAAACAATAATGAGTCCCGAAAATAAAGAAAACTCTAGAACTCTTTCAATTCTATTTGAATATGAGTTGTATCAAAGAAATGAACTTCAAGGTTTGAGTTATCTTAAATAGATAAAAGAAAAAGACATGAACTAACTGGAATATTTATAGCTAAGCTGTACTTAGAAAAAATACAAAAACAAAAAAACGATAAATACAGTCTTATTGCATTAGCAATCTGTGTTAGTAAGGCGCGCGATGCTGGGTTTAAAGACTTAACTTTACATGGAATGAAAGGTGTAATTGATTTGATATCAACAAAAGAAATAGGGGCTGAAATGGAAGGAGTAGATGTTTCCTCACTAATTAGGTGTACGGTTCAGCTATTGATAAAAAATATGGTTCATTCTAGTACATCTTCTGAAAAAGACAAATGCGTTGAGTCTGGATTGATAATGATAAAAATTTTAAAACAAGGACTCGATATACTGATGAAAGCTCCAGATATGATGTCCGTTGATGATAATATGTGGATAATAAGTAAAATATACAATTGTGCTTTGCATCAAACACAAGAAAACAGCATTGATATTTCAATAAAGCTATCAGAACAAGCTACAACAGTAAGTATAGAAAACTTATCAACTACTTGCTTTTATTAACAAACACTCTATCACTTTAGTGGATAGATTTGCTTTCTGATAGTAAAATGGAGTTTAATCAAAAAGAAGAATTGATGAAATGGTCTAGACACTCGGCGACACTTTTAATATTCAACCTGAGAAAAAAAGCGAGCTTTCAAAATACTCCAGATACAGAAAAACAAGTGAGTATATGTGATAAACTGTGCTAATAATTTCAGTCTAATAAAAGTTATAGATAGTTTACCAACGTATAAACGATCTTACCAGCTCAATTACAAGTTCAATTAGCAAATTTGATGAAGCAAACGGCCAGTCAATTGATTTTAAAGGTAAAATCATTCTCTACAATATAGATAGTTTGCTTAAATTAAAAAGCTATTCCAAGTTAAAATTACTTATGAAAGAGCTCAGCAATTATCACTCGTGCAGTCCACAAATTATTCAGTGTGGAGTAGATTTACTTCTTAATGACGGAAATATTCCAAAAGAGAGTATGCTGGAATGTCTTAATATTGTCATTAAAGAAAGTATTTTTTCACCAAAGTGTGGTATTGAAATTGCAACCAAATGGGTCAGAGTTATTATGAGCTTAACTTTACCATCAAAAGAAGATTATTGTGAAGGAGCATTATTACAGTTAAAGGAAGCTCTTGCACTTCGGAAAAATACCGAATATCCCGTTCATGAAGTTCAATGGATAGGTAACCAAATTTGCTTATTGGGTATATAGAAAATTCAAAACTAACAATATAGCTACATCTTGTTGGAATCATGGAGTATATCAAAAACAGTAAGATTTTGTCAGTTTAAAATGAGACATAGCGTGCTAACTTAAAAGAATGAAACAAAGTCAGAAAGCAGCGCGATGGTGTGAAAGAGCACTAATATTTGCAAGTTATGTAAACGAAAGAATGGAGCAACAGGTAAGATACATTTTGAAGGAGTCTCAGGTTTGATTTTGTTTTTTTGTTCTAACGAAGTGTATTTAATTTTGAAGCTTCAAAAGCTATACATCAAGCTTATGTCTATGGAATCTTAATCCAAGGTTTTTTTAAAAGCTTTTATCTTTGATATCTATTTATCATGTATAATTTAATCACGTGAGTTTCAAATATACTTGTCCTTTTCTAGGGGAATGAAAATCTTCCATTTTAGACTGAAACTCTCTCCTTTCTTCATCTTTTTTTCTATTATCGCCAGCATGTTGAAGCCGACTGTTAATTCAAAATCAGGTAGAGTTATCACCATACTTGCCTTGTCAACTCTGGCTATTTTATATTTTATTATAAACTCTGTGGGTGGCAACGCTTACAATTTCATTCCATTAGCGAAAGAGGCAGAGTTAGAATCAGGATCATCTACAGACTGTACAAGATCTTTTAATGGTATTGTTCCTGTAAATCAATATGTTGTAATGATTGATGCTGGCTCTTCTGGATCAAGAGTTCATGTATATCATTTCAATAACTGTAAAGCTGCCCCTAGATTGGTTAGCGAAGAGTTCAAAATGCTGGAGCCTGGCTTATCGTCATACAAAGCTGATCCTGAAGAAGCTGCAAAATCACTTGATCCTCTTTTGAAATTAGCTCTTGATACTGTTCCTGAGGAATCCCGTAAATGTACACCTGTTGCTGTTAAAGCAACAGCTGGCTTAAGACTTATTGGCGAAGAGAAAGCACAAGCAATTTTGGAAGCAGTGAGACAGCGATTACAAAATGATTATCCGTTTAAAGTTGACGAAGGTGCTGTTTCGATGCTGAGTGGTTCTGATGAAGGTGCCTACGCTTGGATCACAATTAATTATCTGTTGGGAAATATTGCTCCAGGTGCAAAATCCAATCAACGAAAGGAGACTGCTGCTGTTTTTGATCTAGGTGGTGGGTCAACTCAAATTGTGTTTGAACCTGAAGATCGGGTATTGGTTCCAGATCAAGAGTACAAGACTAGATTTGGTGAGCTTAACTATGAGCTTTATCAGCATTCACATCTTGGGTATGGTCTTAATGTTGCACGAGAGACTATTCAAAAGGCTATTGTTGAAAATTACCTAAAAGCGGGTACCGACGTTGTTGCATCACCACTAATCAACCCTTGTCTTCCTCCAGGGGGTAAATTGAAAGATGTCAAAATCGAAGTCAATGAAAAGGAGTATGTTGTGAACTTTATTGGGCCTAAAGAAGGCTCTTTAATGCAATGTCAAAAACTTGCTGAAGATCATCTTCATAAGGATGCTAGTTGTTCCAGTATTCCTTGTTCATTCAACGGTATTCATCAACCTATCCTTCCGGTTACAACAGAATTATATGTTATTTCATACTTTTACGACCGCACACATCCTTTGGGAATGCCATCTTCTTTCACTATTGCTGATCTTTATGATTTGGGTCACAAAGTTTGTTCTGCATCTAATGAATCATTTAAAGCTATTGATGGTGCTGTATCTGAATTGAAAGAGAATCCACAATGGTGTGGAGACCTTGGATATATGCTTGCCCTTCTTGACATGGGATATGGAATTGACAGAAAGAATGTTGTTCGTATTGCCAAGAAGATCAGTGGATTTGAATTGGGCTGGTGTCTTGGTGCCAGTTTGGAAATTCTAGAAGCTAGTGCTACTTGTAAAATTTAAAGTAGATGGTTTCTACTTGTTGAAATATAAGGTAGATTTATTATCTTGGGTAAATTTTTAAATGGCAAATATTAAGCCACTGGTTATTATTTTTAAAGTATATTAATATTATTAAATTGGCACATGGAAAAACATGAATAATTGATTAAAACGGCTCGAAATTTTTTTTATTATAAGTGTTTATTCAAAAATTAGAAAATAAAATAGAAAATATATAATATAAAATATAAAAAATTAAATAAAAAGGTAGATTTATTTGGATGATTTTACAACATTGATATTTCATTTATGGTATAAAAATATTTCCCACCAAATATAATAAATTTCAATTTATCATTTATTATTATTTTTTTTTTTAAAAAAAAGGATGAAACCTTTATATAAAGTAGTAGTAATATGATCCAACTTTTTGAATATTTTGCTATTATTTGATTTGATTTGATTTGATTTTTTTTTTTTTTCCCTGATGGACGTTTCTTTATCGACTTAACTAGATGATGCTCTATGTATAAATTTGAATAGACACATGCACAACTAATTCTAGAATATATAATTAATATATAATACAGATTTCTTAGTTGTTATTGAATACAAACAAAAACTTAAGAGGGAGAAACAAACAAACAAACAAACAAAAAAAATAACAATAATAATTTTTAAAATAAAAAAAAAAAAAAAAAAAAAAAAAACAATAAAATACAAAATAAAAGTTGAGAATGAAATGAAATATAGGCCTTATGTGCGCCTGATTTATAGACAAAATAGCTGATAAAAACTAATATCATCGAAGAGGACGTTCAATAGAAATACTTCTTCTAAATTTATCCAAAGACTGAACACTTGCGGAAGATGATCTTCTTCTTTCACGACGGGCATTGTGGGGATGCAGGTCATTCTTACCTGCATGCTTGGCCAACGTATACAAAATATCAGTCAAAGATACTACACCAATGAGTTGACCTGCAGAATTGTTTCTGACCAATGAATCTCCTGTGACAGGTGGTTGAACGATCCAAAGTCTATGTGCTTTGGTAGCAACCAATTTAGCTATTGTACGAGCTAAAGAGGTTTTAGATGTAACATGAAAAACGGGGTAAGAATCTTTACCATCTTCAAGACCTCTAGTTGAAAGAATGAGACTCAAGAAACTCTTGCAAGTAGAATTTAAAAGAGACTTTTGAGAAGATTTCGTTAATAATCGTGCATCAACACATGAAATGTTACCAAGCAGATTGTTTTGCGAATCAATTACAGCCACAGATGAAACCTTTTCATCGTGCATTATTTGCAATGCTTCAATTACAAGTTTATCACCATTAACAGAAATAACTGACTTAGATCCAATAGAGAGGTCGTCCAGCGTTCTGGAAAATAATGGCTCAAGAGATCTAAACTGACGGCCGTTTTCCCAAATATATCTAATAAGACGACGCTGGGAGAGAACTCCTGTAACTATTTGATCGTTATCTGGGTCAGTAACAGCAATTCTGTGGACACCATTACCCAGGATCTCAACAGCATCAGAAATGGTCTGTGTGGATTTCAGAGTAATAAAAGGATTTTTTGCACTTAATCTAGAAGCAAACTTGACAGGTACGGGTCTGCCAGATCTTGCCTTAGCTAGGTATTCAAGACTTTCGGGGGATTCATCTGTTGGCTGGATTTTACCCAACACAAGTAGCAAATAAGCAACCAAATCAGCATAATCAAAGGTATCTGAAATGAATGTGTCGTCTTTTTTATTCTTAATAGGCAAAGAGGTAAATTGATTTTGTGCTAAAATCTCAAATGCTTGTTCGACAGGAATGTCTTCTTCTACTGAAACCAAATGTTCTCGCTGAACCAGAGCAGATGTTGGTACATCTTGCCAATCTCTGAATGAGTGAGTAGATGTTTGGAGGATGGGGGAAGTAGGGTCATCACTATTGCTTCTTTGACTGGAGATGGAAGTTCTCCGTTGCTTGAGATCTACGGATAATGCTGGTGGATTTACCAGTCTGTCAGCAATTGAGCCTGATTGACGCTTTTGCTCTGGCGAGGATGGTGAGCCTGAGGAAGGCTCGCCAGCTCTTCTAAGCTTGCCAGTAGGTGTTGATGGTTTATCGGACATGATTCCTAGGAGTTTTTGAAGTCTGTTGTGATACCTTTATTTGTTCACGCAGAAACGTATGTGCTACAGCTGGTAGTGTGTGTGTGTGTGTGCGTAGTTTAATTGAATATATGTAGAAGATGTGGCACAGTGAACAATCAAACTCTAAGATTGACGATAAATGTGGAAGGAAAAGAAAAGGAGGGAGGGAGAGAACTGTTTAGCGTAGCAAGAAATATAAATTTTAATGCGCTTTCTACTATAGAAGAGGAGGAAAAAAAAAAAGAGCCCACCAGCGCTCAAGACACAAGATATATTGTTCTTGTTTCACGTGACAATCAGGCAATCAGAGTGGCTGTTTTAACAACGTCGAGGTCTCGTGGGGGAGGAAGGGAGGGAGGACGGGTCGGTGATGAAGTACCGGAACGAGGCTAGACGGTTGAATAATAATAATAATAATAATAATACACATGAATGAAAATAAAGTAGAGTCAGCCTATGGTTGGAAGGCTCGGGTCGTAAGATCTTTCGGAGCCCGGTTTTTGGACGCGAGATACGATGATTTATTTGGACCGAGTCGAGTCACTTGACAAAACCGCAATAGGCGATGCGGGTTAAGTTTAGACTAAGAACCAACAAGAACAATCTGAAAGGTAAAAAATCTAAACTCGCTCTTTTTTAGAAAGCTCACTTATACATTATATATATTATTCATTAAAGGTTGTTGTTGTTGTTTTTAATACATGAAATGACTACTAAAAGAAAGATCAAGAGAAAGAAAGAGAGAGTTCGAGATGAAATAATAATAAAAAGCAAATAGAAATTTATATATATATATATATATATTAGCAAGCGGATTACAGTAGAAAAATTATATTATGCTGTACCATGATGTGAATATGTTTTAAAACTATGCTTCTATACGCTAATTGATGTTGATTTATCTAGAATTTATACTTTATTCCATTCAAACGTCCAGGTTATTCTTTTTAATCAAATCATGAGTTTCTTTAGCTTGGCTTAGGGGGGACAAAAAAAATCAATAGAGACAAGGAGATTTGACGTCTGATTATCATATTTCCATAATTCTTGAAATTTAATATTAAGCTGACAGAACTTGTTTTTATAAGTATTTTGAAATCTTTTAAGAAAAAGCATTGAATATTCAAGAAAGAAAAAAAAAAAAAATGAAAATAAAATAAAATAAATAATAAAATATTTAAAAAAAAAATACTTAGAATACAACTAAAAGAGGTTCATGTAATTGTCAATTATTTGTTGATGAATGAAAATTTATTATTATTATACACAGAGCCAATCTCCAAAGCCTGTTGTTTTTTTTATATATTATTATTATCATTATTATTATTATTATTAGGAGTAGCAGTAGTATTAAAGGCCTGGAGGGTTTCTGATTGGTATAAAGATAGCTCATTAGAGCGTTGTAATGATTATTGATGGCATTTTGTTTGATTTTTGCAATTGCTGAATAGTGGTAGAAAAAAAAAATACTTGAGATTAGTTTTCCTTCTTTTCTTTAAGAGCCTTTAATTGTTTTTCATATTTATCTTGTCTGATCGCAGTTTGCTTAGCAACGTATTCCTTGATGTTTTTATAATCTGTACCAAAGATCTTGTCCCAGAAAATGAAAAACGGTTGAGAAAAGTTGGTCTTGATACCAAAATGCTGATGATGAATATCATGATAGATGGCATTATTAGGGAAGATAATTTGAAACGGATCCCAGGGAAGCGCATATCCACAGTGGTCATCAACAGTCTTCATGGTAGAAAATGTGTATAAAATAATTGCCTCTCTTGACGAAAGACCTGTTACCAAATGAGCCATTCCAGTCCCCAAAGTATCTAGCAAAAATCCCTCTAGTATAGAATTATACAGCGCCCCAAATGCATATGGAACATAAAGCCTATGGTGAACAGAGTGAAGATGACGATACAGAAACTTATTGAGATGCATATATCTGTGTAAGAAGAACTGCCATGTATCGATAATCAAGAAGGCTAGAGTGATGCGGAAGGCCGGCTCCACAAAGTAATAGATTGTCCAGGCAGTTGCGTTCGAAAGTTCAATGCCAGTGAGAGTAAAGAATCGTTTTTGCATATTCCAAATGTCGTATTCTTCGAATCCAGTTCGCTGTGGTTCGTCGATATATGTAATAGCTACGCCTGTTGCTGTTTGTAGTACATGTTGAAACAGAACAGCGCGTATAACTTCGAAAAGCGAGCACTTGTTACGCTTCTCCAGCTCCTCAGGAGTATGCAGTCGGTATTGTGGGAACATATCTGCGTGATTCAAGTACTGGAAAAACAACCCCATAGTCCAATAAACAATGATAGGTAAGGCAAGAGCCAAGATCTCGTCTGATGCAAAAGACAGAAGCGAGGGTCTGAGTTCAATGTGTATCGGAGGTGGAGGTCTACTCCATGTTGTTGAATTTGTTGACATTTTGAAGAATCGAAAATGTGTTTAAGATCACTGATGTTTATGATAATGATGAAGTTGATGATATGTAAGTGGTTCAAAAAAAAAAAAAAAAAAAGATTGGAAATAGAATAAAGAAAAAGATAAAATGAGGTGAAAAAAAGAATAAAAAGTTGTAGAAAGAAGAATGGAATTTGAAAATAGATTTTATTCCTTAAGATATTCAGTCGTATTTTATTTATTTATTTATTTATTTTAATTTTTTTTTTAAAAAAAAAATAAATTAAATCAAATCAAAATAAAATCAAAATAAAATCAAAATAAAATATATAATATGGTAGATAAAATGAAATAAAATAATAAAAAAACCTTTTTATCATTATTTTTAATAGCTTTTTATATGATTTTAGTCTTCGCATCGCCGTTTTTATTTTTCTTTAAAAGGCCGCTCATGAGATTTGTCTGCCCATAAATTAATTCAATCTCATGGTGTGTATGTAAGCACACATACTCCTACTTATGTAACTAATGTGAGATTCCGTTGTGGGTTGGACGGGACGGGACTCCAAGTCCGGGACACTTAGCAGCGCATTGTAATTAAGTAGAATAGAAATTAGAAAAGCAAGCAACAATGGAGTCATATTTATTTTATTTTATTTTATTTTATTTTATTTTTGTTATATAGTTTTGATTCATTTGATTGAGAATTTAGATTCTAATATATTGGTTTTTAATAATGAAGGATTTTGATTTATTCTGGTTTTTCTATTGTTTGAATTATAGATGTTGAATTCTAGATTAAAGATGTTAAATCCTGGATTCTAGATTCTGAATTATAAATGTTGAATTCTGGATTCTAAGTTCTGGACTCTCGGGTTTTAAGCTTTATATTGAGAGTCAGGAGGTTTGATGGTGTCAAGTTATCTACATTCTAGCTTTATGCCGATTAGCATTTCAATTAGCAAAATACTTCTTGATAAAGAGTTTTGACCATTTCGATTGCAAAAAAAAAAAAAAAAAAAAAAAAAAAAAAAAAAAAGGAAACACTAATAATAATAAAAAAAATGATTTTAATATGCCATTTATATTGATCTATTCATTCATTAAAAAGATTAATTTGGCAATATTAATACTTATTCTAGTACCATATTTATATATATGCTCTGTCGTTCAAGTCTTAATGTTGATATTAAGGTTGATGGTTCTGCTAGGTAACCGTAATCGATCTGATTGATAGTCAAGCTGTAAGATTTTGTCAATATCAAATTGAAAATAAGGCTGGTGTTTATTTCTTTCATTTGTAGTTTGATTTTTATTTTGTTCATCAAGAAACTGAACAAAAGAATCATTAGACGATTCTTGAAAGTTTCAACAGATACTCAATGTGAAAGCAAGTAATATCATATTAATAAAAATAAATAAATAAAAACACGACGTTTATTGATTTCATTCGATTCATTTCAATCAACTCTCATACATGATATCTTCTGCTAAATTCAAATACATTGTGATCTAAGTAGCTCATGAATGTTAATGCCTTTAACAGTCATTGCTTTATAGAATACCTTTGAGATCTAGATTTTGATGTTTCTTCATCATTATTGCTTTTAATTGATAACTTTTAAATCTTTACTGATTCATTTTATCTACTATTTCTTGAACCCTCCCCTCGAAACCAACAATAAGCTATCGTTTATACACTAGCTCATCTTATCAGTGTAAACAGCTTCATAATTTATTAAGCTCAAGTCTCAACTCTTATGTCAAGTTTAACACTTATACAACCTGGCTATTGTTAAAATCAATCCAAAAATCAAAACCCTATTTCTCTAAATACACCTTTTTTTTTTTTTTAATCTTTTTTTCTTTCTTACCCTTTAAATTCCAGGTTATTACGTATTTGGCTTTCCTGCAATTCCTTTTGCTTGCTTGCTTGCTTGTGTTTTGCTTTTGTTTGTTTGTTTTTGCTGCTGCTGCTTCTGCTTCTGCTTCTGCTTTTTGCTGATGCCGCTGCTGCTATCAACTGATTGATATAATGCTGAAACCGCAAGGATACAAACACCCCAGAAGTATGCTCTCCCCAGAAAGCTTTTCAAAACATACAAACCGAACAGTACAAAAGCCTGGTGCAAGTTCTAGTTCAAATTCAAATCAAAATCAATCACAACCTTTAGGACAACCTGAATTGCAAGAACATCTGGCAAGCAAAAATACAGATCAGTCTACACCTACAGCGGCTGCTGTAGATATACAAAATATTCTTAGTCCTACTTCGGGTCATCGACGTATATCTCAGTTTCAAAGCTCTTCTGCCAAAGTGTCAGACAGAAATGCAACATCTCCTAAACTTCTCACATTAGGAGAGTTTTTGTATGAAAAAGGATATTTGAAAGGTGTGGCATCTGATGTCGCTATAATCTCTTTTGGAAAACGATACCAGTTGCACAAACTAATTTTGAGTCGATCCTCTTATTTTGCATCACTTTTAAGTACAGAATGGGAAAGACAAGGTGGCCAGGATTATGAGATTGATTTTGGTAATGATCAAAATGTTACGCTTAATGCCTTTGAGCTTGCACTTTCACGGCTTTATGGTCATGAAGACTTAGAACAAGAGCGAGCTCATATCACTGGTCTTCTTGCTGTGTCCAGCTTTTTGGATATGCCTGATCTTGTTGACCATTGTGTATCAGAGATTATTAAAAGCATTAATACGTCTACTATTGCTTCATTTCTCAACTTTTCAACACACAATGACTACGGAGACTCTAGTCAACATATCATTGAAGCATGTAAGGCTTTTCTTTTCACAAATGGCTATTCTCTCAGTTTAAAATTTTGGAGAGAGATTCCTAACGATATTGCAGGTGAGGTTGTGGCAGCTGATGGATTTTTTGTGCCAACTGAGTGGGAACGTGCACAATTTTTGGTAGAGTTGTATCGCAATAAACTTGATCAGTACTTTGAGGAAAATAAAGTACGAAAACTCACCACACCTCAAGTCCAGTCACTGAAACATCTAAGAGATGCACTAAACAATGATATCCATTATTGTCACTTAACTTTTAAACAACTGGAAGCATTGAAATTGTACAAAGATGAACGCCAAAAGCCTCTTATCTGTAAAGAGTCTCTGCAACGTGCATTGTGGCTGCAAACTGATCTCAAATATAGGATACTAAACAAATCACTTAAAGATTCCAAGCTTGAGTTAATTAAGTCGATGAATCATAGCTCTCAAAGTGTCGTCTTACAGAGTGAAGAAGCTAGTACACAAATACAACAATCTGATAATAGCACGGAATCAATTAAGCACTCTAAAGACTTGACATCTGATCTAGAGTCAGATCAATTGAGTTTATCTGATTTTGATGAAGATTCTTCAGATGATGAGCATGGATCAGTATACTTTCCAATTCCTTCTGACTATAATGGCATTGATAGCGCAGAACGAAGAGCATACGCTGCTGAGGACTCGCAAGTTACCAAATTTCCTCCGTTTCGATTTTCTGTCAAATTTGACGACATATCAAAATTAAAAATGGAAAAAAGAGTGTACTCGAAAACATTCTGGTACGCAGGTTCATACTGGAATTTATACATTCAAAGAGTTGGAATAAAGAAATCACAACAGCTCGGAGTTTATTTGCATAGATCAAAGCTCAACATTGCTAATATATCAAGTGTTTTAGAATCTTCTTTACTATTAGAAGCAGAAACTAGAACCACTTCGAACTTAGGCTCCATTTCAGAATATCGAACTGGCTTAACAGCAGATGAAATTGAGGCAATACAAGAAATTGAAGATCCAGGCAATGAATTGACTTGGCAAGATGACCATGATATATCTGATACTACTATGAATAACCTGCGTGCTCAACTTCTTCGAAATTTATCACCAGGTCCTCCTCCTCCTCCTCAATTGACGATTAGAGCAGAGTCTCCATTGTATGAACCACCTGTCAATAATGCTGGCTCTAGTGAGCTATCAAGTTTAGCGAATAATCCAGCTAACTCTTCTACGGCACTTACAAATACACTTTCTAGACGACCTGAAATTTCCCATCCTATTGGAACGATGCTGGATCCAGGAAGGCCTGAGTATATGGATATTAGACCTGTTATTCAGGCATATTTTGAAATTTACACTCCTTCTCGTAAAAAGGGAACTCAGCTCACTTGTTTTTCGTCGGCTCCGGACAGCTTTAAATTTGCACAATCTTGGGGATGGAAATCTTCTCCGTTGTGTACAGCTGCTGAAGAGTCTATGAAAGGTGGCAAACTTGTAAAAGAAGGAGAAGAGCCGGCAGGATTAAAATTCATGATAGTTCTAGGTTTAGTTTAACTGCTTTAACATTTATTTATTTTTTAATTATTATCATTATTATCATTATATTTTATTCTTTTTTTTTTATTTTGTTAATAAAAGTATTAATTACAACTTAATACTCAATATGATGATTTCTATTATCTTTATTGAAAGGTTACAGGCTTGGTTTGTGATGGAGTAAAATCTATTAAATTTGAGTTATTTCAATAAAAATAAGAGAAACTACTACACAACAGATTCATTAATGATGATAATAATAATAGTAATAGTAGTAATGATAATAATAATGATAATAAAAATCAATCCATTTTTTTTTTCTTTATTTTCAATTATTACATTTTTAGAGAGTAGGTTCTATTAGCTTGAATAATTTAATTAAAAACGAAGTGTTTCATCTTCAATCCAAATACCAACTTGTTCTGGGCGGAATTCATCAGTAATCATAAACTGCTTGGTAAATTTTATTTCTAGCATTTCCTTTCCTTCGTCTGTATATTCATCCCATTGAGTTAAATTGCTTCCAACATTGGGATCAAAATGGTTTGTAAATGCTATCCAATAGCGTCTGAATGTTTGGCCAAAAGACAAGTCTAGGTAAAACTCTGGAGTAATTTCTGAAGCATGGAAAGTTCCAACAAAGGGAATAATTTTATGAAAGGCTGTACTGAAGTAAGTCCAGCACCGTGAAGCACGACGGTTTTGCAAAATTTGACGACGCTGTGCAGCAAAGATAATGTCATTTAAAATAGCTCCCATACGCTTCCACTGCGGGGTGAGCGCGTTAAGTTTGCCAGTACGGAACGGCGTTCCTTCACTTTTATCATCTGGATATAACTCGAGGATATGTTCAATCGACTCTGGACTTGCCTTTAAAAAAATGTCCGACAGCTGTTGTCGCAACATGTCGTTGTTGGTACAATTGATTAAAGCTACGGCAAAGGCACTTCCGTCGTCTTCCATCACTCCTGTAATCATAGGCACTTGTGCAAACCGGCCTTCTTTATACATTTTAAATGTATCGTCAGGAATTATATCGCCATCGGGACGCGGTCCAAACCCGAGAAACAAATGAAGAAAACCAATCAGTTCTTTAATGGTAAAATCATTGATAGCTCCATTAAGAATATTGACATCTTGTTCTCTCAAACATTGAAGCGAGTCCTCAGCGTCTTGACATCCAGAATGTTCAACAAATCTTCTATAGGCGGCAGAGGCATGCTCACTATCGTATGAATCAAAGGGAAGTGGACCTCCAGATTGCATAATAGCACCATGGAAAAGTGGGTTGCCTTTATATAGATTATCTCCGTTATAAGCAGTAAGTTGTAGTGAGACGCTTTCTCCACCTCCAGACTGACCAGCTATAGTAACTTGATTAGGATTGCCTCCAAATTGCTCAATATGATCCTGAACCCACTCTAGTGCCATTCTTTGATCTTTAATTCCATTGTTGGTATCTTGCAAATCTAAAAGCTCTGGAGATGAAAGGAATCCAAACGGACCCAGTCTGTAGTTGATTGAGACAAATACAATTGGCTGGTTCATTTGCATACTTTCTGTTACAAACTTGTTACCTGGATAGGTACCAGAAGAGCCAATTTGGAAGGCTCCTCCATAAATCCACACGAATACAGGTAAATTATCACCGGGTTTAGTACCTTCAGGTCTAAAAACGTTTAAAAATAAACAGTCCTCATCCATATGAGATGATCCATATCCCACATCGAGAAGTGGTTCTAAAGGTGAAGGAATGATTCTCGCAAAGTCTACAACTTGATTGAGAAGATTAAAAGCTCTTGCAGGGTTTAATTGGTAACAAGAACCTTTGAATTTGTCGGCAATTAATCCATCGTATGATCCTTGAAATTTAGCAGGTTTCCTGAATCTTAGATCTCCAATAGGAGGTTCAGCAAAGGGAATACCTTTGAATACTTCAACAGAGCCTTCATTTGCACCTGTAATTACTTGATCACCATTCAATGTTATTTGAGGAGCCAGTCCATACTCTGAATTCTTCATAGCCAGAGCTGAGCTCATCCTCAAGGCTAAAAGCATCAAAATTCTACCAGACAGAATCATTTTCCGTGCACGTTTTCTTTTGATTTAAATTGTTCTATTACTTGATTTTTTTTTTCTTTTCTATATCATTTCATAAATTGAATAGTAGGGAAATCATTAAAATATATAGACGTGATTTGATATTAAAGAAACATTGTTAGTAAACTACATGCTTTGCGTATCCAATTCTCCGCATTTGTATATGCGAATATTACATTACCATAGTTCTGGCTTTTTTTAACAATTAATACCTACAAAGTGAAAATTAGAAAGCATTTGAGAAGTCAACATGATTCAATGACTATGTGATGGGAATTGTTATAACTCAATATATATATATATACAATAAAAAATAGTGAATTGTTCTTTTTTTGTTGAATATAGCTTTATCACTGAATACAAATTCAACGTATATTAGAGAAATTTACTTGGTTTTAAATCTCAGATTTAAAACGGCCTTATTTTAAAATATTTTATTGTAATATTAACCGAAATAACAAGATATCCAAGCATTGCTAAGATATATATTTAGTGTAAGATTTAAACAAACAAATGATATATTTTTCAGTTAATCTAATTTTTTTATTTGAAAAAAATATAAATAAATAAATAAATAAACAGTACATGACAAAATGATCAACTAAATAAATAAATATATCAATAAATAAAAAGAATTAAAGGTAAGTGTTTATTCTTTATTTATTTTTTTCGTATAACGATTAGTATTTACTTCTGCAACTGCATTCAATACCCTACTATTTGCATGTATCAATATATATATATATATATATATATATATCATTAAAATATCACCACTGTTTCTTATTTAATCCAAAGTAAAAGTTGTTTATCTATTTTGTTCATCTATTTGTTTGTCTAGTTTCTTGTAATATCAATCCAATTCCGATTCTATTTGTTTTTACTTGAGTAATTAAATTTCATTAAATTTTATGAAAATCATTCAACTAAAGTATCGACATTAGAATTTTCCATAATGTGGGGAGAAGAAAACATATATATATATATATATCGTAAAGCCACAAATAGTGGCAAAGGAAATGATAGTTATCAAGGGTCTATATCTGTGGCTCGTAGTATCAAGTTGCATATATACAATAAGCGAAACCTTGAAAACAATACTTTTGAGTTATCTGGATACTGAAAAATGATAATTAGTATAAACAAAAATTCCTATTGATTTTGTTATTCAAGTCTCATTTACACATTGCATCAATTTTTTTTATATATATAGTCTAAATATCTAATTACCGAAAAATCCCTTAGCTTCCAAAAGCAAAACAATTTCGTGAACACTGGTTCTGACATCAGTTTGAGTCAAGTCAACAGTAATATCTGCATTCTTAGGAGTCTCATAGACATCATCAACACCGGTGAATCCCTTAATTTCACCTGCACGAGCCTTAGCGTACACACCCTTTCTGTCAGTCTTCTCAGCGTATTCCAAAGGAGTAGAGACGTGAACTAAGAAGAAGTTGTCACCAATGGTCTTTCTTGCAGCAATACGAGAGTCATCGTAAGGAGCAATAGGAGCAGCAATAACACCAGCACCAGAACGAGTCAGCTCGGAAGCAACAAATGCAATACGTTGAATGTTCTTGTGTCTATCTTCACGGGAAAAGCCAAGTTCTGATGATAGTTCAGATCTAACAGTTTCACCAAGAAGCAATGAGATAGGACGACCACCTTGCTGATTGAGAGTCACTTGTAAAGCACGAGCAACAGCGTCCTTACCAGAGTTGTAGTAACCAGTCAAGAAAATAGTGAAACCTTGCTTGACACGAGGAGGGTGAGATTCACGAAGAACCTTAACAACCTCAGGGTATGAGAACCATTCAGGGATAGGAAGACCGAGCTTTAGACGCTTACGCAATTCAGTTCCTGAAATATCAAGGGTCTTTGTACCTTCAGGAACTTGATCCTTGGGTGCGTATTCATCAGCATCAGGAAGGTATGTCATCATTTGGAAAGGAACAACTTCAATTCCAAGTTCGTCACGGTACTTTTCTACCAAAACTTGGGCATCATAAGGACCGTAGAATTCTTCACCTTTAGAGTTCTTACCAGGACCAGCGTGATCACGGCCAACAATGAAGTGTGTAGCTCCATGGTTCTTACGGATAATGGCGTGCCAGACGGCTTCTCTGTCACCAGCCATACGCATAGCAAGAGGAAGAAGTGACAGAAGAGCCATACCGTTAGGGTATCTGGGAAGAATAGCTTGGTAAACTCTAACTCTGGTGAAATGATCAATATCACCGGGCTTAGTAAGACCAACGACAGGATGAATGAGCACATTAGCTTGTCGCGAGTGAGCAGCACGAACAGTCAACTCACGGTGAGCACGGTGCATGGGGTTTCTGGTTTGGAAAGCAACAACTCTTCTCCAACCAAGCTTGTTGAACTGAGATCTAAGTTCAGCAGGAGTGTTTCTGAGTCCGACATAATCGTAGTGGTTAAGACGGTTAATGGCTTGAAGTTTACCACCAACATAATATTCCTTAACATAAGTATTAAGGAAAACGACAGCAGGGTGCTCTGGGTCACCACGGAAAACAAGCTTAGCTTCTTTTTCCTTGTCAGGTCTGTAGACATCATCAATTGTAATGATGGCCAAAGCGACATCATCTCTGAAATCACGAAGAGTGACTCTAGCACCAGGCTTAAGTCCGAGCTCCTCGACTTGTTCCTTTGAGACATCGAGATTGATTGGGATAGAGAAAAGCGATCCGTCAGCCAATCTAAGGTTCTCAACAACACCGTTATAGTCCTTCTCGTTGAGGAATCCCTCGAGTGGAGAGAATCCACCAGAGATGATAAGTTCGAGATCACACAGCTGACGCTCGGTCAAAGTGATGTGAGGAAGGGTTTCTGATTCTTTCAAAAGCTCATCTCTAATAGGAGCATCTCTAGCAAGTAGGTCCTTAAGGACACCTCCGTGGGGTGGGTTAGACATGATGATATTTATGAAATTAAGAGATTTGAAATAATAATAAAATAAAAAAAAGAAAAAACTAAAAAGTTTAGATCTGAGAAGGATCAATTAATATATATATATAAAGCTGACAAGAAGAAGAAGAAGAAAAAGAAGAAGAAAGAAAAAAGAAAAGGAAGTAAAATAAATAATTTCTACAGGAATCCAATTTGTATTTAAAGTAATTTCAGCCAGTCAAGACTGCCATAATTAATGGAAAAAAAAATTAAAATAAAAAACTTTCACTACCAGTTTAGCTTCATGATGGAGTATTTTCCCTTAATTGATTCTGCATTTTACTATTTTTCAAGTTCGCGTTGCTGCTTGCAAATGACGCAATTGGTAATGACGACGAGCCACACTGAGCCTACTTCGCAATATCACGTGTAAATGGGTGATGCTAATCAGCCACTCAGCCGTACCTTCCGTCAGCCGTATATCTAAACGGTATAAGTGCCAAGTCTCTTGGTGCAGCTGTTTTGGTCTTGATAAACGTGGCTTGCAGATGAAATTTTCATAATAATAAGAATTGAAATTGAATCACAAACATCCTATTTAGAAACAATAAGCTGCAAGCCACAAGCCACAAGCCATAAACTACAAACCATAAGCCTTGGCTGAAGTTTTTCTAGCTTTGATTATTTATTAAACTGTTAATATCTTGAAGAAAATCATTTTTTTTATTAATTTAATTTTTATTTAAATAGATTTGAAAATTGCCCATTCATCCATTGATTTGAATTATGTATGAATTCGAATTTTCAAGATTTTATTGTTGGTATGAATTTAAATTTCCAGGATTTGATTGTTGGTGGTATGAATTAATATATTTCAATTGAAAAAAGTTTTAAACACCTTTATTCAGTACGTATCAATTAAAACTCAAGATTCATATTATATCATGAATTGAAGTTGTAATTTTTGATTTTTTTTCTATACTTATTATTGTCAATTGAAGTTATAATGAAATAAATTGTCAGGTCTCGCGAAAAGAAAATGATAAAAAAAAAGGTGTATTTTCCTGAAAACAGTAGAAAATTATAGACCTGTTTATATCAAAATTTCAAGTTTTTTTTTATTTTTTTTAATAATAATAAAATGGCAAACATAAACTTGTTGTTTTGAGAGTAAAGTCTATAAAGTGATTTTAACATGTTGGGAAAGTAACCATCTTTTCAAAAACAGATTTTTGTCATTAACTGCATTGTTTGAAATAATACTTTAGAGAAAAAAGACTTTTTTTTGTATTAATTTCGAGCTTTCATGATGCTGATGGAATTTAAAAATTAATTAATCAGGTATAGAACATTGGAAAAAAGTTACTTCTAGTTAAAAAAGTTTCGAAAATTGAACCATACTTTTTTTTTGCTTTAAGCTTAAAAATTGTTTGAATATTAAAGAATTATGAAAAAATGAAAAATGAAAACATACTTCTTTAGCTAAATGGAATTACTACATTCAACAGCTTGAGTGTGTCTTTTCTTAGCTAAATGTTCATTATAAAATGATAACTAGCAATTGACAAAACTTAAATTCACGACAACAAGTCTTTTTTATATCCTTCATTCTTGAGATTGCATCATTATAGCTTCTTTGAATATTCAAAATGGGTGACAGTTACTGAAACAGACGTAATATGAACAAGTAGTTGGAAATAACATGAATAACTTTTTATTAATGAAAAGTTAGTGAACTAAAAATGCGATACTATAGGGCGCTGAGGAAATCAAGTTGTTTTAAAAGTACTGTATATTGTTACACTAAGAAGTGAAAATCTATACCTTTTTATTAGTATATATTTTGTCAAAAAGATAAAACTTAGTTTTTAAGCTATAAACTTTGATACTTATATTGTGACTTGAAGAAAATAAAAGCATCTACATACATCTCTACTCTGTTTTAGCTGCATTTATCTGTATATCATTGTATTTTACCTTATAAAACATTTGTTATATATTGAGATTTATCATTTTTGATATGTAAGTTATATACAAGTATGAAATTCTGCAGGAAACTATTCATAAAATTCGGAAATTAGAGTATGGGGTATCCACGATCAAAGCAATGCAAATCACTCTTTTTGTTTATATACTTTCCAAACAGATAATCAGGATGAAAAAAATATATGAGAGACAATAATAAAATACTGTTTTTGTTTAATTTCAATTCCAATTTTCAAACTCCTGCTGGTTTGTTTGATTTTTTTCTTAGTATTTACTACAAAAGAGGATCTAGTTACATCTTTTAATGGGTCTGATAATTAATGTTCTTTATAATTTAAAAAGATTTCTTCCCCAACATTGAAGGCTATTATTCGTGTAAAATACCCTTTTGTTTTATTAGAATATTAAATTTATCTTCCACAGGTACTAAGCGTCGTTTTATCATCATAATTTAAGCGCTAAAGTTCTGTAACAATGTGTCCCGACTGTTTACCGAAAGACTGTTTCGGTGCTTTGAATCTTATTAACAGGTAAAAAAAAAAACATCTTGAGTTTAAAATGCTCAATGTGGGGTTAATTGGCGAAACAAACCATCGGGTGCATCTATCCATGACAGCGTGATCTCTAAAAAGAAGGGACATCCGATTGTCCTCGGCGCTGTGATTGGCGATGGGTGCTTTCAGCCGGAGCAAATTTTACCGACTCGACCCCATTTTGCGTAGGTTATTTGATTTCTGGGTCTCAATATAATCTTAACTACATCCCTCCAACTTAACTTTCCTTGTAACACCTCAACATTTTCACTCCACAACCTCAAAAATCAAGAATCAAAAATCAAAAATCAAAAATGATTAGAAATCTTACCACAAAAAGCCTTGGAGGTATTCGCCAATTTTCAGTCTCTTCCATTTCAAGAAAGGCCCAATTTGACTGGGAAAACCCTTTTAGATTAGACACACTTCTGACGGATGAAGAGAAGGCCATTTCGGAGAGTGCTCATCAATACTGTCAAGATCGTCTTTATCCAAGAGTACTTGAGGGAGCTAGAACAGAGAATTTTGATAAAACTATGATGAGAGAGATGGGAGAGCTTGGATTCCTTGGTGCGACTATTGATGGGTATGGTTGTGCAGGTGTTGGATCTGTAGGCTATGGGTTAATTGCTAGAGAAGTTGAACGTGTTGATTCAGGTTATAGATCTGCTATGAGTGTTCAATCTTCTTTGGTAATGCTGCCAATCGATACTTTTGGATCAGTTGAACAAAAGGAAAGATTTTTGCCCCGTTTGGCTACTGGTGAGCTAATTGGATGTTTCGGTTTAACTGAGCCAAATCATGGCTCTGATCCTGCCTCTATGGAGACAGTTGCTAGACCACATCCTACAAAGAAAGGGGTATATTTGCTTTCTGGTGCCAAAAACTGGATCACTAACTCGCCAATTGCTGATGTGCTAATTATCTGGGCTAAGCTAGACGGTGTAATCAGAGGATTCATTGTTGAAAGATCTCAAGTCAAGTCGGGTCTTGCTACACCTGCAATCAAAAACAAAGTTGCACTCAGAGCATCCATTACTGGTATGATTCAACTTGATGAGGTTGAAGTTCCCGCTGAGAATATGTTCCCTGAGATCAAGGGATTAAAAGGTCCTTTTACTTGTCTAAACAGTGCTAGATATGGTATTTCCTGGGGTGCTGTAGGTGCTTTAGAGGAGTCAATTAAGCTTGCAAGAAACTATTCTGTTGAAAGAAAACAGTTTGGTAAACCTTTAGCAAGCTACCAATTAATTCAGAAGAAGCTTTCTGAAGCACTGATAGATGCATCATATGGGCAATTAGCCTCTCTTCAGGTAGGACGTTTGAAGGATCAAGGTCTTGCTACCCCAGAGATGATTAGTATGATCAAGAAGCAAAACGTTGACACAGCTTTAGCTCACTCAAGAAAACTGATGGAGGTGTTTGGAGGTAATGCTGTTAGCGATGAGTATCATATTGGTAGAATTGCTCATAACTTGTTTGTAGTGCAAACCTACGAGGGTCAAAGCGACATTCACGCGCTAATTCTTGGGCGTGCAATTACTGGTGAGAGTGCGTTTGTATAGAAACTACCACTCTTTAATATAGCATACATAATGAATTGAGATCTATAGGTATATACATATATATATATTTATATTTATCTTACCGATAACCATTGGTGTATTATATGCCTCATACCAACAACATCCAGCAGTAGTACTATCGCACTGGCGGCATAGTCGCTTACAAGTCCCGGACGCTGCTGTCGAAGATTCCCACAGCACTTTTGTGGTGATCACACCAAATCTATTCCTTACATAAGACTGACTTTGTCGGGTTCTCCTTTTTCTATTTAAAACGGCGTTTTCCTCGGTTTTTTCTTTCTACTTGTCACCTCGACTCATTGTTCTTTACTACTCAACAATGTCTGAAAACGCTGTGTATATCGTTGCTTCTGCTAGAACTCCCATCGGTAGCTTGTTGGGCTCTCTCTCTTCTCAAACCTACTCGGATCTCGGTGCTACTGCTGTCAAAGGTATGCTTTTTTGTCAATATTTTTCACTTGCATGAATAAAAGTACCCCTTTAAAGTTTCAACTATATTTTAGTACTTGAACTAACTTTTCTGTCTTGTTAGCTGCTTTGGCTCAAGTACCCCAAATTAAGCCAACTGATGTTGAGGAAATCATCTTTGGCAATGTTTACGGTGCCGGAGTTGGTCAAAATCCTGCTCGCCAAGTGGCAGTCAAGTCTGGACTTGGTTATGACACCGTCGCAACTACAGTTAATAAGGTCTGTGCTTCTGGATTGAGAGCTATCATTAACGGTGCTCAAGCTATTCTTACTGGAACCCACGATATTGTTGTTGCTGGTGGTGCTGAATCAATGTCTAATGTTCCTCACTACATTACTGATTATAGAAAGGGTAACAAGTTTGGTGGTTCCACTATTGTCGATGGTTTGCAAAGAGATGGTTTGACTGATGCTTACGATGGAAACGCTATGGGTGTTTCAGCTGATCTTTGCGCTACTGAGCACAGCATTTCTCGTGAAGAGCAAGATGACTTTGCTATTAAAAGTTACAAGAAGGCACAAGCTTCTATTGCCAATGGTAAATTCAAGGCAGAGATTGCTCCAGTCACCATTCCTGGTGTTCGTGGTAAGCCTGATACTGTTGTGGAAGTTGATGAGGAAGCTGCTAAGTTGGACGAAGCTAGACTTAAAACAGCCCGTGCTGTGTTTACTAAGGATGGTACTGTTACCGCTCCTAATGCTTCTTCTATCAATGATGGTGGTGCCGCTGTCATTCTTGTTTCGGCTAAGAAGGTCTCTGAACTTGGTCTTAAGCCAATTGCTAAGATCCTCGGTTGGGGTGAAGCTGCACAAGAGCCCGTGAAATTTACCACTGCTCCTTCTTTGGCTGTTCCTAAGGCACTCAAGTTTGCTGGTATTGACATTAAGGATGTTGATTTCTTTGAATTCAATGAGGCCTTCTCAGTTGTTGGTCTTGCTAACACTAAGATTTTGGGTCTTGATTCTTCTAAAGTTAACGTCTATGGTGGTGCTGTTGCCATTGGACATCCTTTGGGATGCTCTGGCGCTCGTATTGTCGTCACTTTGGGTACAGTTTTGACTCAAGAAAAGGGTAAGATTGGTGTTGCTGCCATTTGTAACGGTGGTGGTGGTGCCAGTGCTATTGTCATTGAGACTGTTGATACTGCTAAGCTCTAAATCAACTGACAAATATATGGGATACTCTATTGGCAATAATTAATGATAACATGATATTATACTAGTATATAACATAATCACAAGCAAATTCAAATGCTGTAATCTTTAATGTCGAAGGTTTGTAGGTTTCAAATAAGAGATGTTATTTTCATATATATTTATAAACATATGTTTGATGTAATGTATTGTGAGTTTATGAAAAATTTCACTGATACAGTGCTTGCAGATACGACAAAACAAACAAAGCAAAAAAAACATAAGGATTCAGAATAACTTTTAACGAGATCTTGAATTTTATGAAACAGATTTTGGATGTCTGGAATCCAAAGTGAAGAACATTGTTTGATATGTTCACTCCGAGTACGGATGAGGTGGAACGTTAGTCTATCGTAAGCTGTCCAATCACTGAGTCAGTTATTTTCATAATGGAACTTATTCTCCCATTATAAAAAAAAAATGAAATAAAGGATTTGGTTCTACTTGATCACCCACAAACCCTTTTTTTTTTTTTAAATATATTTTTTTTTCTACTCCCTTCCACCAATTATCTTACTAAGAGAAGAAGTAATTATAATTACAATTATAATTATAATTATAACAAAAACAATATATATATATAATATTTTCAATAAAAAAAAATAAATCAAAAAAAAAAAAAAAAGAAAAAAAATCATCATAGATACAAAAACGAAGAAAGATAAAACTACAGAAATTATCATCTACATAGACTAACGAAACGGAAAATGATGTCGACAACAATGAGAGCCAATCGATTGGCTAGACAAACGGCCATTAAAGGCTTGACACAGATGCGATTTGCGTCTCAAGGAAGATCTGGATTGACTTACTTTCAGAGACAAAGTTTGCCAGCCAATACTATTGTTAGGTATGAAAAAGCGGGTTGTATATTTGTTTATAGTCAAGATTATACTAACTATTGTGAGCAGATTTGTACCTCAACAGACAGCATGGGTTGTTGAACGTATGGGTAAATTTAATAGGTAAGTATTGCCACTTTTTATGGTTGAAATCTTGGTTGAGTTGATCAAAACACACAGTGGTGCTAATCTGAGCTTTGGTTAGGATTTTGGAACCAGGATTGGCAGTTTTGATTCCATTCTTAGATAGTATAAAATATGTTCAATCGCTCAAGGAGTCGGCAATTGAGATTCCATCACAGAGTGCGATTACTGCTGACAATGTGACGTTGGAAATGGATGGAGTTTTATTCATCAGGGTGTTTGATGCGTACAAAGCTTCATATGGAGTAGAGGATGCAGAGTACGCGATTTCTCAACTGGCACAGACCACAATGCGATCTGAGATTGGACAGTTGACATTAGACCATGTGTTGAAGGAACGACAATCGCTTAATGCCAACATCACCAAGGCTTTGAACGAGGCAGCAGAAGACTGGGGAATCAAGTGTCTCCGATACGAGATTAGAGACATTCATCCACCGGTCAACGTTCTTGATGCTATGCATCGCCAGGTATCAGCTGAGCGTTCTAAGCGAGCTGAGATTTTAGAGTCTGAAGGTCATAAGCAGGCAGCCATTAACAAAGCAGAAGGTCTTAAGACTTCGACTATTCTTGCATCTGAAGCAGTAAGATCAGAGAATGTGAATACAGCAGAAGGTGAAGCTGAAGCCATTTTATTGCGTGCCAAAGCTAGTGCTGAAGGAATCCGACACATTGCTACAGCTATTCGTGAGACACCTGGTGGGAAAGATGCAGTTGCATTACAAGTTGCGGAGAAATATGTTGATGCCTTTGGTAAGTTGGCAAAGGAAAGTAATACAGTTGTTGTACCCGCCGGTTTAGGTGATATGGGAGGATTGATTGCTAGTGGATTGGGTATATTTGATAAAGTGAGGTCAGCTCAAGGAATTCCACAAATTGAATCAGTTTCTGAACAAGTTTCGGAAAAGAATCCAAACAAGGAAGAAAAATGATGAGAATTTGTATATTTGTATATAAATATATATTCTTATGTACATGTATGTATAATTGTTGAAATTAAGAATCTCAAATTCACTATATTACTTATATATATATATATATATCTTAAATTAATAACCGTAAAATCTATTACGAAGATCATCTGATTTTGGTGGTAATGGTGGAGCAGGAGTTTCAGCTTGTCTTTGTAATTGTTGAACAGCTTCCATTTCCTTTTGTCTTTTAATAAAATCTTGCATTGTAAAAGGACGATCTGAAGAATCATAACTTGGAGTAATTGGATTTATTTGAGAAACACTTACAATTGGTCCATTTGTAAAACTTTCTGGTGTTGGTGTGAAAGTTTGCAAGGGATTTTGATTCATTGAAAGTTGAGGTTGAGGTTGAGGCTGTGATTGTGATTGTGATTGGAAAGAATTGGAATAATTGGTATTTTGATATGTTTGCTGTTGATAACCAGTATTGTTTACAATGGGTTGTTGTTGCTGTTGTTGTTGATGATTATTGTGTTCCTGATATCCATTGTAATCTTGCAAAGATTGTTGGTATTGTATATTTTGAGTCTGTTGTTGATATACATTATTATTAGTAGTATTATTGTCCTGTACTGGTTGATGATAACTGATATTTGGAGTTGAAGGTTGCTGGTACATTGTGTTATCTTGTACAGGTTGATGTGATTGTTGGTACATTGTATTATCTTGTACAGGTTGTTGTGGTTGTTGTGGTTGTGAATATATATTCTGCTGATTCCATCCAGCTTGAATTTGCTCATTTGGAGTTCCTAAAGTTTGTTGATAATTGCCATTATTCTGCTGTGTTTGATCACCTACATTTGGTGAAGAAACTTGATAACTCTGCTGAGAATGATAACTCGACTGTTGCGGTTGTAAATTAGTGGACGCAGTAGACTTTTGTTGATCATATTCTAAATTTTGGTATGTGTTAGGATGTTGTTGCTGATTCATTTGAGAGAATGTTGAATGTCCACTCATTTGATTCTGAATAGGCTGATAATTAACTTCTGGTTGCGAGTACCTGTGGACATTTTGTTGGCCATCATTTTGAGTTTGCAAGGGCTGTTGCTGAATAGATCCATAGTTGGAATTATCAACTGTTGGTGATGCAGCAGGTGCGGAAATTTGTGAATGTGATTGAGAAGTTCCAAAAGGATTTGCAAATTGATGGGTTTTATTATGTTGGCTTACAGATGACTGCTGGTGATTATTATCAGTGAATGACATTTTGCCAAATTGTGAATTCAAGCTTTGCTGGACTGTTGAATACTGAGACTGGGAACTTGTAGGTTCTTGAACATTATTTGGCGTTGTATACAATTCGTCTTCATATGCTGTTGATACCATACTTGATTGTCTAGAATGAACACTGCTTTTCCGCGACTCGGGCGCATTTGAAGAACCGGTTGAAACTACGCTTTGAGCTCCACTTGATTTCCTTCGATTGGAGACGACCATTGGAGATGGCGAATACTCACTATTTGGTACAGCGTTATTCATCTCTGGGAAACCTGTTGAGTATCCAAGCTTCTTCTTGTAAGTTGTGCTGCTTGGCATTGGTGAAACGTTTGGCATGGACAAAATAGCTGGCGAAGGTTTAGGAAGAGCAGTGATTGGGTTTTGTCGCTGACCTCCATTACCACTATAAATTTGTGTTTCAGGGACTGCAGTTTGAACTCTAGAAGGTCCAGTTTGCTGCATCTGTAATTGAGGTTTGGCAGTCTGGGGTCTCACATATCCAGTTGGAGTTGAATTTAGTCTGTTTTGACGAGGGAAAGGCTCAGATTGGTTATTTCCATGAGAAGAAGCTCGTGGTCTCAATGGCATTGCAGTTTCGTCTGGATCAATAGGGTACGGCGTAGTAGTTTGTTTTCTCAAGTCAGGGTTCGCATAGGAAAATGGTTTAGAGGATATTGCAGTCATTTTACTTTGGATTGGTGCTGCAGTTTGTGCTCTTATAGGCAAATTTTTGATGGGCATGATGCTTAGAGGATCAATTCCAGATACACTTTGTGAGTGAGAATTGGGTTTTTTGGGAGTAGCAGCAACATTGTTTGGTAAAGGTTGAGAGGAAGGAACCACGATACTTTTGGGATCAGGCATTTTGAAGATTGGTGAAGTTGGATTCGGATTGGGATTTGAAGTTGGATTTGGTTCAGGTAGAGGGTTTACAATATGTTGAAGTTGAGTTTTTGGCTGTGGTTTTTGTTGCTCTGGTCTCAAAGTAGCTGGGGTAGAAGTGGTAGCTGGAGGAATCTTAAGAGGAGCCATTGATGGTTCAGGCATCACTAATCTTGCCGGATGAGGGGCTGAGGCTGGATGATGATTTACCGAGAGAGGTCGAGATGTCTGCATTGGTTTAGGAGTAGGAGTAAACTGAAGGGGTTGATTATTTTGGGATGGTGTTGGTATAGAATAAGTAGAGGTAGGACGAGATGGGGCAGCTTGAGAAGGAGGTCTGCCTATTGGAACTCTTTTTACACTGGGAATTCTTCCTGGAGTTTTTGGTGTTGTTGCAGCCAATGTTGCATCCTCATTGGAACGTACGTTATCCACAATTAAGGAAGTTGTTGGAGACAATCCAAACGTTGTAACATCTTGATTTTGAAAGCATTGAAGAGTTGGTTGCAAGTCTCGTAAAATTGCCAGTAGCTCAGTTCTAAACACACAAGAAAAAAGAATGTTTGGTTGACGTTGAATCTTTAGTTTTATTGACATGTTTTGATCCTGTGGGGATACAGCAACAGACTCGAGAACAGAAATGGGATAGAAGCGTTCTGCTACGGCAGTGATTCTGTAGTTGACTACTTTCTGAGCAACCAGAACAATGCTTTTTTCCGTAACAACAAGTTTTCTTGACAGTTGGATTTGTCGGTTATCATTTCGGAAATAAATGGCGTTTACAACCATTGAAAATATAACGTGCTCTGAAATTTGTAAACTGCGAATCATGAAGTGATCGGGGGTGTTTGGGACATTGCAAGACAAATAATCACCTAGAAGTTGACGTACTGGGTTTGAATTAGGACCGATATCGTCAGGAACGTCACCAAGTCTAATGCCGGATTCTTCCTGTAGTTTTCTAATTTTTTTGAGATTATAGTAAGTCCTCCAAGCTCTTTGAATTTTGATGACAGCTTGTGTCTTTTTTTCTTGATGTTTTCTCCAAGCTCTTTGAATTTTTATGGCCATGTCTGTCCAGTATTGATCTCTGATTTGTTCTAACGCAAAGATGGTATCAGGGGTTCTAATGAACATTTTTGAGTTTCCAAAACGGTACTCGGAGCTTGGTGTGTTTGAATCTTTTATGATTTGCTGGGCCGCAGACTTGTAATCGCCTTCCCATCTATACTTGCCAGCATAAGAAGTTTTTCTTGAAATCAAAAAGAACTGATCTACAAACTTACTGTACGGATTTCTGTAGGCAAATCCGGTACGTCTTATTTTAATGTTTTGCTTCAAACCAAGGTAATTGATTTGGATTTTGACCATTTCGTGGTTGTAATCGTCAGGGTTTTTCGATTGGTTTGGTTTGATTGTTCTAATGTAGGAAGGTTTTGACTTTGCCAGGGTTGAGACGAGGTCGTTTGCAGAAAGTTTTATTTTATCACTTGCTGTTGGTGATCTTCGTCTTGTGCTGGCAGCTGTGTCGTTTGCAAACAAATCCACCAAGAACTGGCTTTTGGAAGCTGAGATCAAGGAGATGATATCTTTTGAGACAGAGTCTTTATTTTTGTCTGTCATTCCATTGATTTCGTACTGAACGGGACCTGCGTAATGGGACACGATAAATCTTTTGGATTCCAATTTGAAGAACTTGTTACCATTTAGGCTTCCAATTTGCTGTAGGAAAGTATCTTGAGCAGCACCTTGGTTTGCATGGCCGGTTGCACAAGCATCATTTAGAGCAGCGAAAATTCCTGGGGGCGATTTTCCTTCAATGAGTTCACAGATGACTTTGTTGTCAAAGAAGGAGATAGGGGTCCATTGGATGCCTTCTTGCATGTATTCTTCTTGCTCGCTTTTTAGAGTGAGATCTATAAAGATTTGCTGTAATTTTTCATTGACGTAGTTGATGCAGATTTGCTCAAAGTTGTTTGTGGAAAGGCTTTCAAAGCCGTAGATATCGAGGATTCCGATTGACTTTGTTGTTTCTTCAGTGGCGCTAAGCGATTTGTTGATTTTAGCGATTATCCACTCGAAAAGATTGCTGTAGATTGTTTTGGCTAGAGCGTCTCTTGCAGCTAGAGCCTGGACGTTGTTTAAGTTTCTGCTAAAGCTGCCGCCGGGGACCTCTGAAGTCTGGGTTGTCAAAGCCTTTACGAGTTCTTCTGGGTCGACGTCGAGTAGATGGGCTACGAAATCTGTGTAGCGTTGGTCTGCGATTGTAGTTGCTTCCGAATCCTGTTCTGTGAAAAAAAGGTTCCCGATCCATAAGATGGCGAACAGTATTTTAAAGATTGAGTCGATTTCGGGTTGGGATAGGCCTATTATTTTCATTGAGTTGATTGTTTCGGCAAAGGCCTTTACATCGTCGATTCCGTCTACTTGGAGACAATTGCTGGCGGAAGTGTAGAGGAAAGTTTGGGGTCCTTTGTAGCCGTAAGTATCTTGGAGCTCAGACCAACCGCACTTTGTGAGTTGATAAAAGATGTGATAGTTTCGTTCTCCTTGGATTTGGCCGACGACTCTTGCCTTTTCCAGCAGGTAGTTTGTAATATTTGCACCTACCGGTTCATTAGAGGAGTTGAATTGGATCTGTAGGTATTTCCCGTGTCTGGAGGAGTTGTTGTTTCTTGAAGTTTTTGCGCAGCCAAAGGCTTCCAGGAGAGGGTTTGTGGCCAGGACCATTTCTTTTATTTTCTGAATGTTTGAAGAGGATTCGCTTGAGACGGAGGAGATGTATTGCATGATTCGTTTAGCGGTTTCAGTTTTACCTGCTCCTGATTCACCGCTGATGATTGCGCATTGGCTTTCATTGTAAGTTTTTAAGTTGTAATACATTTGTTCAGCTATAGCGAAAACGTGGGGTGGGACCTTAAAATGGAGATAGTAGGAGAGAGAGAGAAGATGGATTAGGATAATGAGAAGAAGAGGAAGAGGAAATGATTGTACATACTTCTAAACGATTGCGACCTTTGTAGGTATCGAGGACATTTTGGGTGTATATACCCAAATCTTTGAAAGGATTTACAGAGATTAGCTTGAAGATAGTTAGTAGTGGATTAGAGAAAGAAGAAGAAGAAGAAGAAGGAGGAGGAGGAGGAGGAGGATGAATGATATTACTCACGACATGGCCGATATAGGTATACATGATTCCATTTTTGAAACGTTTATATAAATTATCATTGATTTCTTGGTCTGTTACTTTAGAAAGAAGGGTCAAATCAGATAAACCTATTTCTTTTAGTTTGTTATCATGAAGATTAGAACTATCAGTGAATTTTGGGGGAGGTTGCCTTTTTACTCTTGTATTTCCTTGAGTTTTTACCATTGTGAAGCAAAAGAGGTGGATGAGGTAAAAATGGAAATAGTTGAATTAGTAGAGATTTTGATGATGAAAGGTGAATTAAAAGATGATTGAATATATAGAAAGAGAAGAAGTAAAGGAAATGTTTTTGTCTTACTAGTGTAATCTTGAACTAGGCTAGGTTATAAGTTTTTTTTTTTTTTTTTTTTTTTTTTTTTTTTTCAATCTTTAGTTGAATTGGATAAAACTAATGATCCAGTGTATTTTGTATTCAATTATTTGTGTATTTGTGTATCCAATTATTCAGTTATTCTTGTATTCATCATGATTGATTTAATTGGGGCTGGCGTACATACTTTTTTGACTTGTTTGATATTGAGGCAGAGTACCTGAGCCTCGTTGGCTGGTTGAAAGTTAGACTAATAAAGGTGTTACGTAATCGAAAGAAAGAGATGATTGTATTAAGAGCGATGAGTGGTGAGTGGTGAGTGGTGAATGAATGAATAAATAAATGAATAAATCAAGAACAATTGAGGCTTGTAATAAATAAATCAACAGTATATTGAGGCTTAGAATAAAGATGTAGTTATATATATATATATGTATATACGATTGAAAAATATAAATCATATAATGAACTTATGTAACCTTTCATAACTGCGCCATAAAAAAAGGTTAATTTTATATTACTCTGTATAATAATGATGGATGATAACAATAGTAATAGTACTGGTAGTAGTAGTAATTGTAATATACAGTTCTTGTTTTTGATGATTATTATTCGACCATTTAAACACTTTGTCCGTATCACGTGCTGTATGATTATATAATGATTACATAGTGATTATATATGGTGATTTTTGACTAGTTTAAGAATATCTATTCATTTGATTGTTTATTCATTCATTCATTCATTCATTCATGTTTTGGTATAAAAGTGATATTTTTATTGTCATTCGGATAATTGTTATTCATTTCCGAGTCCGCATTAAAAAACAAGAAAAAAGGAAAGAAAGAAAGAAAGAAACGATGTATGACGGATAAAATTTAGGCCGGTCCGAAGTTTTGAAATGAAGGAGAGAAAGGGGAAGTAAGTAAAATGATATAGTAGTAGAGAATAGTAGTGTATAAATATAGTGATAGTAGTATAGTTGTAGTAGTATAGTAGTATAGTATAGTAATAGTAGTATAGTAGTATAGTAATAGTTGTTTAGTTGTTTAGTTGTTCAAAATTCATCTCGAATAAACAGTTGTCCCGATAAATCTTGAATACGGCTGTTACGATTATTATTTGAATGATTATATAATTAATATCAGACACCGAAATATTGAAATGCCGAATTTTCGGGTTTAAGAAATATTTTTAAAATTATTTTGTAGTAATGATGATGATGATGATAATAATAATAATAATAATGATAATAATAATAATAATAATAATGATAATAATAACAATAATAATAATGATAATAATAACAATAATGATAAAAAAACGGAGCGGACAAAAGAAGAAAAAAAATTAAAAAGCCGTTTTGATTTATACCTTAAACCTTGAACCTTGTATTGATTTTAGAGTCAATGTGAGTCAAGAAAATCAAGAGGAAGAAGAAAAAAAACGTCAGTTAATCTGACTCAACAATAATCATCAATTCACAATAATAAACAAGACCAATATTTAGTTGAAGTTGTCTGGTAATTCTTTCATTATTTAGTGATTCCTTCATTATTAGTTGAATTTACATCATCAAGCAATTGTTTAATTGTAAGCAGATTATAAATTAATGGATGTATCAATATCTATATGTAATCACACACAACGAAACAAAATATAAAAGCCCATTGAGAAATTTTTAAGTCCACGCTTTTAAATATTTAAAAGAGATAATTAGAAATAATGAAAAAATTATTAATCCTCTCCGACCGAATAATTTTCTTTTTCTTTCTGTATTTTGAGTGTAGCAATAAAATTTGTATGTAAAAAAAAAAAAAAAAAGAAAAGAAAAGAAACTTGAACTATTGTCCGGTACTTGCTTCGCCCGATAAATATATATATATATATATATGAAATATATTTTTAAAAAAAATGAACTTGTATATAAAGAATCGAAAATATCCTAATTATTTCATTTAAATCAATATACATTTCTTCAATAAACATCTCTTCAACATCTCTTCAACAATAAACATCTCCTCAACAAATCATCATGTCTACTGAATCTAAAAACTTATACTTCCTAGCTTTCAAAGCTAGAAGCAAACTAGACCGTGAAGTCCGTAAATCAGATCATGACTTACGTCGCTTAGTATCTCACGCAAACCTTCTCGATTCTCTTTTAGAAGGTATCCAAGAACAAAAAACTCAACGAAGATTGGCTGCTGCAAATCAAGCCGTTCAAAAGAAACCTTTCCGAGAGTTACAAGTCGTGGATTACGACGACGACGAAGATGTCGAAGAAATCCCTACTCTCATTTACGAAGACGACGGTGAATCCTCAGATGATGATGATGAATATGACAGCTCTTCTTCCGATAACGACAGTGATGGAGAAGACGATACAAATGAAATCGATCTGGCTGAACTGGAAGTTGAGCAAATCGAAGAAAGTGAATTTGTAATTGTTCGTGAAAACACTGCTCCTGTCAAGTCCATCTTGGTCAAATCGTCATCAAACAATGATAAAAGTTCAACTCCTTCATTTGTTGATCAAGGCATTCGATTCTCAATACCTTCGCGTGTGACTGTTTAATTTTTTTTTTTTTTTTTTAACTTGTTAATTCAACAATCATCACGCATTTTAATGACCATTTTAACGACTCTTTATTTATTTATTATTATCATATACGTATATATTAACCTGTTTAATTATTATTTTCTCATTTTCTCATTTTCTCTTTTTTTTGAATTAAGTTTCGGGTTTATCTTTTGATAAATTTTGTTCTTTTAAATCCCGTTAATCTTGTTATATCCATAAATCAATAAATTTATCATCAAAATAAGATATAATTGATGGTTCTTATAAATCACTTCTTTAATTATAAACTTAATATCTGACTCAACAACGTTCATGAGAAAAATAAAAAAAAAAAACTATCTCAGATTATAAAGTTGTTATATTCAATGTTTTAATATTTACTTTATAAAAACTTCAGTAAACAAGTTTTTTCAAGATTTTATTCAAATTGTATATCCAAGGAATCAACTATTATTGATTAAATATACACATCACCATCCCAAATATTCAATAACTCTTCAATCATATTCAAATTCAATTCATACATTATATAATGATAAATAAAAAAGGTATTTTTTGTTTCTTAGTCACTGCATAAACATTCAATTTAAACATTCATCTTCTTTTTTTTTTTTTTTTTATTTATTTTTCCTTTTACTTGTTTTATATTAATGTTCTTTTCAATAATTTGATTTCGGATTAAATATAAATTAAATATATATATATATATATATTGTTTCCGAAACTTGAAAAAAAATTGCATTATTCTTTTAAACTGTTACATGTATTTTGGATCGTTTAATCATTTACTATGTGTCACGTGTTTTGATTCATTATTACTACATGTTTTGAAATGTATCAAATATTAAAGTTTGGTCGTGTTTAAGTGTTAATTTATTTTTTATTTCTTATTTCTATTTTTCATTTTCTATTTCTTATTTCTTATTTCTTATTTTTTATTTCTATTTTTCATTTTTCATTTCTCATTTTCTATTTTTTATTTCTCATTTTTCATTTCTCATTGCTCATTTTTCATTTTCCATTCTCATTTTCTATTTCCTATTTATTATCTCCCATTTATTATCTCCCATTTATTATCTCCCATTTATTATCTCCCATTTATTATCTCCCATTTATTATCTCCCATTTATTATCTCCCATTTATTATTTCCCATTTATTATCTCCCATTTATTATTTCCCATTTTCATATTCTACATCTTATTATATTTCAAAATCTCATTTCCTACATTAAAACTTTCCAATTCTCAGTTTCAAATTTCTCTTCAGTATACCTCTCGTTTTATTTAAATCTCATTTTATATTTTCCATATTTAATCATTTTAATCAATAAACTCAATTAAATTCAACTTTTGTAATCAATATCTAACAATTTTATATTAATACCAAAAAAAATAAAAAAAAAAGATAAAATTGATTGGTCAAGCCTAGCGGTTATCACCATAACTTCAGCCAAGACCAGCTTGATAACGGTAATTGATACATATCAATATATATATATATATATAAATATTCCACCTACATTTTATTCATTTTATTCATTTTATAACCGCAAGTTATCCATAGATAAGATAACTCTGCCAAGAATAACCATTATACTGGGCATTTGTCATTAGTTTTACTAAAACATTTCAATCATTTCCATCTTGAAACCTTCTTGAAAAATATTTTGATCAGTACTTTGAAAATACCTTCAACACCTTCAATACCTTCAATACCTTCAATGCCTCCAATACCTTCAATACTTTGTAAATTACCTCCAATACTTCGTAAATTACCTCCAATACCTTCAATACAAAACAATCAATTCAATATACATCTTACTATACCTTTACTCCTTTACCTGCTGTAGGATCTTCTTCAATAGATGAAATTCCATTCATATTCTGCCCACTATACATACTCTCCATCCCTAATTCAGGCTCTTCATCCCACTCTCCTCCAATCTCATGGATCTCAATCAAATCAGTTCCCTTCTCTTCCTCCTCAGCACTAAGCCTCAAGTGTAACCCAGGTATATAGTTGACACAAAAACAAATCAAATAAGTCACCACAAACGACCAAGCACTATTCGCACAAATATCTGCCAACTGATACCCCAATTGAACCCAGTGATGTGCAACCCATCCTCCATCAATTGGTTCACTCCCATCCAACGACGAAATGTGCGGTGACGCAAAAAACGCCAACATAATAGACCCAACCATTCCTCCAAGCCCGTGCAAATTGAACGCCTCTATCGTGTCGTCAATCCCTACCCAATCATTGAAATTGTGCGATAACCGACAAATCGCTGCTGTCACCACAGAACACACAATAGCTGCCCATGGCTCAACATACCCACAGGATGGTGTAATCGCAACAAGTCCAGCAATCGCTCCTTCACATGCCCCCACTATAGAAAATCGTCCTGTCAACACTCGGTCAATCGTGCACCATGTCAAGATTCCCGCACTCGCAGCAATATGCGTGTTGCCCAAAATATAAGCCGTGCGCACATTCACTGCAATAAGAGTACCGGAGTTAAACGCCAGCCATCCAAAGTAAATAAGCGTAGCACCCAGAAACACCATGAACGGATCACGCGGTCGGAACTTCGGCAACCGCTTGCGGTTCTTGGCCGGGTGCGGAACCAGGTCTTTGCGCTTACCAATGAACAGCGAGTAAGACAGTGAGGCCACTCCGGACGCAATGTGCACAGGCCCACCGCCAGCAAAGTCCAGCGAACCCAACTCGGCAAGCCATCCTCCTCCTCCCCACGACCAGTAGGCAAGAGGACAGTACACAATAGTTGCCCAGATGAACGCAACTACCATAGATGGTAGTAGTCGGCCTCGTTCGGCAATGGCTCCAATGAAAATTTGGCAGGTACAAATAGGGAAAAAAACTGAAAAACACCAATATAGCATTTCTGGAATTGTTCCATCACCTTGAAGCATTGGTTCTTCAGTCATATTTTGGAGTGCTGCTAGACGAAAGTTACCATAAAATACTCCTCCAGTGGTAGATGTTGCTAACGAGTATCCGAAAAGGTACCATTGAAGCGTGATGGTCGCAGTACAAAGATATGTTTGAAATAAAATGGTAAGAATGTTTTTACGACGCAACATTCCACCATAAAACATTCCAATTCCTGGTGTAATAATGAATACAAGAAATGTACAAATTAAAATAAATGTAGAATCACTATAATTCATGGTAGCAGTAGATTGTTCCAGCGTTGTGAGGGCTTCGCCCTGACGCTTGAAAAGATGGTTTATAGCCATTGTAACAAGTGTTGTTGTTGTTGTATTGTTTTTTCTTATGATAATAATAATATTAAAAAAAAATAATAATAATAAAAATTCAATGATATATTATTGTAGTACAAGATTCAACTATTTATACAATTGAATAACATTGCCATCTTCCAAGAATTTCTTGTCTATTAAATCTTTTGGATTGACTACTTATCAGAATATTTTGTCCAATTAAGAAAATATAACCCACGTCCTAGACTTTTTAGTCCTTTTTTTTTATATATCATCATTATGATATATTTTTTACATCATCATTATCATATATATATATATATATATATATATATGTATATGTATTGTTTGAATACTAGGAAAAAAAATAAAATAATAATTATCAACAAGTCTTGGAGGATGAATGCTTTGTTTATTAGTACTATTCTATATATTGAAAAACAAAAATAAAGCCCAGATTAGGCTTAAAGATTAAAGTTTGTTATCATCCTAAAAAAGAAACTCCGATAAGAACCGTTTATATATGATGTATAGTTTACACAGTAAATATCAACTAAAATAAATCCATAAAAATTGATCGAATAACTACTTTGGATTTTGATTAATTTTAATCCAATTTAAAACCCAAACTTGTTGGAAAGTCGTGCTGCTTTAAATCGTGACATCTTCCGTGACCCACCAGATTCATCTTCTTCATCCTCTAAAGGTTCCATCTCAAGTTCCATCGCAGAAGGACTATACCCTCCTGCAGAGTGTATCATAGATTGCTTAAGTCTATGATACTCCCTCGCAATCTCTGCACGTGATACCTCGTAGTCCTCATCTTCATCTTCATCTTCATCATCATATTCATCATCATATTCATCATGTCTAACGTCATTGTCACTATCCATGTTCTCTGCAAACTCACGCTCAACCAATACATCTTGTATCACAGGTCTTTCTTGATCCTTCAGCATCACCTGTGTTTTTTGACCCTTATCTCCTTCTTCTTCTTCTTCACTTGGTTGATCGTGGGCCTCAATGAATTGCTCCTCCGTTAACGTACTTTCGCTGTAATACTTTCGGGCCATTTCCATAACCTTTTCGTTTTCATAAACATTCCCTGAGTTTAGCTTCTGTTCCTGCTGCCTTGTGAACTCAGCACGCCTCCTCATTGCTTCCTCTTGTTGAACTTGGTCTAGTGCAGTCTGAGGCAGTTGAAATGTAGTACGTTTTGGACGTACTGCAATACTTGGAACCTCCTGGGTATTGAAATGTGCAGGCAAAGACATTGGATTAGCTGAATTTTTGATTTTTGTAAACTTACTACTCCTGCTAGTAGCATTGCTGCCTGTAGTTTTGTTGGCAGACTTTGTGCCTTTGCTCTTAACAGTAGTGTTGGTATCTTTTGGGGATTGTTGCTGTCGATTCTGCTGAACTTTAGGCTCTATAACTTCAGTTTGCCGTTGTTGACGGGCAGCCTTGAATCTACTGACTTTGGGTTTGCTATCCTTTTTCTCGCTTACAACTGACTCTCGAGGCACGCTTCGTTCTTGTATATCCCCAAACAGTGCTGCATGGAGCTCCTCCTCAAACTGATCTTTGGGCACATAGTGTAAATCCTCATCGTCTACATCAACCTGCGACTTACTAGACATGAATTGATTAACAAGTGACCCATGTATGTTGCCATGAACAGACCGAGGATCTTTTTGAAATGTCTTGACATCAACTGTATCAGCAAATCTAACGGATTTAACGGGCTTTCGTTCAATTTCTATAATTTCATCATCTTCTGCTACTACTTTTGTAGCTAATTCACTAGTTTCAGTTATAGTTTCGCTTTCATATGCTACTAAAGTTCTTTCTTCTTCTGCTTCTGCCTTTACCTTTCTCGATTCCATTATTCTTTTTTGAATCTCTTCATTTAATTTGAACGGAAATAAAGATCCTCTTGTTCGCCCAAATTCATCTTCTTCGTAATCTTCCTCATCATATTCAATATCGTCGTAATCATCGTCATAATCATCATTTTCTTCTTCGCTATCTTCTTCTTCGTCAGCTAGAACTTGAAGAGAAATGAGCTCTTGTTGAGAGTCAGATGGACCAATGTGTGGCATATCACTAGAAGAAATTTCTGACAGATTCTCATTGATATCATCAATAGGCGAAGACTGTTCTTTAACGTCATTAACAGGCAAAGACCGTTCTACTATATCATTGACAGGCGAAGACCGTTCTTCAATGTCATTAACAGGTGAAGACCGTTCTACTATATCATTGACAGGCGAAGACCGTTCTTTAATGTCATTAACAGGTGAAGACCGTTCTTTAACGTCATTAACAGGCGAAGACCGTTCTACTATATCATTAACAGGTGAAGATCGCTCCTTGATGTCATTGACTACCGAATTACGTTCACCAACGTCTTCAACACCTCTTTCATTCTCTACAATATCCTTCATGACAGTATGCCTTTCTGCTACATTATTCATCGCAAATTCCCGTTCTATCACATTGCCAAAGGCAGGTGTCACTGTTTTCTTATTAATCTTTTCGGCAGCACTTGACACAACACTAGTATTTACCGATGAATTTTCTCCACTATTAACATCTCGAGAGTCAGCTTCGTTTTTAGCATTGTCTTTAGTATCCCCTTTACTTTTAGCAATTGATGTCTCGCTGATCACCCTTACGTCACGGCTTTTGTTACTTCGTGGAGTGACATAGGGATTTGGCATATTTTTCAACAACCATTCTGGTTTTTCTGGCCCATACAACTTCTTTGGCTCTACCTCCTTTTGGTCCCCTGATTTCTGTTCAGATGCAGCGCGCTCTGCAGAAATCCGAGCTTCTTGTTGTTCTAAAATATCGCGCAAAGGACCAGGAAGGTTGAACAGCTCAGAGGAACGTTGGGGTGTTGCGGAAGAAGACACAATATTATCATCCGAATCTAATTCCTCATGAATCTCCATCATTGGCAAGCCATCTTCTGTCATAAACAAGTCGTCTGCAGAAAGGGTGTCTGCCTTAACATTATCAGACGATGTTGTCAATGAATGAGATAGCTGTAAACTTGAAGACGATGCACTTTCAGAAGAAGAAATATCCTGGGTATTGTTCAAGTTTTGTGACAACACAGATGCTTTTTCGACCAAATCCGTTTGAATCGGCGTAGTAGTCGTTTTATTCGTGGCTTTTGCGGATAGTAATGTTGGCTCATTTGGCTTAGTTTGTCTCAACGCAGATTTTAATGATTCCTTGTTCCCACGAGTCTCGGGTTTGACGTCTACATCGAATTCTGTTTTAGCAATAACTTCTTTTTCAACTTTTATCAGGTTATTAAGTAATTCTTTTCTGCTTGCCACCGACTTTTCCAGCTTTCCAACATCCTGCTCCAGTTCGGCCAACTGAGCTATGAGTCTTGTCTTCTCCTCAGCTTTCTGATGTAATGTTGACTCTTCATTCTGGATCTGCTGTTCCAGGTGAGCTTTAATTTTCGACACCTCCATTACCTCTTTCAATCGGTTCCTGAGCTTTTTATTATGTATAGAATGCAAAATGCAGTAATGTCTTAAGAAACTTATTCTCAATAGTTGATTTAAAAAAAAAAAATAATCTGACAATTGGGACAATTTCCACTCCAAATCAATTGGAAAAAAAATTAACACGTGACAATTTTTTGTTAATAAAAAATCCAACATAGTTTTCTTCTTTTTGTTTACTGTCAACAGATATCCCTGATAAACAAATCACAATGGCTCCTTCTCAGTTACAAATCAAGATCAATGCTTTAAATAGACTCATGAAAGAGTCTACTTTATATGAAAAGGAGGCCGACGAAATGCGCACTAAAATCGAAAAATTAAAGAGTGATGGTGGCGACGAGTATGAAATCAAGAACGCTGTAAGTATTCTCGTAATTCTTGGATAGCACATCGTCGAAACGTATCAAATGTATTAACAATTTTTATTTTCTTTATAGGTTGATGTTTTAAAGGATACTGAGCAAATGATCCCTGAAATCAAGAAGAAAACTCAAATTACCTACGACAGACTAAAATCATTCCTAGTATGTGTTTTGAACATTTTGCATTAATATCTACTAACGTGAAATCTAGGAATCTGCAAGTGACGAAGAAAAATCTACTGCCCAGCCCATTCTTAAAGAAGCTGAAGAATTCCTTGCTTAACTACATTTACCTCGAAATAATAATAAAAAACATAATTTGTATTATATTCATCAAATCATTAATTGTTTGACCTTTATTTCTTAGCTACCTCCTCTTTGCTTTTCTTTTCATCTTTCTCTTTTTCCTTAGCATCTTCAGCAGAGCTTCCATTGACAGTGTCTACCTTCTTCCTTAAAATAGCATTTGCATTTTCTCTATTTTGAATTTTATTTTCAATCAAGTTGTGGAAAGCAATGATGGCTCTAACAAGACTGCTCAAATATACAATCATAAGCTCGTCATTTGTCTTCACTGTGAACGATTTATTCAAATTACCGTCTGTATTGTTCGTGGGAGTACTAGTCAAATTTGGGAGCAGATTAAACACATCTTGAAGCTTGCCTAAAATAGTGTGGTTCATTGGTAATGTACCATCTAAGACCTTTTGCAAGTACGAAGCAATACCCTTCAAATGAACAGTAAGCCCTTGCAGCGAAGTCAATTGATTTGTAATTCTTGTCGAAAGACCTCCTGCTGCTGCGTCTCTAATATCACGAAGCAAGTGCTCCACGCCGATTTCCTCAGCCTCCTCAGCTTCGATCTGTGACGGAACATGCACAAATGTCTTTTCTGTACTTGAGCCATCGTCCTTAATCTCCTCAACGGCAATATATGCATCTGTAGGAATTCCTACTTTTTTATTGACATCGACAACAAGTAGCACTGGGTTGGTTGTGTATTTCTTGAATACCTCGTTAATTGCGAGGTCCGCAGAGCGTAGTTTAGGGCCACTATGGTACCATCCGATTAATTTTTCCTTAGCATTAACCTTCTTGAACATATCACCCATTGCTTCAACATAGTTGTGATCCAAAAACCAAACATTAGGCGACTTTTCATCTTCCTCAAAAGGGATGGCAAATGAATTGGCCACACGGATCGTATTATTGGAAGTATCACCAAGCAACACTCCGAGAACTCTTTTCTTCGTGTCTTTAGCAATACGATTGTAATGATCGACAACAGAGAGAAGAACTAAAGGAGCAACTGTGACCTGCTTCTCAATCAATTGTGTAGTTTCTGATGCAGTAGGCATTGTATATGTGATCTATGTTGTATCGTTTATTGTATTATGAAGAAATAATGGCAGAGAGAAAGAGGTGGAAGTGTGTTGGAATCGGACTTTTCTGGCTGTTGGTATAAAATATACGCGATACGCGTAGTTTTGGGTCTTTCTTCTTCATGTCTAATGTGCTATCGTCATAATTTCAATATATAGCTTACACCAGGAATTGGTGTACGGCTGATGCTATCAGTGGCAAACCAAAGAAGCTGATTGTCTTTAGATACACGAGTTGTAAGAACTAGTTATTGGTTTTTATTCTATCAGGACTATACAGATAAAAATCTATCTAATCCATGTTAAGATCTTTCAAAATTAATTGAGTTAATTGTAGTATATATGACGTTTTTAACTTTTTGTTAAAGGAATAAAAACACATTAGTTTAAAGTGCCCAACCTTAAATAGATTAATATATCATGAAGCAAGTAGCCTTTATGTTTCTCTTTTTTACTCTTCCCCAAATTCTTTAATTCTGATTCCTTACTATTTCTAATCGTCAATTAGTCTTCTTCAATACAATGTTGTTAACCCGTCGAACTTCTAGAAACATTGTTGGCAGATCCAAAAATTTATGCTCAACCGCAAGATGCTATTCTCAGTTTCGTCCCCAAGCTTCTGCTATCTTATCAAGTACCACAATTCCCCCCACATTTTTAAGCAGCCGACATCAACATAATGCACACTTCTCAACATCTCGAAAATTGTTAATATCTTTCTCAAACCCTCTTTCAAAATCATTTAATTCACAGCCTGCTCTTAATCATGATTTATTCATGGATCTGACTAGACAGTTGCCACTATCTAGTCATAAGCGGTTGGATGATTTCATTGATGAACAAGGACTAGCAGTTCTCAATTTAATTTTGTCAGATCTCTCTCCGAGTGCCATGTCACTTTATCTGTTTTTAAGCAAAAGCTATCCAAACTCCAGAGAGAAGCTTACAAGAATTTTAGACTCTAGACATTTTAGAAAGCTATTGGACAAATCATTTGAGGAGCTCTACTCTACGTTTGTTAACAAAGATATTGAAAATATATCCAGAATTGGCATACTTTCGTTAGAAATTTCAGCCATCTTGGAAACGCTGTTAAAGATCTCTGAAACAGAACCAGCTTCTGAATCAGAAACTGATTCTGCCGTTAAATCGAAACCTGGTTATGAAAATTCTGAGCATCAAAATCTTGATTACGATAAATCTCTCAGTTTAGAGTCTTCGGATATTGTCAAAAAGTTTGCTGAACTCAGATCTGACTTGGAGCGACTAAAATCAGAGCTCTCTCAACAGAAAGAGCATTTTTCCAATTTCAATGGTATTATTGATGAGTTCAAAAATTCAAAAAATTCTACAAAAATCGATTATGAAAGTGCTTTTCCAAATACTTCAAAAATTATTGCTCTTGTTGAAAATTTATTGAATGAATCTCCCACATTTAAAAAAGAAATAGAGAAGGCTTCTGAAGCATTTAAATTTCAATCTTCCAATAATTCAAATATAGCTAAAGAGTACTGGAAGAAACTATTAAATAGTTATCCCACTTTGAATAGTACTCTAGCGTCATACATTGACCAACTCAACATTTTGTCCGAAAAAGGCCAGGAAGGGTCTTTCAAAAAAAATCTACAAAATATCTTGGATGCTAGAAACAAAAATATTCATGAGATTTTTAGTAGATTTCAAACAGAAGGGAAAAAGGACACATCCCTATATATTAACAGTGTCATAGAGCAAATGGTCAAAGATGAAAAATTGATGACTCCAGAAAAGTTCAATCAATTTGAAACCATAATCACATCCAAGCTCAACTCGTTAATGAAAAAGGTTGAAGAAAGCTATCTACATGATCAAAATTTGGCAAATAAAATCTCTGGAATTGAGAAAAATTACGAGGTATCAAAATCAAACATTTCCAAGATCAATCCCTTAGCCCAAGATGTTGATGAGCTGAGATCTTGGTTGGAAAAAACTGAAAAACAATTGTCGGAAATTAATTCAAATTACAAAAATGTGAAACTTTTTGATGGTGAAAGTAAAAGGCTTTTTGAAATAACCGGTGACTTGAATACTCGTGAAAAACAGCTTACTTCACAGGTTACCGAGCTTCAACTTCAGCAATCAAAATTGCAAGCATTATTTTCAGAGTTCAAGCAATTGACTAAGAAAACTGAAGGTGCAGAAAAGTTTTTAAAGGATTCTGGGGCACAGAAAATTCGATTAGAGCAACAAAACGAGAATCTTAAGCGGTTAGAAATTAAAATTGACTCACTAGCTACTCAGATAGAACATTTTGGTCCTGAAATTAAAAATTTGTGGTCACAAATATCTAAAATTAAAAAGGGTTATGAGGAGGTTAATTCCATTGTTCCCGACATTCGAGCTCTTATTCAAAAAGGGTCTGATGCGGAATTCCTTGAAAATAAATTTTCAGAACGAATGGAAAAATATGAAAAGTCATTAAATACGGATTTGACTAAAAAGATAATGCTTGCTAGTTTGAAGAATGTTAAAAAAGCAGCATTTTTAGTTGTCAGAGATGGAGGCAAAGCTGTAAAAGTAGCTTTTCCTCCTTCTGACACTGAAATATTTTACAATATTTGGGACAAGTCTAGTGTGTTAGAAACCCCCGAGAATTTTAGAAAAATCACTAAACGCTATAGACGTTTAGGTTATAAATTGATTGGTGGTGGAAATGATTTTGTGGTACTTTATCGATGTTCTACACCATTTTTTATTAGACTGAAAAAAGCTGTAGCTTTGTTAGTTGGATGTTTTGTAGGCATTTTTATGCTCATGTTTTTTATATCCTTGATTAAAGAGATGCTTAAAGAGACTGAGAAACAGAAGCAAATTCGAAAGAAAATGGACGAATATTTGGAGAATAATAAGACATGATTTTGACTTCTTTTTTTTATTATTATTATTATTATTATTATCTCGAAACTAAGGAATAGTATAGATTACTTTTTTTTTAATATCCAAGTAACGCTGATTTTCTGTAAAGATATATAAATATGTTTAAATACTATACTACTGGCAACAAATTATAAATTTTTCATCTATGCAGTATGCTATTGATTTGCTACTGTTCAATTTATACTCGTTAGATATTAAGTTACCAACATTTAGATAACCAACTGATATCGCTTGGCCATCACTGATTGATAACTATACCTTATAGAACTAATTTGGGTTTAATTTCAAGTTTATATTCAATACAATGGGATGTGATCTGTATTTACTTGTAATAATTCTCAAAATGGATATATAATTTTCCATTGATTTTTATTTCCCTATTCCTGCTTTCACTAAATTAAGGGATATATACTCTCAAAGACCTTTTAAAAGTTGATGTCTTGATAAAACTTTTGGCCCTTATTTTAACCCGTAGTTTCTTATTTGCATTGACACTGGTGTCAGTAGACTGCTAAGACATTGCTATGCGCCCACAAAGACCGAACGAGTCTATTGAAATTCCAGTTGGCTCTAGAACCAGTCGTGTGACCCAGGTCAGAGCCTTACATCGCCAGTAGCAAAACCATGTATAGAGGGTAAGGGTGGTTTTACAGTAGTCTACAGACCTTTCAGTAAATTCCATCACACCCGACCTCCCCACAGTCATTTTTTCCTTTCTTTTCCTTTTCCTTCCGCCTTTTCTTTCTTCTGCCCTTGATCCTTATAATTGAATTCACAAGAAACTCATCTATAATTTTTCTAGTTGAAAATTGAACACTTGCTGCATTGGCTTATAATTATTTTTTTGTGATTGGTAAGTGAAAAAAACTAATGGCAGTTAGGGAAATTTAAGCTTGTTGCTGTATTGATATTTGGCTTAATTTATTGAGATCGATATGCTAATCGCGCGCCTGTGAACAGAAATAAAAAATGTCTGATATTTTGGTATACACTTCCAAACAACTACTTGAATTGGCTCATTCCACTCTTTGTGATAAGGAGGAATATCAAATGGAAGCCCTAAGATTCACTGAACGTTTTAAGGAAGAGTAAGAATTTTTTGATCCGATTTTTTTTATCAAACTATATCTTATGCAACTAACATTTTTTTTTTCCTGTTTAGGTTGAAGCATTTTAAGCAGTTCCGTTCCAAATCTAAATCCAAATCAAGAGGTAGCTTTGACCGTCCTCGTCCCGACAGAAAGATCAGATATCTTGGTGACGATGAAGCAATTTTGGATGAAGAAGAAGATGAACACCCCCCTGTTTTTTCTGCTGATTTTGAAGATGAAACTGCTGATATTGATGCTAATGAGATGACTGCAAGATTGTTTAAAAACGTTACCCATGCAAACAAAGCTTCACAGGTCAACTCAGTTTCTTCTAAAATTGCTAGTGCCTATGTGTCGACAAAGTCTTCGAGCTCTAATAGAAGAGCAAGAAGACAATCTTCTAACAAACCCGAATTGCCAACTGAGGCTGTAGCTGCTGCTGAGGGTGAAGAAGAAGATGGTTGGATCAGTGTTGGCCCAAAACATCATCACTCTAACCATAGAAAGAGTTTCAATCATGATGAAGCCCAACGTCATCGTAAGAAATTCCACGACTCCAATAGACAAGCTCGTTCTAGTTTTTCAAAGTCTTCTGCACCTGCTTCGAAGCTTATCAGACCAGTCTCGTCAACTAGCTCGAATACTACTAACGGAACCAAATCTTCTGATGAGAGCACCAAGGTTGAAAGTTCCAATGAATCTGCTATTGAGGATGATGTTGATGATGGAGAATGGGAAACTCCAAAGAAGACTGTTCGTGTACAAAATGTTCACTGAACATTAACACAATTTTTTAGACTGGGTTAAAGATATGAGGATAAGATGGATGGAGTTGCATTGCATGTGAATTATTATTATTCTATAACGTATATATAAATTATTGGTATATATTGGCCATTAAACAATATGCTAGGACCGTTCGTTACAAACATGATATATATAGTAGATTGATAAGATAGCATTAAGTTGATAGTAAGCTGCTGGTGAAAAATTCCGGTGAAATTTCTGCTTAGCAGTAAATATGTGGTTAGGGTTGTACCTTCACTCTTCAACCCAAGCGTTAATCAGCTGTGGGAGGAATCGGATTTATTGGCCTAGTATATATAACGCATCAACTGCACTCTTCTTTATAATTACATGCTCAGTTCTTATTTTTTTTCTGTTTTCATTAAACTATAGTTAGAATCTCGACTCAAAATTTCGACATGCTGTTACGATATAGACTGTATTCAGGTATGATTATTCTGAAACCTGCTCGTTTTCGCGTATGTTCACCGTTGACCATCGGATGGCACGGCAGGTATAACTCCAGCACTTCTGCTTCAACATCTTCAGAATCAGCATCCGGAACTCGAGTAGAGTCAAACTCTGTAACATCTGCTAATGTATCTGCTATTATTGCTACACCAAAAATTCCTAAAACAAGTCGAATTTTGTATCGTCGCCCAGTAGAGCCTGCGCCTACTCCAGCTTCTACTCCTTCAATGTCATGTACTACCATCAGCACTTGCGAACAGTATGATCTCGCTAAAGTCATCGAGCTTCTATATAATCAAGGTTTGCGATCTGCATCAATCCTTCTGCCAGGTGAAATTGCTCATGTCCAATACCCTTCGTCACCAAGAAATCTGTCGGATGTACTAATACTTAGAAATGGTACTGTTGTAGCTTGGGGGATGGACGAATCAGAAGTTTTAGCTAGTGTGGTTAAAGAATTGAAGTCTGCAGAAATTGGAAGTTACAAAGGCATTGAGAGTGAAGATATGGACTTTGTGGAATTATCACAAACTTCCGAATCTATCAAAGAGCCTTCATCAGGGGAGGCTTCTGAAATATCAGATGAAGCTCAGTCTGAACAAAATAAGAAACAGAGTGATGAATCATCGAAAATGATTGGTGATTTGATTGTGATTTCTGGTCGCGAACCCTTACTTGCTAAAGCTGCATTTAGTAGTGGACTTTCTAGAAGTACCAAACTTGCTGCGCTTGAAAATGCGCTTGAAAATCATCTCAACAAAACAAAACCTTATATTGAGAATTTGGCATCTGGATGTGCTCTTGGACTTCAGACTCAACAAGTCTTACAGCTTACAGGACAGCTTTTACGTATTCGAGGCCAGCTTAATCTCTACTCAGAGCTTATTGATACACCTGACTTATATTGGGAGGAGCCTGAGCTGGAAAATCTTTATGCAACTATATCTAGGCGCTTGGATGTTGCGACTCGTATTGCAATTCTCAACAAAAAGCTTGACTATGCTGGCGAGAGTGTAAGCATCTTAAAATCCCAACTTTCAGAGGAACACGGAGTGAGACTTGAATGGATGATCATTGTTTTGATTATGGTTGAAGTTTGTTTTGAGACTTTCCATTTTGTTGAAAATTGGTATGAAAAGAAAGAATCCAAATTTTCAGGAACAAAGTAACCTTAATCTTGGAACTAGAAATGTTTCCCAATGTTTATATTAAAGTGTAAATAACTATATAGCTTGTTTGTTTGTTTGTTTTTGTTTTTGGCAGATGCCACCATGTATAAATAGGAATAATATAACTATCCTTAGAGAATCATTATAAATCCCTCAGGATTCTTACACTCATACTGGGACTGTATTAACGTCATGAAACCTTTCTCAGCCGTACAATTTTTTGTGACTTGCCTAATGTGGATATTATATTTATTATTATACAAACAACTCGACAATGTTATCTGTTACAATATTGTTGCATAAATCTGACCAATTAATAAACAAACAAAATCTCGATTCTGTATATATTTAGTATTTTAGTTCATTTACTTTAACTTTTCATCATCAACTTATTACTATACAAAAACCTAACATTTTACTTCCACTATTATCATGTCAGAGAACTACAACTACAGCACTAGACTTAAAACTTTTGAGAAGGGCTGGCCCCATGGTTTTATTCCTCCGTCGACTTTGGCTCGAACTGGGCTTTTCTTTACTCCCACTGAAAAGCAAGGAGATGCAACTACATGTTTTTATTGTAGCACAGTATTGGCAAATTGGAAGTCCAGTAGCAACCCCTTTTTGGAGCATTGTGAAATGAGTCCAGAGTGCCCATTAATGCAAATTTTGAGAAACACAAAGGTCGATTTAAAAGATGTTGCATTACGATTGATGTCTTTTTATCTTCCAACAAAAGTTGAATGTGATTTGGAGAATATTGAAGACGTACAAAAATTTTTGACTGAAAATTCCACTTGTATATGGGAACACGAAAAGAAGAATTGGAAAGTTTCTGCAAAAGAAATGGCGATTTCAGGATTTTATTATTCACCAGAAGAAGGTATGGAAGATCAGGTAATTTGTCAGTACTGCAAGATTGGGCTGAACAATTGGGTTGAGACTGATGATCCTGACCTAGTTCATATTAGTGCCAATCCTGATTGTGCTGTTTTTGAAAAAGTATCTCAAAAGCCTATTGATAAAGAACAAGGTTCTCCAAAGCCTATTGATAAAGAAGAAGGTTCTCCAAAGGCCATTAATAAAGATGAAGACTCTCAGGTTCATTATGATACAAGATCTCGGGTCAAACAAATGCTTTCAAATTTTCCTGAGACTAATTTTCAGAAACTCAAGGTACGAAATCCTAATACTCCTAGAAACGAAAAGTCAGGAATTGCAAAGGAAACTCTACCAAAGCGATCTTGGAGTGATAGACTACGACTTGCCAATCTTTTGATTTCAAAAGCTCCTCGCACGGACTCTATTTGTAGTTCATCGGACATTGTGGGTGAAGACAGTGTTTTGATAACTCCTCAAAAGGAGTCTACTTGGAGATTGAAGCGAGATTCGTTTGGACCTATAATTGAGCATACTCCAGACGTTGTTATTCAGGACGTTCCGTATCCCGTCGATGAGTATGACTTTGAAGAATACGAAGTTGAAGCAGCCGTTAAAAAAGGGATATCAGCTAGTACTAAAACTTGGTTGCTGGTTTTATGCTTTGCCTATTTGGTGGTGGTTATTTGGGCTGGTTATGATGTAATTCAGCAAGGTTTAAAAATTTTTATGAAAGACTGGCAAGAAATGATGAAAGATATTACTGAAATGTGTTTCAAAATGTTGGAAAAACTTGAGGAGCTGCAAATTAGAAAAAGAATGCTTGAGGCTACTGATATGTTGAAAATGAATACTGAGCGCTGGTTTGAAAACAGTGAATAGCAGAACAAACTATAGATGGGAGTTTTTGCAATACACAAATGAATAGTCAGACACTTTATAAATACATTTTTACTTTTATAAAATAAACAATATAAAAATTTGATATGAATCTTGAATTCTTGATTTTTTTTTTTTTTTTTAAGTATACTCTCAAGGAAGAAAGAAAAATTACCCAATAACTAGAAATACATGTTACGAATTTGGCTAAAAGTTTTATTGTTAATTTTGTAATTAAAAGCATTATCTAAAGGCAAATATGTTTGATTATATATACGATACGAATGTGTTACACATAGATGTTGACTGTTTTCCTAAGTTATCTACGTAAATTGCATAAGAACTGTCAAGTATAGTATGAAGTTGATTAAAACAATTCAGAAAAAAATTTTTTTTTTTTTTTTTTCATCAAGCCATAAATTACCAACTATTTGGATAATAAAAGGTTACAACACGAAAAATAACATGTATATAAAAGCCAATGTATTGATGTTGTTACACGTAAAGTATGAAATCTTTTTTTTTTTTTTTTTTTTTTAATTTTGAGCTTAATCATTATATTATTGTATTTTTGTAATATAAAAAGCGTAAACAATTGTTAACTAAGAAATTTATATATATGGCTTAAATAAGTATATGAATAGTGTTTGATTTAAAGAATTATAATTTTAATTCCAATATATGTTTGTAGAATTTACATTGTATTATCTGTGTATCTTAAGACAGTAACATGAAAAAAAAAAAAAAAAAAAAAAACAAAAACACCAAATATATAAAGATTTTAACAACAAACGCCTGAATTATCCATAAGCCCAGTTTTTCAAATTGAAACCAGCTTGAGATTATAAAAGTTGAGTATACTTAAATTATAATTCCTATATCCCAGAATATATATATCATGCGACACTAACAAAAAAAAAAAAAAAAAACCGAGGGAATTTCCCAAAAGGGTATTTGGATTACTCAATTACCAAAACAGAATGTTCTGAATTAGCCCTTTGCTAAGCCCATTATCATTATCATTATCATCACCATTACCATTACCATTACCATTACCATTAGCAAAAGGACGTGGGCCCACTAACCCCGTTGCAAACAGATGCTTTACCCAATCTATTGTATTTCATGTATAGTTAGGATACTACGAATGATTATTGTTTCCACACAGTTCGCGTAGGCACACAAGTGAAATCCACGAATGTTGATCAAATAGACTCTAACAGCAGCTTTCGTTTGGGCACATACGCTTCGGGATGAAAAATATCCAAAAGAAAAAAAAAAACTAAAAAAACAAAAAAACAAAGTGAATGGAAAGATCTTTTCATGATAGAATTGAGACATAATCATGTTGTTTTAGGAGAAAGCTAACATACTATCAGTGTAAATAGGTACTTGTGCTCAGGTTCTCAAAATCGTAACAGAAACAAAAACGCTAAACAAACAGAGAACAATTGGCTTTGTAAAATATATATATATATATATATCTATATGTATATGTATAAAAAATAAAATAAAATAAAATAGAACAAAAAACAGAGAAAAAGAAAGAAAGAAAGAAATGAATAAAGAAATAAAGAAAACTACATATAGAAAGAATATTGCAGTGGTTGGGTCACAAAATTCGTATCTGGATCGGCTATTACTTGTATTTGAGTAAACACGCATGCAAGCGAATACAAATCACCAATAATTACCAAACTTCGATGTATTCATTTGTATACAAAGCCCTGATGCATAAACCCACCATTTTTTTTCAAAAACCCAGGAACCAAAGCTTAGAGTCTATATTTTTAAGCTCACAGTTAATGGTTCTACACCGCATTTCTGAAAAGAGAACGATGTGGTTAGCATCTCGAATTGTTTGATTTAGTTTTCAATTGCTACTGTTCACCTATACTTCACTTCTAGCATATGAATAGAGAGGTATGTGATTGGGGTCTTACTGACTGAGCTACGTTTGCATTGACTTCAACGCTCCAACGTAAAAGTGGGTCGTACATATCAAGACCGGGCGCTCGAGCGCAGTCCTTCTTTGGTACCCACATCCGTGCGTGTGCATCTTCTCCGTAAGTTTATCCAAACTTACATTTAGAAACAAAAAAAAAAAAAATAGTTGCTTTGTTACCAACTTTGTCTTGTTTGATTTCCGAAATTAGTATGTGATCTGTACTTTTAGATGTATACCACGCACCAAGCAGGAAATAGGTCATCGACTGATGGTCGTGCTCTAAGACCTTTGAAAACCACAAAGTGGTTGGGCCATACCTGTAGTGGCGGGACTTCGAAAGACCATGAAGGCGATTTGGGATTTCCCGCTTGACAATCGGCTAATTTTTTGGGTCGGGTAGAACAAAGCATTTCTAACCTGGATAGGAGAGTGGTTAGCGCACTCAGGTCTTTCTTCTCTGCTCTTTGAGGTCATTAAGCGTCTGCTCTTGGGCCATTTCCAACCACAAGAAGATCCAGAACGGATTTGGAAAGGAAGATCGCTTTTTGGATCCAGAATGTGAAATGAACGGTTCATTTAGGAACCTAACATCTCGAATACAAGAACGAGTATTTACAAGACTTTTTTTTTTTTTTATCTTAAAAAAAAATCAATTGGCTTTGAACAAAAAGAATTAATTGTGAATTCATATTTTAATTACTTATGAATAAAATCATCAAGTATAACAATAAACTCAGCTTTCCATGCAATACTTACATACTATAAAGGTCAATTGCGGATGAAACGCACATTAGACCTAGGAAGCCACCAGCAAAAGATCATATATATATATATATATAACTTTAGAACTATTTTAACATCCGACAACTATATCTTTCTTTTTTGAAGAGTAACTCTGCTGCACAAGAACTACAAACAAAGAAAAAACGTTGATCCGGCCCAAACTTAAAGACCTCCAGTGAGCACTTGCAACCTTCCTATCTGTATGACGCCTACAGAAAAAAACTTGCCTATGGTTTCATGTTCTTTTGTAGTTATACTTGTTTCCATGCTTTGTGTGCATTTTATTAGAAACAAAAAAAAAAAAAAAAATAAACAAGCAAATAAGAAAATCAGGTAAGTAGCATCTTAGCTACCTATAACTGATGGTGCCTAGATCGTCTTACTTCTGAACAGAAGTTACCACTCAAGACACCAACCACATCTCATCAGGTCACTCCGATTGCCTGTACTTAACTTGATGAACAAGAAAAAAAAATAACATAACATAACTAAAAAAAACAAAAAAACCAAATATCGTATGCATTTCGATGCTTAAGACTGAAGGTGTGTTCATGGCTGGTCATGATATGTTCTACTTCGATGCACCTACGATTATTTATTTGAAAACACTTGTATAGCGTGAAGATCCAAAAGATACTGCTTTGTCGACCTTGATAAACCATTTTATCAAGACAAAAGCCAAACGCCAAACGCCATTTTATTTATTTTATACCATATTTTATTTATTTTTTTTTCTTTAAAAAAAGAGAGTTCATGGTAACAATGAAAAAGGCGTCAATTGCAGAAATCGAAAAAAAAAACTAACATATATATATCAAACATAAAACATAAAACATATACCTACAGCGATAAGTTTCAAAGTTGTTCAGCACAACCTCCGTTTTAATCATCAAAAGCCAATTCAGAAATTAACAAACCATGTATATATATATATATTACAAAAACAATTGGATAAAAAAATAAATTCAGATATTATAGCTATAAAGCAGGAGGACCTTCAGCTTCCTTCTTGGTCTTTAGCTTTTCCTCCAGCTTTTCAAGCTGTTTTTGACTCTGTACCTGTGTTTCATCCATATATTGTTCTACACCATTGACATCATCGATATAGTGAATGAGCATATTCTCGATACCATTCTTTAGCGTCACTTCACTCGAGTCACAAGACCGGCAAGCACCCTGAAGTTTGATGTAGACAATTCCAGATTCAGGATCATACTTGACAAATTCCAAATCGCCACCATCTTCTTGGATCGAAGGTCGAATTTTGGTATCAATGAGTTCTTGAATCAGTTCAATAGTCTCCAGCTCGTCTTCAGTGTAGTTATGTTTCTCTTCTTCAGGAACAGCCGAAATGTTTTCCGTAGGTTCAATCACAGGTAAACCACGAGTCAAGTACTCTGTCAACATACTGAAAATCTCGTTCTTTTTTAACGACATGTCGTCCAGACACTCGACAGTGACAAAATTTGGACCCACAAGAATACCTTTGACGTCTCCAAGGTTCATAAAAAGATTCTTTGCAAGCTCAGACTTGACACCATAAGAGTTATTAAAAGTGGAATGCAAGGAAAGAAACTCGTAGGTCTTAGATTCGTTGTCAGTAGCAGCCGACGTTAGGTTATAGTCATTGGGATTCAACTCAAACTTCAAGGCATTTGCATTGGGTGTAGTTCTAGTCTGAATAAATATGCTTCGCATAGCAATGCGAGTCAACGGCTGAAACTTAAGATGGGGTCGCAGTGGGCGAGTCAACAGTGATCTAATCATGATATATGTATTTATGCAAAAATATTAAAGTAAAAAGACCAATAGGCGTGATTCGTAAAGGATGTTGAAATCAAACAGTCTTATGAATTAAGCGATCGGGAAAGAAAAGAGTGAAAAGAAGTGTTTGTAGTCAAGTTTATTTCTCGGAGGCCAAAAATTCCGCCAATGAAAGTGACATTATTAAGCATCATGGGTTAGGGATTTAGAATGTTTTTGAAACTTCTATCTACCCGCAAAGGCAAGGCCGGAGTTCGGGTCTGTATCAAAACATCGCTTGACGGCAGTCGAGCTTTGACGTTGTAGCTTTTACAAAGATAGAGCCTGACTACTTGCTTGATGCTAAAGACTGTTGTTAACTATAGTATGGACAGAATTTCCAGAATAGTAATGCTCGATAGTTTGAAAACCCTAACGTCTATTATTATTATTATTATTGTTATTATTTTATTTAATTATTATTTTTTTTACTTTGCCTAAGTCTCTTGTCTTTTTAAATAAGATATATATATTCTCATTGATCATTCATATAAGTAACTAATTAAAAGCCGTTTAATGTCTTGAAAATGTTTTAATATGTCTACACCTACTCATTTAAATAATATTTCAAAATAAATTGACACAGATTTTAGAAAGTTCCGCGACTTGAAAAAAAAAAAAAAAAAAAACTTATCCAAGATGGTTTGTCGTGTGTATTTATTCTTTAGACACATTTATTTCAATTGTGTTAAGGTATTTGAGAGTAAACAGACTTGCGTTTCTGCTGTTTTTTTATCTTTCTTTTGTAATTCTTGCCGCCAATTAAGGTCTCCACATGTGTCTTACGCTGATTTTGCTTCTTGCGATATTTCAAACGAGCTGCTTATCCGCCTGAAAGAAAGTATAGGCTCACGTAGGAACGTATACCATAATTGTCAGGATTTGTATACTCATTTTATTTCTAAAGATATCTTGGATTGATTTAATCTACTGCGAGAAGCTTTAAGTTTTTTTTTTTTTTTTTTTTTTTTTTTTTTTTTTTTTTTTTTAATAAGGCCATGGAATTTTGATATTATGTGTGAAACATGCTTTTCTAATATAGGTAATTGGTCATCGTCAATCTTGCTCAGTTCGTGAAAACAAACTCAGTAAAATTGTTTTTCAAGAATTTTGCTGAAATACTAACTTGGAAACCTGATATTGCCCAACTGAGTAGACTCGGGTAGTACTCAGATCTAATTGAAGCTCATCTATTCTTAACTACAAAAATATCTAATTGTAAAATAAATCGCAGTGCAGCTATTTTAGATGAACGACCAATGCTCTTAAAGTTTCACAGGTACCAGTTAGACGGCTTTCTTTCCAAAAACTGTCCAGCTGTTTCTGTGTACGAGCTCTGACCTTCACTAGCAAATAAATGAATAAATAAAGCCTGTTTCGTTTTCTGTACTTTTTCGCATTGCACAAGAACCAAATAAAAATAGAACTGAACCGTCCCTCCCAAGCTTGAACTGATGGAGCTAACCTTTCAAGCAGTGGAGAGTCTCCAACGACGTCGCTTCCCTCACTCGCTTCGCAGTTCTTGCCTATGCGCTGCATCCTTGGTACAATAACCGGAAGTGATGTGCCAGCATAGTGCTTTGCGGTTATTTTGGCGAGCTCGAAAGACATGCAAGATGCGTGTAGTATATACCTGTACTTATGCCTATGATTTCTTTCGTCATGACTGACAAGATTAAAATAAAATGGATTGGAAGTAATAAAGTTTCTTTGTACCTTCATTCTAAAAATACACTTCAAGTTATGTATAAGCATAGAAAAAGAGAAAGTTTTTGCACTATGGAAATCCATTTTCCCACACTGAAGAACATAAACATTCATCACGTTAATTGATTTCTTTGGTGTCGATAGTAGACCCAAAAAAGTTCCTAAATTTGAGTTTACCCATTTCTTTTCTGCACGGTGACTATAAGTTTTTTATTTTATTTTTGTTCCTTTTGTTCCTTATTCTCATTGATGTTTTATTTTATTTTATTTTATTTTATTTTATTTTTAATTTATTTTTAATTTATTTTATTTTGATTTATTTTTTTTGATTTATTTTATTTTATTTTATTTTATTTTGTTTTTATTTTATTTTATTTTTATTAGTAGCTAAACTATTGGGTCCATTTGAAAAGGTGGTGGGTTCTTTAAGACCTGAATTGGTTGTTCGAATGCACTAATTCGAAAACACAGACCGCTTTGTGTGCGCAAAAGCAGACAGAAGCTGGACCTTTAAGGGCTCGCTATTAATCGATGGTTAATAAGTCCTTTTTTCGTACTCGACTGGTTATAATCGAAGCTGCTAGTGATCTCGAATCCAATGCAGCAAGTATTAATGTCAATTGAATATACTCAATGATACTTTAAAATAAAGCAACCAATGTGCTATTAGAATTGGACTCGGCGGGCGTATAGCTGAGCGGTCTGGAGTAGGTTCTAGGTCATGTATTCTAAGAATAATCGGAAAGAAAGAGAGATCATATAAAAGAAGGTATATAGATCAAGTACTGTTTGTGACAGATTTACGGACATGTTTGTTACAGAATTAAGAAATCATCAAAAGCTTAACCTTCTTACCAGCAGCATCTTGAGATGAGATTTAAAGTAAATCCAATGTGAGCTCAAGCAAGCTGCCTTTCGTGCATTATGGTGCATGTGATGAGCATGCTGCTTTGAAGAATTCTCATCTTTCATCATTGGAATCTATTTCGTGGATGGTCTTAGGAATCGCTGTTAAGCTTTTCCTTGAGTGGAGTAAGTTGATGGTGAACGGACATCCAGTAAAGGTTATTCTATTTCTGAGCTTATGACAAGTTATCTCAACTGTAAATAGTAGCTGATATTCAACAAGAAATTTGTGCTCTTCTGCCTAAAGTTACTCCTATTATATGCCAATTTTGCATTCGAATATATCTGCGAATTTTTGCATTTTGTAAAAACATATTATTTTATTTTAATCATCTTGCCTTTTTTTTTTTTTTAAAAAAAAAGTGAGATCACATAGATGACTGTAAGTAGGTAGAGCTTTCTGAATTCCGTTGTGTTGCTTAAACTTGATTGTACCTTAATGTTACCGGCGCCGGATATGTATGTCTTCATCAACCACCTAATGTCTTGAAAATGTTTTTCAATTCGTTTCATAGTCATAGCTATTTAAATGCATCGTAACTTCTTGATGAATTGTCTTTTTCTATTCATTTATTTTATTTTATTTTTCTCAATAAAAAAGGTAATGATATTTTTGATATAAAGCCGACAATTTACACGCTTCATTCTTGAAAATATTTGTTCTTGTGTTGGTCATTCATTCGTTTGCTGCTCAAATACTGAATACCATTTTTCCGTTCTTTATATCATTCTCTTATTGCTGTACCGTCACTACTGAATCAGCCCTCACTTTCAGATAACTCTTTTCTTCTGCTTAAGCGTCTACTACTGTTCAAATAACCAAGTTTTTTTTTTGTAAAGAATACTGAATAGCTTTTTGGTCCTTATTTGTTTTTTCTTTTTTTTTTTTTTTTTTTCTTCACAATCCCTAACCATTTTAACCTTGTTAACCAATTTAAAACCAGAACAGATAAAAGAAATCATAGTTAAACTCAGCAAAAAAAACAAACGTCATTATTTCTTTTTTTTGGTTTTTTTTTTTGGACCCGTCCACCTTCTAAAGCTGCTCTCCAGACTGAATATATAGTCCTTCTGCCGTCCTTGTGTTTTCAAAGATTATTTCCAGTGTTCTATTGCATTGAACATTTACTCTTTTTATTTTTATCATTTTATTCTGAAGATATCTTACATTTACTTGTGGATCATCAGCTATAGTCTGCATATAAACACAAGTTTACTCTTATTGTTTTTTCTACATCAACACCTATCATCATCATCATCATTTTTAACATTGTCCCATTCAACAACAACAACAACAACAATAACAACATCATCATCATCAACATCAACAACTACAACAACACTACTAGTAGTATAACAATAAAGAAAAAACAGTAATCCACAATGACAAACTCTCCTCCTCTGAATTTACCCAGAATAAAGGTCCAACCTTTCTACCAATCTACACCTGATATTGACCAGCCCTCGACATTTACAGTTCGCAAGCTGCCATCTATTCCTTTAAATACTCCTCAAACAGCGTCTACCTCAAGTTGGGAAGACGTAAGGAGCCCGCCTATGCGCACTCCACCAGGCACTTCTGGAGCTGGGTTCCAGTGCTCGGATATTCATCTACCTCCCATCTCTACATATCCCCATCCTCCAGCTCAAAACACGCTGCCAACTCCACCACAGCAGCACCATTTCCCTGCTATCTATAGCAACGGACCTCCTCCTCCTCCTCCCCAATCTGCTCCTAAGATGAACCATCAGATTCCTCCTCATCATAATCAATCACAGCCACCACCACCTCCTCCCCAGAGCTACTCTCCTCCACAATACTGGAGCCAGAGTTCATATTCACATATGAATTATTATACACACTCACAGGTGCAACAGCACCCACCACTCTATGACCGTGTGAACCAACACTACTACCCAGCATATCCTCCTCTTCACCAGCATGCTCTTCACCAACACCAACAAGGCCAACGCGAAATCAAGCGACGAACAAAAACAGGCTGCATGACTTGTAGAAAGAGACGTATAAAGGTGAGTATTTCTCCGAAGTTTGTGTGGGTATACCTACATCATAAGACGCAAATACTAACTTAAAGATTATAGTGTGATGAAAGATCGCCTACCTGTTTCAACTGCCAAAAGTCAAAGAGGGTCTGTCTAGGATATGACCCGCTCTTCTCTAACAAAGAGGACGGTGCTGACCAGGATTCTGCAGACGTTACTGATGCTGACGCAAAGTCAACAGACAGAAGTCCATGTTCATCTAGAAATTCCTCGGTTTCGGCTGCGTCTGGTTACAGCACCGTTGCCAGCTCTCCTGATAGAAAGGCGTCTGAAGATGCCACTGACTTTATTGGAAAGAACAGAATGACAATTTCAAGCCTTCTAGATGCTGCTGCCACTATTGATGCTAGTTCTACAAGCTCTTCTCTAAAGCGAAGCAGAAATGAGGATTATGATGCTGATGATAGACTCTATAAGCGGGTACAACTTGAGACTGTCGAGTCTTGGGATCGCGTAGTCTCTCTCTACAAAGAAGTAGCACCTCAGTTTGACGAGTTCTTTGGAACAAAGGCGTTTAGCGATATCAACATTTCAAGCAAGTTGAGCCTAGCTGAGTTTCCTAATGTTTTCAGCGCTGATGAAAAGCATTCAGTCCAAGGAGCACGACCTGGAAACGCTGCTGCAATTATGGATGCTGCACGCCAACTGACTTCATCAGTCGGAAACATCAATACAGATAAACTCGACATTGTCGCTAACTGTGACCGTCTTGAGGAACTACGCATGTCTGAAGATTTTACTTTGTTGAGATCTGGATGGTCTATGATGAATGGAGGAGTGTATCCTGGTGAATCTCCCCTTGATATCAAGGTCGATGCCATCCAAAGACTATTGGGATTCTCTCAGCAACCATTAGTGAAAGACTCCAAGGTTCCTACCATGGTTCTTGATGAGAAATGGGATCTAATTTCTAAGGTTGCTGATGGTAAGCCTTTGTCCGCCTCCGAAACTCAAGGTCTACGTGCCTTAAGCTCAACTCACATTGGAGTATATCTTGCTTACAAGCACTATAGCAAATACGTTACAGGTGAGTATGTTGACCGATTCAAAGGTTCAGCTGGGCTGAACTATTTGGAAACTAAGCTCATTGAAGTCTACGAGTCCAATTCTTTAAAGAGGACTGACAAGGAGTAAGAACCATGCAAATTATAATCTTGACGATTTTTCTTCTCCTACAATATACATTTTTTTTTTTGATTGAAAGCTATTTTCTCAACTAATTTCCAACCTATCTAATTATTTATTTTTTTTCTCGTTTTTCTGTATCATTTTGTATATTCAATCAACTAACAACTAATTTTACTAAACAGTTCTACATTATTCTTAAAATGATTTTATATTTTCCATGTTCACAAGTGATTATAACTCTGAAAATCTATGTTAAGTTGCTGTTTTTCATGAAACAGGAAACCAGCCATCCATGTTAGACATCTTGTTTCGTTAAGCGAAGCTCATCTGGCTCTCAGGACCTGAAACTTATGTGCATCTTTGCCCAAAACGTAGAAAGAATATAGAATTTGGTATAGACGGAAATGCACACATGGGCTGTCTCAGTAAGGTGGTCAGTGAGTTGTAAGACAGAATGTGAGACAAGACTAGCCATGGTGGTGATGTTGGCTGGTTGAAGGGTTTTTATATAGATTAAAGTTATAATAACATTTTAAAAAATTAGAATTGAATTGATGAAATATTAATATACAAAAACAGCTGGAAAGGATCAAAGTAGTTTTTTCACAGTATTATAGAAAAAATATTAATAAAGTAGAGAGAGATATATTGATATCCATAATTTAAAAATACGTATCATTATATTTTGAAAATTTAAGTGTGCTGCAAGTATACTTATATAAAAAAATATTAAATACCTAGTTATTGCTACAAAGTTTTCATGAAACAATCATGAACGAGTCTGTGTCAAAACCCTCTAAAAAAATAGCTGTAGCGACTAACATTTTAAAAGATCCAGATATTTGGTATAGATATTTATGGTAAATCACATTGATATTAATCCAAGCTTCTCAAATTTTGTCAAGTATAGTATATTATCAGTATCGTATATTCTCAGTTGCTGAAGGTTTACAAAGTTATGACTCGCAGTCCACCACCCTCGATAAATCGAATACTTAGCTTTCTCAGTAACATACCGCCATACCATTGTACCGTTCTCTTTCACAAACCCAAGACACTGATGAGGTACGAATTTATCTAAAAGCATACCAGACTTGTCAGAATGTCTTAAGCTATGGCTATATGTCAAGATATGTTTTCAATAGTTTTAAAAGCGAGCCATTTTGCAATGTCACAAACCTTAAAGTGATTGTCTCTCATCAAGACACAAAAAACGTCGTCAAGTTTCATGCCTCCGGAAAATGGAACATATGGATAAAATAGAGACCGAAAGCGACCAAATATGGTAGCCGTTAACCAAACGCTTGAGCTTTAGACATTATATTTATCAATTTTGAAGATACCGCAAAGGAGACAAGGTATTTTCATCTTACAAAGACAAAAAAGTTTCAGGAACATATTAATACTATCATTACGTACCTAAAAATTACATGCAAAGTCCATTTAGTTGTTCCTGGATTATATATATCTTGGTTAGTTTGTTGTGAATAGCAAAATAGGAACACAAAACGACATTCATATATCTTCATATTAATATTCAACATAAACTTGACGCATGAAGAAGACTTTTTTTTCCCTTACAACCTGACAAACGACTTTCAACCTGTTTAATGCACTAAACCGTTTTTCATATTTCCAATTCTGTGCATGTTTTAGTGAGGTACAAAAGTGGGTCTGTGATGGCAATCGCAGATATGGCTAAATCCAAGTTAAAAAAAAAAAAAACTAAGTCAAGAGTGCATTAAAGTCAGTTGTCAAAGAAGTATGAGTTTGTACTGTAAACTACAAAAATTTTAGTGAAATATTTGATGTTGCTAAACGTACCAAAGAAAAGAGAAAGAGAAAGAGAGAGAGAGAGAGAGAGAGAGAGAGAGAGAGAGAGTTGCTATTAACGGATCTAGCTAAATGAAAAACCAAGACCAAAACAATTCATTGGCCTAATAGGTTTTTGAGCTAGAAAAAAAAAGAAGTTGTACGAGTCCTTCTAGTAGTGGAGTTACGCACAGAAGTTATAGAATTTTGGGAATTGGTCTATTATCCATTATAAATTAAACTACCCAAATAATTGCTGTTAATACTGACTACAGTCTCTAGTAACTTGTAAAGATCTGCGAAAAGCGGTATTGTAAATACAAACGTTTGGAAGCGAAGGATAAATCAATCCTCGGTACTTTTTATTGAATCAAAATTCTTATGGGGGAAAAAAATATGAACAAATAGATGAATCTGATATACAGGAAAATGTAGCATCAAAAATTTTAAAGAGTTTAAAAGTACTGGAAGTTCGACAACATGTAAATTTTACGTTTCCGTTAACGAGTATATAGATAAATATGTCTGTTGTCCATGAAAATATTTAATAAGCTAAGTAAAAAGTCGAAAGTAACTTCAATTATCATACTACATGCTATATTTTCAGACTGTTTCAATGTTAGCATGATGAAGCTCATCGAGACTAATAGCTTATTTTCCAACTTGTATATGAATTTTACAGCTATCAAGACTTAACTACTACGAGATATGTATTCATGCTAACATGTAAGCTTGTATTTTAGCTTAATGACCCTCATCACTTTGAATTTTAATTCACTCTATAAATACCCATATTCAACTATTAGTTTCAACTGATGGTGCAACTCTAATTATTTTTAAGGGGAAATTCAAGCTAATTATCTTCTAAGTTTCATACTATCTAAGCGAAAAACTCTATTCATTCAAGGCACTGTGGAGCCGAATGCACTGCTTTGAGTCTTTCAAGAGTAATTGTCGAATATTTTACATTAATAGAACAAACTAGATGAGGATGACCATATTTGCTACTTTTCTACTGCAAATATGCTACAAAATAGATCATCTTTTTCTACTTAACCACTAATTTGGGTGATTATTGAAAGGAATCAATTATAAAAAAAAACAAAACACAAAGCTATGAATACCAATAATAATTGAGACACATTTAAGACATGATTTCATTTCATGTGGAAAGCAAGTCAATAATATTCAACCTTAGAATGCTTAAGTGAATAAAACACAATGGTAGATAGGTGGTTTGGGTTTCATCGCGTTTATCGTAAATTTTCGTCTTCTTTATTGTTCAAATTCTCGTGATTATAATTCCATACTGGTATCGTTTGGAAGTGATGAACTTGATCCTAAATTTAGAAGTAAGATAAAGTTTTCTTGTCAGCTACCAGATAATGAAAAGCTAATGAGCTTCACTAATTATAAGGATTATTCTACAAATATAGTATTAAATATTCAATCCAAAAAAATATTGCTTTCACAAAACTCTGAAGTATTCCTTTTATGAAAATTTAATGTAGTTTAGTCTTATATAATATTCTAGATGAAGAAGAATCCTTTAGTCTTCAGTATATACATAGTAAATAGATGAAACTATTATCAGAAAGTAAATTTATAATAATTTTGAATATAAAGAAGTTTGTTCATGATATTAATTTACAGTTGAACCAATTAATAATAAATTCTATGTTTTTTTTTTTTCCATTACAATTATAATCTCTGCCTGTATTTTCTACACCATTCCCAAACACCTCATCAAATCTTATTAACATTTCCATTAACATCTAAAAATATTATTATTGTGCTCATCACCGTTTTAGAAGCAGCTCGAATAATAAAGTGGGCCAGTTCATGGTCAGGGCTCAGAAAACTAGTAGTACGTCTATTATTAGTAAATCGGTTGATTCTAATTTGATGAGCCCAAAGTCTATTAATTGATGCAATAAACCACCTTGGTTAACTCAATTTCTGCATTTAAATGAAAGCAATAATTATTTGACTGATCTATGAAATATAAATTATATTTTTATATTTAGATAAATTATTGGAGAAAACTGTTTATTTTTGAGAAGAAAAATTTACGTCGAATATCAAAAAAAACTTTTATTGCATTCATATTCGCGTTAATCATTTTAAGCACTTGAAAAATGTCAAATATTTAAATAAGTAGTTAAATTAATGAATATCGTTTGCAAAACACAATAACTTTTTTACTACAGGTATTTTGGCAATTGAAAAGTTTTGAGCAGTGGGTATTGTTATTACATGTCAATAAATTTTCAACACTAATATAAAATTATTATCATTCAATTTCAAATTTTTCAACTGCTTCAAGATTGAATATTATAAAAAACATTAAATATTGCTATTTATGATAATTTGTTGACTGCAAAGAATAATTTGTAAACTTGCTAAAATAAACAAGATGAAATTATTAAAATGTATAAAAATATCTTCCTTTTCTAACAATAGATTATTCTATACTAAGTTCACTGAATTTGTTCACGATTTTTCTTAAAGTTCGTAATTTTATCGGATCGAAGTAGTAACAACAGAACTCGATCTCTAAACTTAAATGATCAGATTTTAACCAATAAAAATGTGAGAAGTGTTTATATAATTTAAATGCAGACATTCAATTCACTTCTTTTCTAATAATGATGATGCAGTTATTTGAAATCAGGATAGCGGAAATGTGATGATATATAACATCCAAAACTGTTTAATGATGCACTTTTTTTAATTCATGGATTTCTTCTTGATTTCTTATATCTTCTTGACTTAGTATCTTTTGTGAACATCTGCTCTCAACATTTCTTAATCATCTGGCAGCCTTGCTCTTAATTAGCAATGTACAGTTTCAATATATACATTTAATTTTTTGATAAAATATTTCGTGATAAAAGAAAGAAAAATCAAAAGAGTCAGAAATTAATATTAATATAATTGTTCAAAAAATAACTAAAATACTTTCATTCATACAACAAGCAATCAAATGAAGAGTTAAAGATTGTATATTCTGATAGAATTTTACATAAATTAGTTATTTTACATCCACACTGAGTAAATATATCAAAATCTTACATTGAATCAGTAGTATTGGGATTTTATATTTAATAATACTACAGTGAGCCTGAGGACGATCATTAAGTTGAATATAAGAAGAAATAAACTTCCTAAAAATATAAAAGCTCTAATGAGAGTTAAAAATAGATGAGCATAGTGTTTATATTTTAAGATCTATAAAATCCTAGAATAGTAGATTTTAAAAGTACTGAGATAAAAAAAAGTGAGATTTAATGTACATTTATCATTTAAAATAATCTTTTTTAAATAAAATGCTGAGGAAGGAAAGTGATGATCTATGGTAGTTAGTGGAAACCGATGAACTTGTAAACCTTAAAACCCTCATTATTTTAAAAACTCGTGTCCAGATAAAATACATCAAAAATCTCTTCTTTCACACAACAAATTACAACAATATTTTATCAACACATTATATTCCATCATTTATCATTTAGTCTCATGTACCATATAGGCAGTAAATCGAACATATAAAAGCCTATATTAGCATACATGTACTTTGCAATACAGCTGATTTAAAAAAGTTCACAAGAAAATATTCTAGAAAATACAAATCATAATGTTTTTGATTCTAGTGAAATGATAATTACAATAAAAACAGCGACTTTCTTTGATAAAAACATAACAAAAAACTATTAAATTGAGCCCTAAAAATTTTGAGACCAAATGCTGAAATGTCAGAAAACAAGTGAAAAAATACCTGAAGTTTTTTTTAGCATATCAAAAATTCAACCCAGTCAACTGGATTTTCATCATTGTAATGCAAAGTACTTGATAAAGGAAAGATCAAGTATTGATTTATTTTGAAATAGGAATTCAAAAGCTTCAAAATAAAAAGATAAAGTTGGATATGATATTAAACATATTAATGAACATATTAATGGTACTTGATTGCCTATTCACACATACAAGTTTAACAAATGAAATTGACAAAAACAATCCACTTAAAAGACAAAATAATCTTGATCAAAGCCGTTAACAATACAAATAACTTGAGAAATTTTGACGATATTGATTACTGAAAAACCTCTGAACGCGGTGAGAGCGCTATTTCGTTATTATCTATGAGATACAATTTTAAAATACATTTTACCTTTTCATGTCATTCGCTATATAAATAACTTTAGCATAGCTTTTGAATATAGGAAAGATAAAAACATAGCAATCCAGTCAATTGACAAAATTTCCAGTTATTTAGAGCTTTAATTATGATCGCATTTTTAATCAATTGCTTAAAACTGCTTGCGCAATAATTTCAATAAAACATAAAAAAAATACAAAATAATATCATAAAAAAATTTTTTATGATGTTAATAATGACTTTCGTCGAAAATTTATTTATTTTTGAATTTGGTTAGAATAGCACAAAATGTAAAACTAATTCTAAATATTTTTTTTCCCTGCAACAATGGCACCTGTACCGAACTTATTGTTATACGGTGTATCAAATATTATACCAATTCAATATCACAAGAAACTTTTTTAAAATAGAAGGAAAAAGTAAAATGTGTTACAGAATAGATTTTCAACTAAAAGTTTGAGTAGACTTTCAAAAGTTAGATTTCTAATAAAGCGAATATACTCTAGCTTCGTTAATCATTTATATATGATTTACCATGATTTTGGTTGTAAATATATATTTGAACTCATGATTCTACAATTCAATTACGGTTGCACTTTATATTTGTTTTAAAACGTAGTTACAACAATATTCTACATAATTACATGATCTTTTGAATTCTGATCCACCCTGAATTGTAAGCACAATGTTCAATAATTCAAAATTTATCAAAATTTCTATACTTATAACTCGCGAATAGCAAGCTTACTTACTAAAACTTTTATATACTATTAATATATTTTGCTTAATAGTGTGATATATGAAGCTTCAAAAAAAAAAATAAAAAATTACTAAAAATAATGGAAGGTTTTGAAATAGTAAAAGCGTTCTAAATCATTAGTCCTATGTATCACAGATTTTCCTTTACACATGGTATAAACCATGCAAACTTTGGCACCATCTAGTACTGAAATCTCTAAACTCATTGAGTACGCATAGAACATGAAGTGATTGGAAAATACTTCAAAAAGAGTAACATCAGCAAAAGAAACTATTACTGTGAATGCGGCCGATTGGAGACAGTTGAACATCTTTTCAAGAGTTGCACTTTACGTGCTATGGCGCGTAAAATACTTGAAATTATTTTTCTGGAGCTTGATCTTCGTATCTTACTTGACACCAAAGAAGGTTCGGAAGCAGTGGTCAAGATAGATAGATAGAAAATCAGTTAGATAGGTAAATGAATAGAAAATCAGTTCATTGTCCCTATTTTGGCGCCATTGAATACTGAACCCCCTAGATGCGTTGAGATCACTACTTTATCAATCTCCATGAGATAAATATTTGAACCACATATCTCCTACTTATGTCATTTATTGTATAAATTATATATTAGTATAGCCTCTAGATGTAGGGACAATAAACAGATTTTCTATCTATCTATCTAGATTAGTATAGCCTTTAGATATAGGGACAATAAACAGATTTTCCATCTATATCCAAAGGCTATACTACAGTACTCGATGATGCCAAAATTTTCATAGGTTGTAAACCATGTGTAAAGAAAAATCTGTGATATCTAAAAACTAATAATTCAGAGTCCTTGACGCACAGAAAAACTTTTACAAGCTTATTTATAGCTGGCAAGACTAGATTTTTATTTTGCCAATTTCTTTGATAATTTTATTAAACATATTTATTATATTCATTTATTACTAATAAATATATTAAGGGCGTATGGTGTAGTTGGCTATCACGTTCGCTTAGCATGCGAAAGGTCTCCGGTTCAACTCCGGATTCGTCCATTTTTTTTTGCAAAAACCGTAAATTCATTTCTAATACTGACGAGTTCATAGTATATAGAGAGATTTTTTTTTTTTTCAAATATAATCAAGTGGTTTCATATACTAGATTGAAATTGAGTAAACTCAAGCTTGTCTTGGAAGGTGTCTATATATACAAGAACAAGTAAACAACAACAAAATGATATTTTTGGAATATATTAAAAATTTCAACATTAGTATTTTGACAAGTACTGAATTGATTAATTACTTTAAGCATTGATTTTGATTCAAATATATTGCCAGATCAGTTGATATCAAGACTATTGAACTATATTACTGGAAATGCAATTAAATACTTTGGCTAGAATTCAATTGCCATAGTATATCATGGAGGTTTTTATTTTGCTCAAACTTTTTGAATCAATTCAATTCAATTCAAAAAAAAAAAAACTTGTAATATTAATCCGATGACCACTAGTATTAATCTCGGCATTTTATCGTGGGCAATCTTAGTCAAAATTGTAAACATTATGGGTATGTAAAAACAGTTTGCAAGGCAATATATAAACAAATAGTATTTTCAAGACAGATTGGATTAATCCATAATGTGACTTTAGTCATTTTTTTTTTTTTCTTCTTCTTTTCACTATTTCAATATAGAGATGGTTTCAAATAACATGAATGATTAAATATTATTACAAAACTGAATCAAAATCAATATATTACTATTTTTTCAAAATTTTAATAAAGATTACAAAAAAAAACATAAGGTGTTAATCATGTAATTAATTTAGTTGTATAAATCTGCAAATGATTATTATTATGATGATGATTATTATAATCAACTTGATAAAATTCATAATCTTTGATTCACCATATCCAAAGCAGAAGTCATAACATTTAAATGTCAATTCCTATGTCCAAACCTTAAGAAGAACTGTTGCTAGACGCCAAGCCAGTGACGCAACTCATTCTTTATTACCAACTTTTTATCATGATGATTATTATTTTTTCTTAACAAGATCATTATTAAACTTGAAAGATCTAGAGAACTCAATAACATCTTGAATTCATGTATTGTATTATATATATTCAAACTCATTTCTTTATTGCTTTTTATTTTATTTTAATTTATTTTTTTTGATAATAATATTGCATAAATATAAAGAACGTTTATGAGTAAAGATCAAGAATTAATGAATCGGTTTTTTTTTTTGGCCAAGTATTTTTGCCAAGAGTGGATGAGCGCCAAGACTTGGGCTTATGAATTCATGAAAAAAAAAATATTTTTGCAATATAAACAAATGTCAATTTGTGCAAGATTTGAACGAAATAATTAATGTATATATATAATTTATGACGATTTAATGGTGCCAAGCTAAGTCTGGGCTCGATGTTTTGGCGTATGGCTTTTGCTGTATTACATAGAAAAGTCTACGCAGAAAGACAAACTGTAGTAGTTGACTAGAAATTCTGTCTAGAATGAAAGGAAGGGAAAAAAATAGTATATATCAGCTCGCTGCCGTCATCTATATCACCATTATTACCATTATTACCATTACTATTATTATTATTATTATTATTACTACTACTACTACTATTACTATATTATAATTATCATCAGTATCATTCAATTCCACTTGCTAGTAATCATATATATAGAAACAAATTCTAGTGCATTTCATAACAATGTCAGCTATTCATCCAGTTCTTCATATCCCAGACTTTAACGAACCTGCTTCTCATCCTGCTCTGCTCACACCACCAACAACAGAAATCGATCCTCTCAGCTCAGTAACCATTTCAACTACATCTTCTTGCTCAACTGAAGACTTGAACGTCTCGCCAAAAGAAAACCTAGAGTGCAAATGGATGAACTGTAACTGCACATTTGCCTCTGCCGACCAGCTTTACACCCATCTGTGCGATGATCACGTCGGCCGTAAGTCTACAAACAACCTCTCATTGGCGTGTCGTTGGGGATCCTGCAAGGTTATCACGGTCAAGCGTGACCACATAACATCCCACATTCGCGTCCACGTTCCGTTAAAACCATACAAGTGTGAGTTTTGCAGAAAACAGTTTAAGCGTCCTCAAGACTTGAAAAAACATGTAAAAACACACGCAAAAAAGCAAAATGATCGTAGAAATCAGGCTCCGGTGTCGATTCGTGATCACTTAAATCAATCATCTGCTGCTGTCTCTTACTTGGGACAAGATTATACACACATGGATTTGGCTGCAAGACTAGCGACGTTGGAACAACTGGTCGGTTTGGCGCCTGCTCAGCAACAAATTCCTTTACCTTCACTGCGTCAAGATTTGGTTGAAACTGACCAGTTTTTCCAACAAATGGCATCAAACCTTCCACCACCTTCAAAACCCATGGACATTTTTAAACACAGCCAAATATCATCCAGCCCGTCTGTTGGTATCTATCCTGTCATTCCTCCAACTCCAGAGAGTAGCTTTTCTGGCCCCAGTGGACATCATAGCAGTATTAGCAGTATTGGTAGCACAGGGAGTATTGGAAATCCACAACTAGCTTCGCGTTACGATTACGATGCAACTAGAAGGTATTCAATTGGTATTCAGCAACGAAGTAATCGTTCTTCTCATATCGCAGAGCCAAGAGACAGACTTTCCATAGAATCAATTATAATGTCCGAGAAGGAACGGTTAGCAAAGATTGCTAAAGAAGGAAAATTAAAAACTCTTTCTCCAGAGCAAGTTGAGTCACAACGGGAATTAATTTTCAACATTAGAAGCACACTGGCAGAACTCATTAGAGTTTCAGCTGTTACTGAAGAGAATGAGAAACTAAAAAAAACCGAAGAAGAAGAAGAAGATGATGATGATGAGGAAGATGTCGAAGAAGAGCCAGAAAAGCTTTATCCTGTGATTAACGTTTTTTAAATGTAACACATTTACTTAATTTATTTCTATGTAATATAGTGCTTTTGATGATTTATGAGATGTTAATTTAATGGTATTCCTTAAATAAGTTGAATTTGTTTCAATTTTTTTTTTAATATATATATATATATATATTTGTAATCTATTTTTTTCTTTTAAATTATATTTTTTTTTTCAGGACAATTAATCAAAATTAATCAAAACTATCAGGTCGAAGTTTTTTTTCTTTCTTTCTTTGATTACTCTCTTTTTTTTTTAAAAAAAAAAAAATACTCTTTCTAATAATATTATTATTTTTATTTATATTTTCATGTGTGGAGAGAAATAGCCTATATTTTCCCATCCCATAGATGCTTTGCCGATTAGACGTTGAGATTTAATCACCTCACAAAATCTCAAACGGGTATGTACTGAATTATCTGTATACTTATAAAATAAACATGTAGCTTAAACTAGTTGGAAAAAAAAAAAAAAAAAAAAAAAAAAAAACACCGTAGAGTAGGTGTATTGAAATCAATTATATGTTTTATCAATATTACTATGCTTCAAAATATACCAAAAGATATACACACACAAAAAAAAAAAAAAAAAAGGGCAAGAATATGCAATAAAAATATGATTGAACTACCAAAAATGAATATCAGAAATAACACTTTAGTTGCTTTGAATCAAATCCTCGAAAGTACTTTGAAATCTCAATTAATGTAACATATTCATAAAGCTCATCAAAAGTTTTTGGATTGAGTGGATGTGTTATGCGAAATAATGATTTTACTGGTAAATGCCTATAATCTTTGTCAAGCCAAACCTTACACATCTCCACACTGTCTTGTCTATAACTACCTAAGACTACTCCAATATTTGTAAAATCAAAATTAGCCCGAAATGCATTAGTAAAAACAAGAATTCCTGCTTCTAACATCAGATTATCAAGAACCTTTATTCCATGTAGAGCAGAATTGGGAGTTGGTGTACTGGAAACTAGCTTGTTAAGCCTATCCAGATTTTCAATTTTGTCTTGACGGGTAAACGAGATTGGTGCAAGTGGGAAAATTATTCTAGCAGAAATTGCAAGTGATGGTATTTGATCCTCTAACACATTTTTCAGAGCAGTATTCAATTCGGGGGGTATGGGGATTTCACTTTCATTCATTTTCGTTTGAATTTCTTCTGATTTATCACCTGAAAGCCCTATTTCAATGTAACTCGTTAGGGAATCAATTTGCTCAAAATCATGCCGTGTGTTTGAATTTTCTTCTATGTAATCGAATGAAATACCCAGTTTATCAAAAAATTGCTGAGCTTCGATAATATACAAAAACAGCTTATAAGCTCGTATTACCTCTGGTTTAATTGTTTTAGTTGCAACTTCCCAATCATCAAGAATTCCGCTTCCAAAGCTCTTTGTTTTGTTGAGACGCTCTAAATACCCGTGATAGCACGCCTGTACAAGGTCTTTATGACTTGCTGGTGAAAGGGTATCCAACTTATCGGTTCCAAAATGCAAACCCATAAAATTCGGTACATTTATAAGCTCATTTTTTTCACAATCAATATAAATATATGGATGCTGGCCAATAGTAAGATCTGGTAGCGAGACTCGAATGTAAATTTTGGTACCAGCTACTATTAAGGAATAATTGAAATCGTACCATTCTACTAAATATTGATAGATACAGGCGTTGAATTCTTTAAGATGTGAAACGCAAAGAGTTCGAGGATCGTATTTTGCAAAGTATAAATTATCATCATAATCGAATAAAAAGTCACTTGTTGGTTTCCATCCTTTTGAAGTAAAACCTTGAATTATATCCCTGACAGCTGTAGTGACTACTAGATTTTTGTTCATATGTTCCATTTTCATCTGATGTGTATACCTATTATATTCTTCCCATAACTCCTCCGAGAAAAATGTCAAATCATAATCCAATTCTTCAGAGTTTTGAAAGATTTCATGGAATGATGATGAACTGCAAGTCTTCAATATGGAAAAAAACTTCAACAGTGGGAAGTTTTTATAACTGCGTGTTATTTTATACAAAGAGTATGATCCGTGTAAAATAGCATTGTCACGAAGCGCATCATCAATACTTTTGCAAAATATACGTTCGGTTTCAGTTTTTCTCTCCAAAAAATAAGATTGTGAAAAGTGGCTCCGAAGACGTAACCCAAGACTTGAGAGTTGGTAGGAACGTAAAAATTGATCTTCAGAACTCTTCAGCAGATATGAAATATATTTATTGGCCCAATTGAGTATATCCAAATGATATTTAAATTCCTCGAAACGGCTGGGGTTATAAGGATATGCTCTTTGAAGTCCAACTTCATCTACCAAACTTTGACATACAAAATGCCAAATCTTGAATCTTCGCGTCGCTGCATAGAACCGTTTTGATACCAGCCCTAGATATAATGAATTATTTTCTCCGTTGTCAAAGTGATTTAGAATTATACCAAACACTTCTTCAGGTAGTGAATCCATTTTGTCCAAGTCGCGTCCTGCGGTGAGCTACACGCGTAAATATCCTGACCTGAGTCGAAGATCTTTCAGCAAAGATGCTGTTTTAAATAGTAAATTGAATTGGCAAGTGCTTATGCACAGTGGGGTTTTCAATCCTTTTAATTTCCATACAAAAGTATATCTGATTAGGTAAGAACTTTATTTTTTTTTTTCATATCAAATTAATTTTTTTTTGTGATTACGATGAAACTAAATAATTGAAATATTAAATAATATACTGATCAAAAAAACTTAAGGTGTAACAAATTGGATAACAGTGTTAATAGTAAATATCTCTATCATCAAAGGATTCAATTTTTTTTTTCATGAAATAGTTTTCATTTTTATCGTGTTTTAATGAGATATTAACTAGTAAATGCCATTTTGCAGTACGTGAGGCTTTGGTCAAAAGTACTTCAACAGTTTAATCTATATTTGATTTCATTTTATCAACAACAAAAAAAATAAACAATGTTAAAAAAAAATAATAATAATAATAATAATAATAATAATAGTAATAATCAAATTTTCATCTGCAATAACACTTGAGAGTATCATAATCAAAATCTGTAAAATATTTCGAAATCTCTAAAGATCTAAATCCAGAATCTAGCAATGAAAGCCCTTGGATGTTTAATGGATGTGTAACTCTTGATAATCGTGAAGCTTCTATTTCCCAATATTCCATGAAAATCCATAACTTGCATGTTTCAACACCATCAACTTCATAACTACCTAGGACAACCCCGTTGTATCGATCACTGAATTCTCCAGTCAAAGGTGTAAAGACAACACTACCTGTCTCAAATATGGGGTTGGCTACCTGATGGACCCCATTGTCTAGGGCAAAGGTAGGTGACGGATTTTGCATAATCCGGAGTTCTAAGGTTTCCAAAAACTCATTCTGATATTGGTGGGTAAACGTAGATGGTGCAAGTGGAAGAATTATGTTTGCAAATACTGCAATAGAAGGAACGGGATCATTAATAACAGCTTGAAAAGTTTCATAAAGTCGATGAGGAGTAGTTAAATTTAGATTGCGTTCAAATTGAGCAACTTTGATTGTCTGATCTTTCTGAAGTCCTATTTCACTCAAATCAGTATATGATGCAATTTTATCAAGATCGTGCCTGGTTTTAAAGGTTTCCCATTCATAATCTAAGGATATACCAAATTGTTCCAGCCATTGCTGGGCTTCGATAATATATAAAAACAGTTTATAAGCCTTGGTGACTTCAGGTTTAATCTCATCTGCTTTTTCTTTATAACTCTTAAAACACAGTTCCACAATCTCTCTAGGGGTAGCTGCTACTAATAGGTTCATTTTCTCAATACCATACTTTGCCGTCATATCTTCATATCTCATAACAACCCCACTATTGCCTGGATTAACATAAATCCATCCTTGGCTGTGTGTTAATTCAATCCTAATATAGATATCATTACCATCAAGTACAACAATCTCATTTGAAAGCTCAAACCAACAGGCAAAGAATTGATAAATAGCTGCGGCAAATTCAACTTGTCTAGGCGCAAAAAATACTGAATTAAAGCGCAAGAAATCCACAAATACTGTGAACCGACAATCAAATCCCACCTCCTGTCGTGATCCAGGACGTATCAGCATCTCAGACTCACAGAGCACACGAGATAGTTCAAGTACAGCGGATTGAATCAAAAGAGGTTTCTCTGAGTCCGAAGCTTTCTTCATACTATTCATAAATTCAGATCGGTACTTTTCTAGCCTAAACCTGACCTTATATGGCCCATTATCTGCATCTTCTATTGCATCAAAAATCTCATGAAAAGACTGAGAACTAGCAGTATCTAAAGCATAAAAAAAACTACAAAGGTCAAACTTGTCCTTCTTTTTAAGCATTTCATAAAATGATCGTGAGCCGTGTATCACTGCAATATCCCGTAACGCTGAATCGATATACCGACAAGCAAGAAAATTGAACTTTTTAAGCTGATCAAATCTGTAAACTTCTACAAATTCAGCACTTATTCTGATACCAAGCTCTGAGAGTTGATATGCCCTAGTTATTCTCAATTCTGGGAAGTCTACCATATCTGATACTAACCGCCTTGCCAAATCTATAAGTCTCATATGATAAGATATCTCTTCGTAGTACCCGGCATCACAACTATCGCACGGATTGTTTCCATGCACCTTCAGCCAAGATCTATCCCTAATTAACAATGCTCTCAATTTCCAGTAATTGAACTTGCGAGTAGTACTATAAAACCTCTTACATACCAGGGAAAGTTCGATACTGTTACTGCTACCATCGTCAAGATACGACAGGATTTGCGCAAGAATTTCCTCCGGTAGCAATTCCATTATCTAATTAAGCTCTCTCTCTCTCTCTCTCTCTCTCTCTTTTGCTCTAATCTAAAGACAATTGGCATATAGTTGTGGTGAACCGTCATAAATCTCGTTAGTATCAGATACATTAGTTTTGGTAGTTTGCAGGAAGATTTTGGGAGTGTGGGTTTGAATGACAGGTCCTGAAATTAAAATCAACAATTATCTAGTTTGGGACTTGTGACATACTAGCGATTTTGACCAATAATGACTTACTTAATCTAAATTATAGTTAAAAACTAGTAATAGGTTTGAATATATATATATATAGAAAAAGATTTTTTTCATACAAATCTTCTCTTAATTATCAATGTCATATCATATATTATTGTCATTATTATTATTATTATTATTATTATTATTATTATTATTATTATTATGATTATTATTATTATTATTATTATGATTATTATTAGTATTATTATTATTATTATTATTATTATTATTATTATTATTATTATTATTATTATTATTATTATTATTATTATTATTATTATTATTATTATTATTATTATTATTATTATTATTATTATTATTATTATTATTATTATTATTAATATTATTATTATTATTATTATTATTATTATTATTATTATTATTATTATTATTATTATTATTATTATTATTATTATTATTATTATTATTATATTACTAAATTATACATTAACTACAATTTTTTTTTTGTTATAAAACAACATTTTTTCTTCATCAAACTCATCAAAATAAACATCAACACCTTCTAATTTTAAATCTTTGATTTCTGAAGCCAAGCATTTAGTGATTTTGTCTTCTTCAAACTCTTCCAAAATATCTTTCCCTGTTATCACCCTATATTTTTGTTCAACCATGCTTTTTTCATATGATGCCGTTAGATATGCACTTACTACAACCCCAACTTTGAACTTTGAACAAGTACCATCTGGCAAAACTTCCTTAACTATACTTCCGATTTCAATAGAAGGTGATGTAACACGAAAACTACGCTGTGGTATGGGCCCTGGTATTATTTGTAGAGTTTCATCACGTATTTTCATTTGTTGAAGCATTGCAATCTTTTTTGCAGATAGTGACACTGTTGACGGTGCAAACGTGCCAAGTATATGTGCCATAACTGCAAGTGATTCTGGTGCATGCTCTAAAGCCTCTGTATAAGCGGTTTCATATTTTTTGCTAGGGAAAGAGTCGTGACCCTTTTTTCGTCCAACACTTTCCAGTTCACGCAATTTTTTTGTGATATCAACCGCTTGCAAAACACTTTCCGGATTTGCTATCTTATTTATGTCTGCAAAATTGTGACGAGTATTTCCATTTTCACGAGCAAAGTCAGGTTTATAACCTATGGCTTTATGGTGCGCATAAGCTTCATAAACAAGCCGAAGAAGTGCATAGGCACAGTCAATATATGGATCAGGTGCATACGTTATACGCTGATAACTATGGTAGCAAAGATCAATAATATCGCACACACTTGCTGGCTGAATGTTGCGAACAATAGTACGCCCATGCCGTAGAATCATTTCACGATAATCCATGATTTGTCCGTAGTTCTGAGCATCAATATATAGATAGTCAACAGGCTCCAAATCAGTGTGTGGGTACGCTACACGAAGAAAAATACGACCTTTCAAAATCGCAAAATCTGCTGAAAGACCAACATAGTTGCAAAATACTTGGTATACAGCCGCATAAAACTCAGGTTGTGTAGCTGGTTCACCAAATGCAGTTTCATCAAACTCGCGAGATACTGCAGATGTAAATCGACATTCCCATGGACACTTGCACTGAGTATATATCTTGTGGAATACACCTAAACACATGATTTTTTGAGTAATAAAAAATGCAGCCTCCCAAGCCAAAAAGTTATACTCTGCTCGTATGGCCCTACTACTGTCTCCAAATTTATACTTCAATGACAATTTGTGTTTCATTTCGTCAAATTCTGGGAAAAACTTGTTGAGATATTTCTTGGGCTCGTAGCCAGTTTCATATATACGAAAGTGAAACTTGGAGCTACAAGAATCAAGAGCAAGGAAAAAAGATTCAAGACTGAACTGATTACCGGATTGTAACGCTTCGTAGAAATTGCGACATCCCTCAACCATTGCCAGATCGACGAAGTAAACTAAATTATCACAAAGAATACCACATTGAGTAAAAAATTGGTGTCTTGATCTTGGGTAAATTCATATGGAATTTAGTGTTGAACTGAAGCCCTGATTCTCCTTCCTAGGCTGTATTATTTTGTAAGCTTTCTTCTAGATATTTTGGTATCCTTTATTTTCAATCATATTATTAACCAAGACTTGAGACATGCATAGCACCTCACGATGATATTCTAGTTCTTGGAAATAAGTATCAGGTCTATTTGGTTTGATTCCACCTTTAAGTCCACATTTTTTCCACAGTGCTTTACAAACTATATTTCCAGGAATCAAACGATCTAAAAAATATCATAAAATTGGGGAGAAACTAGAGCTAAATATTGGTTTTTTCCTTTTCGATCTGTCCTATCAAAATGGCTCAATATCATTGACATTATTTCAATAGGTATCTCCTCTATTTTGGTTTTTGCCATATTGATATTGTTTCCCTAGAAATATACTCATTTGAAAATAATCAAATGAGAGTATAGTAGTAGTAGGAGTAGCACACAATACTAGATTGTGTAAAAAAATAAATTGAGCTAGAAAATAAAATTTAAAGAGTATATAGTTATCTTTAATATGAAAAATTAGATAATTACTGCATTAATTATATGATATTCATATGCTTTGTATAAATTTCATTTTTTTTTTTTTTCATCAATACTACCAATCCGAAAAAAGTCTTTCAGTTGTTAGTTTTTTTTGTATATATTTTCTTTGCAAAAGCATTGAAGTTGTTCATTTTTTATTTTTTTCAGAACGCTTGAAATTCATGTTAATGAAATTTTTAAAGTTTATTTTACCAAGCATACAACTTCTTTCAATTATTGTTATTATATTTTTTTCACTTAATATAAATGCTATTCAAAAATTGGTTCCTAACATGAATCTATAATCATGTTATAGCATTCATGTTCTTATTCCCTACGCAGTGTAAATCACTCTATAAATTTACTAGCTAAAAAAAAATCTTATGATATTATATTTATACAACTTATATAATACTCAATTTCTAAAAAACCAAGTCACACTTAAAAATTATTATCCAAACTAATCAACTAATAAACAATAACAACAACAACAAACAACAACAACAGAAAATAAAAAATAAAAAATCACAATAAAAAATAACCAAAATTAAAGAAAACCAATAATATACATACATTCCAAAGCACCTAGAAAATTAAGACGATTCCAAAAATAAATAACATGTTTTTTTTCTTCGGTGATTCTAGTTGAACAATATGTTCTAGTTCTATTTGAAGTAATAAGATGGTCCCATTCTTTCAATCATTCATTGAATTAGATCCATTACCAGTTTCAGATTCATGAGATCAGAAGACAAGCAAAGTGTGCACTGTCCCAACAAGTTATCTAAATTAGCATTCGTTTCTTCTTCATCCGTTCGTCTTCATGGGATCTTAGCTCCCTTGGTAATTGATTTAGTGGCTGAGGTAGACAAACCCGAGAATATCCATAATTTTTCGTGATCAGTAAGATACGACGTTCGTACCAAGGTACTCCAATTCGTGAAGTTAGGCATCGGTATATGGGTCACACCAGATGCAATTATGTTCTCAACTCGTGGAAGCAAAGTTGCGACGGAAACAAGCTCCATCAAGAGATTGATGAAGTGGACGTAGTGTAGCAGGAACGACTATTACCCATGGATAGTAAGGCAAGAATAGAAAATCCACAGCCATATTCAAACAAAGGCACTCTCTAAAGCAAAACCTAAGTTAGGAAGTACTGGATATCATTTGCAAGGCTTTCATCTATCAAGGAAAGCACGATACAATTGGAATCCACCATATAACATGATAAATCAACTGCACCTTAAAGAACCAGATCAAGATTGGAAATTAATTTGCCAGGTCAGGTTAACCATGTACACAAAAGCTGCTTCACTGATCAAGAAGATCAAAATAAGTTATATTTACCAGTCAAAATTACCTAGATTCATTTTCAAGAAGGAGAAAGTTTAGTTTACAGAAACTGACTAGACGCTCAGATCGTGCTTAGACAATAGTAGGGAAGGATTGACAAGTATCATATTTAGATTCTCAACCCACAAATCAAGAGGGGACGTATTTCCTGGCAACGGTCCTCAAATATGAAAACTTTCTCAAGTTGAGTCTTGAGTGGTACTCCTTTGCACCAACAGTATGCCTGATCATGTTATGAAATAATAAAATCTATCATAGAATATCAGGCCCCCCTCGTACTGTTTTAGACAAAACAATTATATGACCATCCAGTATTAGCATCAGCTTCAATGACACAATGTGTTGCACCAGGGAAAGATTTGTGTAAACATAATGAATGCTTTCCAATTTTTCCCAAGCACATCCTTCAAAAAATAAATGTATCTATTACGCAAAGTAACTTGGGAATCCTGACTCCAATATAAAGCAACGACTGGGAAAAACTGAGGAGATATACGTTCTACATGTATCAAACACATTAATCGTAGAGCTTTTGAAAAATGGTTTTAGTCACATTTGCAAGTTTCTTGAAATCAACATGCAAAGATTAATCAAAAGACAAGAATAATCTCCCTTAGCAGCAACAATAGCATTTTCAAATGATATACCTCGGGTGAAGCAATTGAAATAATATCGTCAAATAAGGCTTCTTTTCTTTCAAATCCATATTTGATCAGGAAACATGGTAAATTCAGACGCGGGTAGTTATTTTGGCATCTTATGACCATTCATAGGCAGAAGAAAATAGTCTAACAGCTAAACCTGTTTGAACAAAGTTCATTTTGTATCGATTCTCCATTCTGCAATAATCAATGCTACGTAACGAGAAAAGATTTCAACACGATCAATAGTCCATTAAAAAGTTCAGTACATTGTAAAGCATGGAATAATCTAATTCGACTAAGAAATGCGTCACCAGGAGGAACATTAATACAAATCAAGCAATAAATCCAAAAATTCTTCTAAGGCATTCAACAATGCGGTAACAAAGGAAAATGCTTCATCTTCAGGCTCAATATTGGAAAGAAAATCAAAGGGAATTAGAATGAGTATGAAACTTATATCATAATCCACAGGCAATAATGCTCTCGTAATTTAACACATCCGTCCAACCTAGCAAGTATTTCACGCTGCAAGCACTGAAAAATTCTTCGTTCAAGTATTTCCATTCAACTTACAATCATTGTAATGTAAGCAAATGAACAGCCTGTTTTCATTGCCAGTTGTGTAACTGAACGCAAGCACAGATTCCATAACAACGCGAAACCTAAACTGTATTTCGCCACCAAACATAAGTTACTTGTAATCCTCCAAATACATTTAAAACCAAATCAGTGAACATCATATCTTCATCATAAGCATGCCATCCTATTGCATCCCACATATCATACAAGAGCACAGCAGCATGTGTTACGGAATATCAACCACAAATCTTCCAAACGTTTTTTTTTCTCTTTTGCTCAGGAAGAATGCTCTACAAGCAATGGACCTTCTTAACCACAAAGGTGCAATTAAGCATCTATGAGGAATGAAAACCACAATCCATAAATAAAATCATCAGCATTGTTCAGGCTCTGGAATGAATCATGTAATGGAATGAAAATTGATAGGTAGATCTAAACATCCAAGCACTGATTCTAATGATGGACATCTAATCATGATATCCAGATATTTGGAAACGAGACTGAGTTAAGCATTGGCAAAAACAATTCATGAAAAATATTGAACTCAACCACGTCATACTTATATCCAATTTTCAATCCCATGATCTAAAACTTGCTGTCAACAGAAATGTGGAAATATTAACTAGTAACGAAAAGACTATACCTAATTCTATCAGAGTCTCATCAAATACGGCATCATAGACGATGCGTATTTTCGATTCGGTCTAGACTCATAATTGATAAGTATCAGGAAATAAAGGTGAAAAAACTTGTCGAGTGCGCTTTTGACCATGATATTTCAAAATGGCGCAACAGCTCATAGTAAACTTTAGCCCCTAGATGTAGTAATAGTTCCCGTATCGCTTACAGACTTCAAACTCATAATGTCTGTACATGCCACAGAACATCAAAATTGGCAGCACAAAGAAACCCTATATGTAATCAAAATTGGTCCTTTTCTTTCTTGTTGTAAACTCACTCCGAGTCAAGCCAAAAAGGTAGTGTCCGCATTTGATAGTGAGTATGCAGAAAATGTATAGGTACATATATAGGCCTGTTGGTAATGGAAAGAGGTAGAAAATTTTTATGTGTGAAAAGCAAAAGTACTTTGTGGTATAAAGATGTATCCCATAATCAACACGAATTGATTCAGAATACATACAATAATCATGAGTTAACATAACAACAGAAGAAAACATACTTCCACGTGATATATTCATAAAATTCAAAAAAGATTAGAAACAAAGGAAAATATAAGTTCTAGGAAAACTTCATCTCTAAGGCAAAGAAAACATTACAAAGTAACAGATAGACGATATGCTATATTATATCTCACTGCCATGTTTGATGCCTTAGATAGATCACTTGCATGCAATAAGCAATGACAGGAAATCTACTTACCTAAGAAAATACTAATTGATAAACATCATTAGTGCATTACCAGGATTAATGTGTCCAATCGAGCAATGCTTGATCGATAAAATGTGAGTAGACATTCAGAAATCCCATCAAGAAAAATATCTATTGTACAAATAATACACCGGCAAAATAAAATATAAACATAGTTTCTTGCTGTGATCTTTATCAAGTGTAATATACCAAAGCATAAAATATTAAAAGAGAAGAAGATCAATTCGTACAGTAATTCAAAAGATAGTGCCTAACAATATCTAATAAAGCATCCATTAGCCTCATTGAAACCATTTCAACAAACTCTTAAGATATCAAATCATTTTGAACATTTTAGAGAGTTGCCAATTAACTCATCTTGCACCATGATTATCATAGATTGCTTTCCAATGAATAATTTTTTCTAGCGACACGTCTGTATTATATCCGCTACCCACAAAGTTCATTGATACATTTAGAGTAGCAAGTGTATCATTATTGTGATTAAAGCTAATTGTTCTTTTTCCTGACCAAACTTTATTACCATGCCAGATAGGTACACTTGTTTGAGCCACATACTCACCACCAACATAAAGACTTAAAATTATTTGGTCATCTTGATCAAACTCATTGACTTTGATCATCTCACCTACAACTTCGTTGTTATATGTAGCAAGAGAATCCCAAATTCTTGTTGGTTCCATATTTGAAGCGTTACTAAACAGTGCTTTACCAGATTTAGAGGTAAGCGATATCAAAAGATATTCTGCAATAGTGTTTGTAACGTGAGTTAACGACATTCTTCCCAACGTAATGAACAAATCGTTACGATCATCCGTTAATGCTGTGGTAGCCAAAGATCTGGCTAAACCGATTGCAGAATGAGAACCTTGATTTTGAAGATGTTCGATATTTTTAACATTAACTGCTTCAAATTCTTTGACTGTGCAGACAACCTGTTCTGCTCTTGGAGTAACTGCACTGTATTTTTTGTAATTTTTTTTTTTTTTCTAATGTTAGCCTTGAAGTTTTAAGAGT